>CM076572.1:764981284-765249605 GCA_034641835.2 Pinus albicaulis
TTTTCTTATTTAAGCCTTGTTTCCTTCTAGGGTTTACAAACTGTAGAATTTAAATCGAATGTAAAAACCAATTAATACATGCAAAGTCAACACATATGACATCAAATATTTAAAGACTTGGCAACAACAGGTTCATCCAATGCCCTTGGTGTGATATGATGGGATAATACCAAATCTACACATAATTATGATATCATGATTTCACCAAGAATATGATAGTAACAACGATATTTAAATTTGGGTCTTCTGAATTGGGTATCCATATTTTAATAACATTATTCATGGCAATAAATTATTTGCAATATGCTTCAATACCTAGGATTTGGAAATATTTGCACATGACCAGAACTGTGTATTTATTTACTTCTTCACAACAAAACAATGTGAGTCATTTTCACTTATAGTACTTTACACACAACTCATATCATACTATAATACATCATACTAGTTTAAAATGATTATATATGTGACATTTTCCTTTCCAAAGAGTTTAGAAGACATTAAATTTCACTCTTGAAAATCTCAAATTATAATGTGTTTTGCACAAGTTAGGAACCTTATTCTACAAATGAATTATTCTCCTTAATACAATCCCAGTATTAAAGAGGAGCTCGACCTATTTAGTAACAAGTATCTCAAAATAAGGAAATTACCTTGGATTAGAAAGGAAATTTACTTATTTGTATCAAAGAGACATCTTTTGTACAAGACCATACAAGATTCTAATTCAATTCGACTTCACAATGCCAAGCATTCTTAGCTCAAAAATATTCATTGAATATTGTTAGAAATCTTCTCAATATTTTGAGATGTTTTCCCAAATTATAGAAAAATATTGTTCTAAATCTCTTGTACTTGAGATTGTAGGAAATTACTATTTCAATTCTTAAAGGAGCAAAACTTCTGCTATAACACATACCTAGAAATGCAATGAAAATTTTGTTCACTTTGAGTTGACTAAGCCAATTCCATGATCTTAGATCCTTTCCTTCGATTTCTGAGAAAGCATTCTTCCTTGGAAATGGGTATTAACATCTTATATTTGTTTTAAAATAATATGTTAACCTTACTAGATATAACAAAGTGGAGATCAATAATAATATCTTCAATTGATTTCGGATGCACGAATCTTGTTCTCCTCCTTAAGATCATTTAGTCCAAGACAAACTACTTATTATGAACTTCTCAATATATAATCTTGGTGATCATAATAAAAAAATTGTATAGGTAAGGTTATTTTGAGAGTTCACTTGGCTTATTTTCATAAGAACTAGGATATCCTTAATTGAAGAATTTTGACCTCTAATATTTCTACAATTTTCAGATCTAGACACAAAAGCTTTTATCACAAGATTTTGTCCTTCCAAATAAATAAAGTGGCTTGGTCTTGACTCCTTCCATAGACATAAAAGCTCATACTTGGTCACTAATTTGTTTCATGCCCCAGACTCGGATTATGCACTCGTATCATCAACAAGGAGCGTGGATCATCATCTTTTGGTTTAGATCATCATCATCACAGAACTCACACTTTCCATAGTGATAACTTGCATTTTTCACAAAGACAACTAGAACTTTCCATGAATAATACCAGAGAGATCTTTATTTTGAATTTCTTTCAGGACTTGGCTTCAATTATAGAGGCAACTCAAATAGAGATCTCAAATGCCAAGGAGATGTAACCCGGATGCCACAAAGGTAGAGCTCATAGAGATGGAGCTCAGAATTCTTGAGCTTAGGATCTTTCACAAAGAAAAATTGGATCTTTCAGAAATATAAACTCAGACTTCTCTTCATATTGATATAAGTTTGGATTTCACAAACCTCAGATGACCCTTCTATCTTCTCTTCAACCCTTTTCTCTGATACCATGTTGATTTTTCTAGTAAAATACAAGGCTAGAGAAATTTTCAAATTTATAGCTACTTTCAATGATAAAATTTTATTTTTTTTAAAACATTCCAATAATTAAGAAGTTATACATGAAAATTTAAACCATTAACATTAATATCCATAGAAAAGTAAATATCACACTAAGACAATAAACAAGAAACACTAGAAATTACCCTATAAAAACCCCATGCCAAGGGGAGAAACCAAACAACCTTTCCTTATGAGAGAATGTTAAATTAAATCCAATTTTTACATTATTTAGAATATCATGTCTTTAACAATACATATAGACAAGAACTTACTAGCATGATGACCTCCCACAAGTGCGAAGTCAACCCTTCAATACTCAATGCAAATTTCCCTTCAATTATTTGCTTTAGCTACAGAAAACAAGTGCCTGATATAGCTTGCATATTACATAGGATAAGTGCCTCAGTTAGATCACATATCACAAATAATAAATGCTTAAAACTTCACATGGTTCCACGGAGAAATGGTGCCTAGGGTCTGCATGGTTCGACAGATAAATATTCCCTCGGAAAATGTGATATATCTCTCTCAGATCAGTGAACTACTTCCTCAGATGAGAGAATCGAATTTTGTTAGTGGAAGAGAGTGAATAGAATAAACATATAGTGATTCATCCATGAGAATATGTGTGTCTCTTGGGCAGGCTGACTTGATCTTAGAGGGGCTGAATTGAACACTTGTCAAGTAATTATAAATCCAATTTTTCTCTCGTTGATTTCATTGATGACAATACAGACAAAAGCTACTAATTTCCGATAGTTTGAAAAACAAGTTAGTGGCCAAATGAGTTTATAAATTACTTTTTGTCTTAAATGGTGGAATAATATTTAACTTCAACTTTTAAATGGAAGATAACATAAATGGAAAGCATATTTAAATGGAATAATTAAACCAATGAAAATAAATTAAATTATTTTATAATAATGCATAAGATAAACATTATGACATTGATAAACCTAGAGATGCATAATAGATCGGCGTCGAGCTTTATTCTACAAAGGCTAGGAGGTTGGTTGCATCAAAATGAATATTATAGAAGTAATGACAATGATATTCCAACACAATAAAGTAGAAGTTAGAAGAGAGAAAGAAAAAAGGAGATTAGGGAGAAAGATAGTATAGATATTGTTGTTGACGATAATTTACCAAACACATAGCTCACACATTTATACATAACACTCAACACCCTCCAATTTTCACTATAAAATAAAGGAATTAGTTGCATTCCTCAAAAAACAAGATCAACATGCACTAGGAAACCATATAGAGTTAACTTTCCATCCAGCTGAATTAAGTTGGAGGAAAAATACAGTGAGGTGGCCAATGCTTGAGTTCCACTAAAGTAGCTCTAAGTTGTTGTGAGATAAAAATATCGTTGAATATAATTTGGAAATTTTTACTTGGCTAAGAATATCCCTGAAGTATTTTAAGATAATTCAAACAGGAAGAAAAATATGTTTTTCACTAATTCGAATTGTGATAAAAATATTTTGGTAATGATTTTGAGTAAATTTGAACTAACTAAAAATATCCTTGAGATAATGCACGTTATATTGCCGGGGACTCACTTGAGTCGAGGGCACTATAATTGAAGTTAATAAAAAGAGAAGATAAGTGTGCACGAGCACAAATAAATAAAGGTGTTCTTTTGTCAACTAAGGAGGGAATGGAGTGAGGTGCAAAGTGAAAAAAATAAAATGGTAAAGTGCATGAAAACTAGAGGGGGAAAGCCAATGTGCATAAGGAATGATAAAATAAACTAGAGGAAATAAAAAATAACAGTCGTCAATGCTACATCGCACCTCCATCCACTCATGTGCTCTAACAACTCTAAAATTCTTCCAATCTATCCATGCACTTTGCCACATCACTTATGACTCATTTGTGGGTCTAAATTTTGTCATTTTTCTATTCTATAGGTTGCCATGTGTCAAACTATAATGCTATCACATGTCACCTTGCTATAAATAAAAATGCCAAAAATAACATCCCCGCTAAAAATAGAAAAAAATGTTATAACCACATAGGCGGACCTTGCCAAATATAGTATGCCTAGAAACATGCATTGTTAAAAATAGAAAATTGTCACCCCAATATTATACCCATTAGACCCAAATTTGAATGGGAGTCCAAATATGTTGTCAAATCTTCCATGCAAAGAATGCTAAAAATGAAAATGTCTTGGATGTTGACGAAACCCTCATTAGACTCAATTTTTAGTGGGGAGTTCGAATGCAAATTTAGATTTGACATCCTACCACTGTGAAAAATAGAAAGTGCTTGCATGCCCATGAAACCGTAGTCATTGGATCTGTCTTTTTAGTAAGGAGAGTGAATTTGCAATTAGAATTGACATGAAACTACTAAAAATAGAAATTTCTTGCATAGCTAAAAATAGAAAGTGCTTGCTTGTTTCCTGAAAGTATCTCATCAGACTCAAAATATCACAATTATCTCAAAATTAACATAATCTCTTACATGTGAATATCCAAATAAAACATGATAAAAATAGAAAGTACCATGCGTGTTGCCCGGAAAAGTATATCTAGAATCCCAAGTTCATAAGAACTCTAAATATATAATCAATACTACCATATAGGCCTCTAAATTCTATTTTAGAAAAAGAGAGAGAACTATTAAAATAACTTTCTCCAATTGGTTTAAAAATTTGTTTGAATCACCATTGAATCGATATTATAATCAATCTTCCTTGGAATCAAACCCTAGTATAAGTAAAACTATAGCATCATATGTCTATAAACTTTTATCCAAATGAAATGTGATGGTCATTTACCCTACATATTTGCAAGGGAAAAATATAGAGGTTGGAAATGGTGACTCAAGGGGATGTGATCCCTGTGAGGGATCTCAAAAACCTAGTGACCTTTGTGAATTGCATCCATGAATGACATCTTGTAACCATAAATTCTATAAACCATAATTTTTTCATGTACATTGAATAATGTGATATGAAGAATTTCCTCGATCCAATGTGCCTATATAGTGTGAAACAGAGTCAACTATGGAACCCTGATAGATTGGTTGAAAGGGGGGCTCACCAATACAAACATGTTCATCCAAAGCCACAACCTACTACTACATAACTTGTACACTACTCCCAATGGACGATGTGTTGAAGTCGACACATGGTAGGCAACCACTTAGTTAGATGCTAATGATAGAAGCACTTATCAGGCACGAACGAACCTACCAATGTGGTTAATTGCCCCTAAGGTACCAAAACAACTTTCTAGCTATGAAATATGCATTATAATAAAAAAACTAATTGTTAGTATGAATCTTAATTCCAAGTGTACGAAAAAACACCACTTTAGCTGTGCATAACAAACATCCCTAACAACAAATGCCAATATCCTCAGATCTGTAGTTAGGTGATCAAGATAAATGCTGCAAAAATCTATATCTATTCATTAGAAGACATTAAGCAGTAGAAAAAACAAGATTTACTCCATGCATCCAATAGACAAGACAAGAATATGTTGAATGAATTTTGTATTAATGGCACCTGGGAGGAAAACACATAAGGGTGTTACCAGTTCTCCTCAATGGGATGGGTTCTTGTAAGTCCTTAGCACTTCAGATCTAAAATTCCTCTCTCTTGATGGTGTAGAAAACCCAGACAAAAATGGTAGCAAAATATGACTATGATGGTGGATCAAAGTCAGACCAAAAGTATAGATCCAGAGTGATCTTTAGGCAACAAAAGGTGGTAAACGAATGGGAAAACCCTTCTATTTATAACAAAATATTGAGTTAGTCTAAATATTGGTGCATAATTAAAATATTATTAACCAAATCAAGATCCAACTTTAATGGAATATTTTATTATATTTGTTGGAGGGAAAAGGAATTTGACTTGGGTCAAATCCCTTTATTTGTAAATAATAAATAAATAAATGATTTATTTATCATTTTAAGGATGTGGTTTAGTAATAATCAAATAAATAATGATTTATTTAATTATTTATGGGTGATTTAGTCATATTTAACAAAGAATATTATTTAAATAAGGTTTAAATAATTATTCTTTCGAAAATAATAAGATAGATAATGATTTATCTAATTAATTTCCTTGTTTTGGGTTTAGGAATATTAATTAAATGGTTGTTTAACTAATTATTCCTTGAGGAAAATCAAACAAATATAGATTTATTTAATATTTCCTCATGGGGTTTCCTGTTTAGACCATAAACAACTTAATAAAGGTGGTTTACTAAGTTATTTTCATAGTGAAAGCAATTTTACTTCGGGTAAAATTGGTCTTACATGGTGTATTTGGGTCCATCTAATGATAATAGGTTAGATGACCAAAAAATGGTGTAACAGATTGCCCCCCAGCGTGCGAGAATTAGGAGCTAATCGTATGACCGAAGTACGTTGTAAGAACTCAATCAATAGACACCGAAGGGGAAGTCAGAGAGAGAGAAGTATAAGGTAGACCAAAGTGCTGAAAGGACTAGACCCTAAGGAGGCGAGACTTATAGGTGTGACAAGTCTCTTTGATGAGTGAGTACCTGTGCTATAGGCGGCGGGGGAGGCATACCTATGCCCGACGAGACAAAGTACAAAGAATAAGGCATCCAGTAAACAAGGGACTGAACAGTATAATACATGATGGCATAAATATGAGCCAGATAAACAACATGATAATGAATCCCACATACATATTGTGCCTGGGATAACAACTAGGACTTGTACAATAATGTATGAGTACATGAGATATAAATACAACCCAGATGCCCCTGTAAACAAGAAAGGGCTCTAAAAATATGACTGATACATGCAATCAAAAAGGCGCTGCAAGTGGCTGAGGCTAACATCATAAAATATATGGAGTTGCATCAAAGGTTGTAATGAAGAGGTCATCCGAGCATGTGGGGGGCTACCTGTAGGGCCACCCCCTCATGAGGGTTGAGATATCTCACACACACCCAGAATTAATGATATCAGCTGCTACATCACTAGACCATCAAGTATACAGATCTCGATCATGCTGAAAGGAGCTGGAGCTGAGAAAATATCAAGTCTAAGGACAATAAGGAGTCCCTTTGCCTGATCCGAGGCACCGAACAAAAGTGGAAGCTGGAACCAAGGTACACCGCCCTCTAGAACTGTCTTCTGGAATGAATGAACTGATGTCGACAGAAGGAGGTCCGCCATAGGTGAGGCAATAAGGAATCCTCAACTAAGGCACGAGAGAAAATAGTAGAGTGACTGACAGACTGACACCAATGATGATGATGACATGGGGGGTATTGAGTAGCGAACGAACGACTTCCCTTGTTAGAACATAAAGGGCATGGATGACCTGGCAGCGACTAACACAATATCATGAGGGATAGGGGACAATGGTACTGAAGGCAAAATGTGCGACACGAGAGAGGGACCAAGCAATGAAGGATGGAGGACTATAGCGGGATATAAAGGGACTCGGGATAGACTCCATGAATGCAATGATGACTCAACTCGGATGCTCTAAACAAGGGTGACTCGAAGGTGCTGCCACACAGAAAAGGTCCAATGGGGACCATAAAAACATGAGTACATGGTGGTTACTCATGACAAAAATCGACACGAGCATGGACAAGTATGGAGGCAAAGTGGTGCCCCCAAGTACAAATGTTGCAAGTGAAGAAATACGATTTTGGGGAGTAGTGAAGTGATGCTTCATGGAAAAAATGTGCTTGGTGAAGTATCAAATCACAAAAAGCATGAGCTGGCTATCTAAAGAAAATAAAACATGCATTTCCAGAAGGAAATGCTAAGGGTAATATTTCCTCAGATAAAGTGCATTGCGAGGATTGGGAAGGGGATGGCCTTCGAAGTCCTCTAATAGATATGCCCCCTGACCTAAATCCTTATTGATGATGTAAGTTCCTAGCCATAATGAGTCAAACTTCCCATGACCAAGGACATCATGGGCTTGGTCATACACTAGAACAAGATCACCTTCGTGAAAAGTATGAGGGTGGACTTTTTGGTCATATTGAGCTTTGGTGCGTTTCTTAGCCGCCTCAATGGTTTGCAATGCAACACGACGATCTTCGAAAGTGCGCTCAAGCATGATAAGTCGTTGTTCTAAAGGTTGGGTGTCAGGGAGAAGTTCGACAGCTAGATTAAGGGAAGGGATTTCACACTCGATCGGTAAGACTGCCTCCTCTCCAAAAACAAGGTGGAAAGGAGTAAACCCGGTGGAAGTTTTAATAGAATTTCTATAGGCCCACAAAGCAGGGAAGAGCATAAGGTGAAAATTGGTTTTGTGCTTATCCACCGTCCGTTGAAGCATGGTTTTAAGGATTTTATTGACTGATTCAACTTGGCCATTACCTTGGGGGTAATAAGAGGAGGAATATTGGTGCTCAAAGCCCAACAGTGAGGATAGCTCATGCCATATCTCATCTTCAAAATTTCGGCCATGGTCAGAGACCAATTGTTTCGAAACTCCGAATTGAGCAATCACATGGTTAAAGAAAAAGAGGGTTGCGGTAGTTGGCGTGTTGTTAAACGTTGGCATGGCCTCAACCCATTTGGTGAAATAGTCAACCGCTACGATGATATGCTTATGGTTACCAGCTGATGATGATCGACACTCCATAAATTCTATGGCACACTTACAGAAGGGACCAGCTGAGATGACAGGATGGAGGGGAGCTAGAGGGGCTCGTGCCTTAGGGGAAAAATGTTGGCAATTGGGACAGTGTTTGACTGCCTCAATGCAATCACCAAAGAGAGAAGGCCAAAAGTACCCAGCACACATGATTTTTTGGGCAGTGGCCAGACCGGAGAGGTGGCCACCACAAGCGCTGCTATGATAGGAATTGAGGACTTGTTCTGCTTCAACATGTGTGAGACAATGACAAAGGACAGAATCTACACCGCGACAATAAAGGTCGTCACCAATAAGAAGGTAGCGGGGGGTCTGGTGTCAGATACGTCATCGAGCATCACAGTTAAGATGGAGGGTGAAATTTTGGATTCGCAAATAAGTGAGGATGTCCCCATACCAAGGGTCATCGGTGGTAAGCCAAATAGATGTTCATTGGGGAAATTATCATTAACTAGAGGATCTTGTGTACCTGTAGGTAGTTCGGAAATGAGTTCAGCGAGGGCTAAACCTTTCTTAATTTTTGGTGTGACAAATTCAAGATATAATTCTTGGAGGATCATGATCCAATGGGCGTACTTCCCATTGATGATTCGAAGACTCAATAGGAAGGCCATAGGGTTGGAATTAGTCACAACCTTGGTGGAACGCATGAGGATATAATGACGAAGTTTCTGGACTGAGAACACGATAGCCAGTGCTAATTTCTCTTCATGTGAGTAGCATATAGGAGGTCCTACCAAGTTCTTACTAAAATAATAGATAACATGCTCAATTCCATTGTCATCTTCCTGAATGAGGACTCCACTGACCGAGTAGGTGGAAGCGGAGATATATAGGATGAAATCCATATCAAAGTCAGGGGGACGAATCAAGGGAGCAGACGTGAGAGCATGCTTCAGGGCATCAAAAGACTCTTGAGCATAGGCATCCCAAACAAAAGGGATATTAGAGAGGAGGAGTCTAAGGAACCAATGCGCGGTGGTGGCATAGTCAGGTACAAACCGACGAAGGAAATTAGCTTTGCCTTGGAGGATTTTTAACTGGCGCAGAGTACGAGGGATAGGAAGCTCAATGATGGCTTGAAATTTCAATGGGTCAAGCGTGATACCATCTTTAGACACAATGAAGCCTAGAAGATGGCCGAAAGTTACACAAAAGACACACTTCAGCGGGTTGAGGCGGATATTATACTTGCGACATCAGAGAAATACGGTACGCATATCGTGGAGGTGTTGCGCCCGATGTTTAGAACTCGTAGTGAGGTCATCTAAATAAGCAAGGATAATATGAGCTAGGTCATGGAAATAATAAGACATAGCTCGCTAAAAAGTGGCTCTTGCGTTTTTAAGGCCGAACGGCATGACTCGATAGGAAAAGGTTCCCCACGGACTAATGAACGCTTTTTTAAGTTTATCAGCACGACAGATAACAATTTGGTTGTATCCAGAGAAACCATCCATAAAGGAAACAACCTTGTGCCCCGCACACTCATCAATGATTTGGTAAATGAATGGTGTGGAGAAGTTGTCTTTGGGACAAGATTTGTTCAGATCGCGAAAGTCAGTGCAGACACGGATGGTGCCTTGTTTCTTGAGAATGGGAACAGGATTAGATACCCAAGTGGTTTATTCAATGGGATAGATAAAACCAGCTTGCTTGAGCTTATCGATTTCAGCTTTGACAACTTCTCGTCTGGAAGGATTAATGGGTCTCAACTTTTGACGGATAGGATTGGCATTAGGCCATGTATCGATATGGTGTTTGACAATGGCAAGATCAAGTCTGGGCATTTCTGAATAGGACCAGGCGAAAATATCACAGAATTATTTGAATAGCTTGGTGTAAGCCTCAATCTCTTCTGGGGTGCAATGGGCGCCTAAGGTGATATTTTATTCTATCCCTGGTTTGTTAGAAATGTCAATTTTAATGGTAGGAGAGATATTGGCGATATTTCCTTCTTCGAAAGCATCAGGTGCAGGGATGGGATTTCTAAACCCAGGTGCAGGGATGGGATTTCTAAACCAATCGACCTCATCAGGAATGAAGTCTTTAGTTTCCACAACATATTGGTCATGGGACTATTGTGGGAGGAAGTATACGTGGTGGTGCATATTATCCCATGGAAAGTCAGGTTTGGTCATAGCTTCCATAATGTCTTCATCAGAATGGATGATGGGGTGACTGGAGGAAGAGAGACCTCCTGGCGCGGTAGAACTACCTGACTCGTCATCATGTGAAGAAAGGCTCACATGCACAACGTCATGGGGGATGACAGAAGAGTAAGTAGATAAGGGGTCTACTGATGTTGAGCCCAGAGTGATCGCTGAAGGGAGGTCAGGCGAAACATCAGGGGAAGTCTCTAAGGGGACTTCCATCGAGGGTCTCATGGATGATGATAGGTAGAGAATGTGGGTCGAAGGCTCTATCATCTTGACATCGAGAAGTGGAATGTCAATGGGAGCAGGTAGATCCTCTAGTTCTGCTGGAGCAAAACTCGCAAACAGGTGGGAGGTGAACTTCTCATGCTTGGCCTCGAATTGGAAAAATGCTTCCAAAGAGGAGAGATACTCTTCAAGGCGGGGACAGAGGTGAGTGTAATGGCCATGAAAATCGCACAAAGCACAAGGGTGATTGGCGCGCAAAGCTTTTAGTTTTGGGATTGAATCGGGTATAGTGACATAAACCTCAGGGATATCAGACTCCGGAAACATCTCATTGACCATGGACTTAAGGTGAGGCAACTCTGGACAAGTATGGGTGGCGTGACCGACAACATCACACAAAGCACATTGGATAGTGCGATTTGGCAGCCGAGGAGGGGCAAGATTTGTCGAAGTGGCCTTATCTTTGGTTGCCCCCATGGGAACTTTTCCCTTCTTACTCGAAGTGGTCGCAACAAGAGGTGGTTCCTGTTGAGGTGGCTGAGGCATTGTTCCAGCGGGAGAAGTCATGGGGACCGGTTGAACCGGGGTCAAAGCAAGATAAGGTTTTGGTTGACCAAACGAGGTAGCGGCTGGAGGATCAAGGTACCAGACGGGAATCCCAAGGGTCAACTTAGGAAGAGAGAGGGTGGCCATGATAGGTACTGTGTATATTCCTAGGGGTGGAGCTAGGAACTGTATCTGACTGGAGGGGTAATGGCCAGGCGGTACGG
Organism: Pinus albicaulis; assembly: GCA_034641835.2. Lineage (NCBI taxonomy): Eukaryota > Viridiplantae > Streptophyta > Pinopsida > Pinales > Pinaceae > Pinus > Pinus albicaulis. Next base: position 764,992,990 of record CM076572.1, read on the forward strand.
CTCCTAAATGGTTAAGGCCTAGAGGAACCGTTCCAAGAGGGTAGATAGGCTCATGGATACCAGCTGAAGGGCTAGGAGGAGGAGGTCCAGAAGGCTTAATCGAAGGGCTAGGAGTAGGTTGTGGAGGGCGAGGAGGTTGCTGGCTAGCCGAGGCGAGCCGCTTGAGGGCAGCTCGAGACGATTTCATCATGCAAACATTCGATGAGCTGGGATCAGAGACAGGAGGAGAAAGACCAGGGAATGTACCAAGCAATGAGGAATCTTTGTAGACTTCGGGTGAGACACTGGTCCAAGGATCGACGGTTTGCTTATTGGCCACCGAAGAGATGATGGACTCAGGGGAGGTCCGAGACTTCGATTCGTAATATGTCAACTGTTCAATGGTGACTATCTTTCCGTTATGAGGGAAGGACATCTTGCGGTGGACCGCGGAAGGGACAGCAGACATCACATAAGTGTAGCTACGACCCAATAGAATGTTGTAATCTAAGGGGGAATCTATGACTTCTACGTCAACACAAACAGTCTTTCCCGCAAGAGTAATAGGAAAATTGCGGAATAGGCCAATGGGCTATCGTGGAAGGAGCCAACTCAGGTGATCCGAGTTGCTTCCAAACCGAAGCGGACATCACATAGGTGGATGCCCCCTCATCAATGATGCACCAGGAAACGTTGGCATTCCAGATCTTGACTGGGATTTGGAAGGCGATGGAAGTAGGGAGAGGAGGATGTTCTGACCGGAAGGGGAGGGACGGAAGGGGAGGCTTATTTTCCTCGCAGTGTTGCTTGAGACTCCCACATCTGCTTTGTGGTAAAAGAGAACAATCATGTATGTAATGACCATAAACACCACAATAAAAACAGGGCTTGTTCGTGCGAACAGGCCTATCCTGCTTAGGCTGAGTGCCTTGTTGCTAGTTAGTAGTGTTAGGAGCATTATTTTTAGGATTAGGTCCAAGATTACCAGGAGTAGACTGATTTTGAGTGCCTTTCCTCTTCTTTTTAGAGGGAGGAGGATTAGTCGCGCCCTGTTGTGCATACACCTGCCCCTAAGGGGGCGATGGCTGCTGTTGCGGGGGTTGAGAAGGCAAGGGAGGAGGTTTTGCTAATGCTAGAGGAGTTGGAACACCAGGATGCAGATACGAATAATAAGGAGGTTCGGTAACAGTGTGGTAAACAGGAGGTTGGGAAAAAAGAGGAGGCATGTCGTATCCTAGATACGTGCTACCGAGAGGGGTAAAAGTGCAGGAGGTGTTGGCCCCCCCTGAGGAAAGCCATAGCCCATGGGAGGTTGAGCGTATGGATTAGAGAGAGCTCCAATGATACCGTCGGCGGCATGAGATGCCCCCAGTGCATTGGCACCATCGGGTCTAGGAAGATCAGGTAGAACGGTATAAACATAACCTGACTGAGCGTAGATCAGGTCATATTTTAACATAATTTGGAGAACAACTTCTTCGGTTTGAGGAAAGTGTGATGCGAGATCTTTCCCGATAGGTGGCAAGAGAGATATAAGGAACCAGTCCATGTAGACACGGTCCTCGAAGGCAGGGGCTCGACATAGGCTCCTTCTTCTCCGCCATTCCTGGACATGGTTGGATAGGTGGGTCGCAGACGATTGACGGAAAGAAGTCAAGAGTTCGGTACCAGTGTCATAACGAAGGCGAAGCTAGAAGTAAGACAGAAAAGCCCGGGCAAGGGTTGCAAAGGTGGTATGAGAGGAAGGGACCTAATCAATGTACCACTTAGAAGCTTCACCTGTAAGCGTACGTTGGAACAACCGAAGATGGATAGAGCCATCGGTAATGGAGTTAGACTAACACCACATGTGGAAATATCTAACATTATTTGTAGGATCTTCTCCAGCAAGGCCTTCAAACTTAGGGATTTCGTAAGGGAGATTGATCAGCATAACAAGCCAACTAGCGTCATGGTGTATAGGTTCATTCATCAACTGGTCAAAATGGGGAAGGCTGAGGCCTGCCATGAAGGGGAGCAAGGGCACAGTGGGGGTAGTGTCTGCTGCGGTCCCACTAGTGGTATTCCCAGCATGAGGTCTGGGGTTACCACCAGCATTAGTTCCTACACCAGACATGGTGAAGGTGACCGAGGGAGAATCGAAGGCAGAACGAGAAGGAGAACCCAATGAACTAGAAGAAGAGTCAGAGTGCATACTCGGTGGAGGACTAACTCAAATCCTACGCAGAGGAGTAAGTCTTCCTATCAGAAACTGAGGATGAAGGCCAAGAAGTCTCTGGGATAAACGCCTTGGTGGTGCAATAATGACGACACAAACATGGCACAAAGGAAAAAGAGACTGACAAGGGCAGGGAGGTGCAGGATCAACTGATTACAATGTTGAAGCAAGGGCAGAGAGGTGCAGGATCAATTGAATTCAATGTTTTAGAGTATTTTCTTGGCGGTGTTAACCAAGCCCTTTTCACTTAGGGTGTGTGTGCAAAGTGTGTATATTTTAAATTTTAAACCCAGACGTTTGTAGAGAAAAATAAAAAGTGTGTTGTGTAATTGAAAATAAACCTGCAGATAACAATATATGAAACTGAAATAACAGTAAATAAACAACTAATAATGCAATAATCTAAACCCAAGGAGGTAGGCCTCTCAACAAGTAGTCTTTAGGTGGGCAAAAAAATAATCAAAACCCACCAAAAGAGCCAATAGATCTAATTTCAAGGAGGGACAGGGATCTAAAGGTCAAAATCTGCTGGAAAGTGGTGCAGAAAACAACAACAAATCAGAGGAAGAATTGCTATAAATGAGGAGGGGAAAGGCTATCTCCTGGAGGGAAACAGAGTGAACCCTAGAGGAAAACCTAAAAAAAGCTAAATGAGGTGATTTAGATGGATAACAAGGCAATCTGAAGCGGATCTTAAGGTGAGGTATCAGATCTGAAAAATGGTTGAACGCTCTGAAAATTTCAAACAACCTGCAGCAACTAAAACTCTTCCACAAAGTGTGGACGGTACTGAAGCCCTAGGGGGCTAGGTTCCCACTTAGTTGAGTAAAACAGAATAAGTATAGGTCCAAAATGGGTGGAGATGGAGGTCAGAAAACCCTAAACAGAGGCCCAAACAAACCCATAAAACTTTGAGAAAAACTCCCACAAAAAATCCAGGTCGCAGTTTCTGACTTGTTTTCAGCAGAGGTTGCATTTTTTGGGCTGAAAAGCGCGTCCTGAGGCTCCAAGTTGCATTTTTAGGGCCAAAAGTGCGACCTGCACTTCTAGCACTCTTGGTGGCAGATTTCAGAAAAAGTGTCGTCTCAGTTGCAGCTGATGTCTGTCACCTGTGCAATAGGTCCGAAAACACACAGAAGTTAGAATTTTTATTGTTTTAGGGTTTTATAGGTTAAAAACAACATCAAGAAAAGAAAAAACAAGAGTCTGAAGAGAAATCCTAGGGTTTGAAGCAGCTGGATATGCAAGGATCTGAAAAACGACAGTGGTCGTAATCGTAAACCCGTGTGGAGTCGCCAGTTGTTAGTATGAATCTTAATTCCAAGTGTACGAAAAAATACCACTTTAGTTGTGCATAACAAACAGCCCTAACAACAAATATGGATACCAATATCCTCAGATATGCAGTTAGGTAATCAAGATAAATGCTGCAAAAATCTAGATCTATTCATTAGAAGACATTAAGCAGTAGAAAAAACAAGATTTACTCATGCATCCAATAGACAAGACAAGAATATGTTGAATTAATTTTGTATTAATGGCACTTGGGAGGAAAACATAGAAGGGTGTTACCAGTTCTCCTCAATGGGATGGGTTTTTGTAAGTCCTCAACACTTCAGATCTAAATTTTCTCTCTCTTGATGGTGTAGAAAACCCAGACAAAAATGGTAGCAAAATATGACTATGATGGTGGATCAAAGTCAGACCAAAAGTATAGATCCAGAGTTATCTTTAGGCAACAAAAGGTGGTAAATGAATGGGAAAGCCCTTCTATTTATAACAAAATATTGAGTTAGTCTAGATATTGGTGCATAATTAAAATATTGTTAACCAAATCAAGATTCAAATTTTATGGAATATTTTATTATATTTGTTGGAGGGAAAAGGAATTTGACTTGGGTCAAATCCCTTTATTTGTAAATAATAAATAAATAAATTATTTATTTATCATTTTAAGGATGTGGTTGAGTAATAATCAAATAAATAATGATTTATTTAATTATTTATGGTGATTTAGTCATATTTAATAAAGAATATTATTTAAATAAAGTTTAAAGAATTATTCTTTCGAAAATAATAAGATAGATAATGATTTATCTAATTAAATTCCTTGTTTTGGGTTAAATATAACCAGGAATATTAATTAAACTGTTGTTTAACTAATTATTCCTTAAGGAAAATCAAACAAATATAGATTTATTTAATATTTCCTCCTGGGGTTTCCTGTTTAGACCATAAACAACTTAATAAAGGTGGTTTACTAAGTTATTTTCATAGTGAAAGCAATTTTACTTAGGGTAAAATTGGTCTTACATGGTGTACTTAGGTCCATCTAATGATAATAGGTTAGATGACCAAAAAATGGTGTAACACTAATGGAGATCATCTAATCAAGGCTCAATGTTGATTGACCTTGTTAGATGTGAAGTGATTTCCAATTAGACTAATAACCACCAAGGTGCTCAACTTCTGGATCACTCCCCCAGATGATGTGTTAAATTCAATGAGGGGTAACCTATTGAAAGAATGGTGATAACGAATTCCTTTCCTTTAGTGCGAAGTGATCATAAGGAAGTATGAATAATATAGAACCATATCCCTAGTGCTAGATGAGAGGAGATGATGGGCGTCCTAAATAGGTATATCATAAGGCCCATCTATCGACTTCCATAGACATAAAAGCTTTATTAAACCTATTTTTTTCACTAAATGATGCACCTTCCTATCTTAATGGGTTCTTAGGAGAGTCAATGAGGTTTTTAATATTTTATGTGCCTTAGCATGTGTATTATGTTATATTTGAAGAGATATTTCACATATTTCAGGAAGACCCAACACTAGATATATTCATGGGACATGTTCCCTATTATAGGAGAGTCTCAATTCAGATAAGTTAGGGAATTCAATGCCCCTTCCTACTACCGTGAGGTATACTAGGAGAAAGATCCCCTTTTTAGGTATTTTTGGAGGGAAATTTAACTTCCCCTCAAGGAGGTTTCTCCCTACTCTTTTTATAAGGCTCGAGTAACCTAGTAGGGATGTAGAGAAAAGTGTGAAGAATAGAAGGAAAGTCTATATTTGTGTTTCCAAGGAAGTTTTGTACTTCTATATTGTACAAATAATTTCTCAGTTAATGGAAGTGGTGTTCTATGTCAAATTCTAGCTTGGATTTCTTCTGAGAGTCTTTGAGAATCCTTGGGTTGGGTTCACCCCATGAGCTCTAGGTCCCTCTTGTATTACTTTTTGTTAGTACCATGCATATCTTTACTTTTGCAAATAATTTTTGGAAGTTACTTTTGTTTATAATACTCATGCAGGGCTAATTAGAAGGTTTAATGAATAATCCTTTCTTACAGGTTATCTGAGGATTTGGTTAAATATTTATAGTAGTTAATTCCATTTCCATGTTGTATTTACTTCATTTCCCTTACTTCTACCTCTTTATTGCTCATTGTTCTCCTGCACTATGTAACCAATTTTGTAGCTACAAGAAACATAAGGTTGGTTTTTGTTCGGTTAAACTTGCAACAAATTGTCTTGAAGCCTTGAACAAGTTGATATTATAATTTTATAACTTCTCCATAACCTCCTTACTTCTCAAAATCGCATTTGGCTTGGCTACCTTCTCGCTGGACTATCACCTGTAGCAGTTCATATCTAGCCTTTAATTTTCACTAGGTTTTGCAATAAATTAAAGATTTGGATTCTTTGGTATATTAAAACACTCCTGGAACCTTGATAATGAAATTTGTAGGTATAGAGACCTTGTATATTCTTTTGATTTATTTTCTTCAGAAAAAATATTTTTTCCTATAGATTCTGGTTTTCAATTTACAGTCTTTCATTTCAGTAGTGTGCTTTCATTTCATTATAGATAGCATATAAGTGTGCAAGTGTGCTTTCATTTCATTGCATATAGCATAGAAGTGTGTAATTGTGCTTTCTTTCATTGCAATTAGCTTAGAGTTACATGTTGTTTCCCTTTCAACAAGTTATTTCCTGCAATTTCAATTTTCCTCTAGCATAGATTGGTCAACTTGGTATATGCACATCTAGCTTTCATTTTAGTACTTCCACCTATATAAAATCAACAAGAGAAAGATATAATTCCTACTAAACATATAGTGTTATCCCTCTTAAGTTTCTACCAACCCTGAGTTGACAGTTTAAGTTGAGACCCTTGGGAGTTACCTCACCCTTGCCGCATAGGTGTTAGAGTAGTTACTTCCATTTTGTTTAGTTGATTTTATCTTTCTTTAATTTCATATCCTACAAAAAGAAAAAGAAAAACACATTAGCATATTCTTTCCATAAAATACAGAAAAAGAAAAAAAAATCACAATTTTGCTTTATGCCTCGAAGAATTAGGGACAAAAAAAGAAAAATTCTACCAAAAACCCCACTTCCACTAGCATCCAACCCTTTTTCAATTTATTTTGAGTCTCCTACCCTATCCACGAGGACATTTTGTCATCATTTTCAGTGAGAAAGAAAATATCTTTGAGGAGCTTGAAGAAGGAGAAATACCCTCACACCTTACCAACATGATGGTTGAAGATAAACAATCTAAAATGTTCACATTTCCCATTAGAGAAATAAAAAGGGAAGATAGAATGAAAAACATTCCATCTGTCCTCACACACTTATATGGTTTGATTATATAGGATCCTTCCACTTCCATGTTTAAGTTTGTTGTGGTATACAAGATTTATGATTATACAACTGATGAATAAAAGCTCAAATTGTTTTATTCCACCCTTAAGGATGCAACCCTTCAATAGTGCATGAGCTTAGAAGGAAACAACATCACTACATGGGAAAAAACGTAGCAAGCCTTCGCCAAAAAATATCGGGATTACTACAGAGCAAGGGATACCAGGGATGAACTATTTAGAATGATCCATGGATAAAATGATCCTTTGGAATATTTTAGGAAAGAATCCAGCTAAGTTATAGAAGGGTGCATAATTTCACCTTGGATCCAGACTCCTTGAAGCTACTTCTTCTACGAGGAGTCAGTGAATATCTAATGGAAACAATTAACTTGTTGGCAAATGGTGACATATATAAGCTAATTTATGGTGACATTAAAAAAGTATTAAAAACCCATTCAAGGGCTACTAGAAAAAGAGGTAGGGAAAGCAAAATCCAGTGACTCTCTCTTCCTCCTCTCTGATTACTAAAAATGAGATATGTCTGGTATGTTCGATGACATGAAGTGAAATATTACATGGATTTTTCATGCACATAAACACCTTTATATCAACATAAAATAGGAATAAACATAAAATGCATTAGCCATATTTTTCCCTCAATGCACTAAAAGTAATCCTAGGAATGAATGTCCTTAAATATAATAGAAGTATGATTTGTATGTTAAGAAAACCATTCCACAAATAAATTTCCATTTTTTCTAGGTTTGAAGGTTGTGTACTAGGGAGCATCGTGTAGTTTTACTTTTTCAACCAAAAGAGGCCACAATCTCCAAGGAAATTCCAGTATCAGGAACGGGATCACACTCACTACCTAACCCTTCACTTATGTGTTTCCAAACACCCAACCTACCTTCAGACGTAGACCTGCTATTAGCTTTAGACCACAAACTACTTTATTAATAACTTAGGATCCCCTCTCCTTCCCATGCTAATTATAATGCACATTATCAACCTTTGTGCCCTATTTATCATTACCTCCTTTATCATTAGAGAAGAGAGATAAACTAGTCCTTAATAAGGTCATTGTGGGATATTGGGCATAACTTTGTCTTCAAGCATCCAAATTAGTTCAGACCTATGGCATTTGAAAGAAGATTCAGAGGGCTACTACAAGACTGAATTTCAGATATTGAAGATCTGAAATCATAGAGATAATTCAGTTTCAATATCGATCTCCTCAAAATCAAGAAAAATGTGTGTATTTTTTTTCAAATTGCATAAGTTTTGTTTGAAAAATCAGTTTGAAGTGATTCCAAGGGAAAATTGAAGCATAGATATCAGTATTAGGTTCTAAAATTCCCCTTAAAATAATTCAACACCCATTAAGCCCTTAGAATACTCTACTATGACTCATGAAGATGAAGAAGTGCAACATGATATATCAAAATTACAAGAGAAAGTGCCCCAAATTTCGCTCTCGCAAAAAGCAACAAAAACTGAAATGGAAGTTTTGAAGAAAGGCGTGGAAACAAAGATGGATGGTTTGAAGAAAAGTGTGGAAGCTAATATGGAGGTTTTGAAGAAAGGCGTGGAAGCTAAGATGGATGGTTTGAAGAATGGCATGGAAGACATGGAAGAAAAAATGGAAGGTTTGACAAATTTGATACAAGAAATGATTCCTAATGGCGAAAATATAGTAGAGGAAACACATGATGAGAAAAAAATAAATTTTAATGGTGATTTCATAAACTCGAATGTTGGATGGAAGACCCACCATATTCCAAAGATCGATATGAGGAAGTTTGATGATAAGGATCACGTAACATGGATACTACAGATGGAGCAATATTTTGATCTCAATAATGTGCAAAACACACAAAAGGTATGCATTGCAACTTCATATTTAGAACAAAATACATTTGTATGGTATCGATGGCTTTACTCCCGTAAAAAAATTGTCACTTGGTAAATTTTTACGGAGGAAATGATAGCACATTATGAGGATACAAAGAGAAACATCTTCTTTATCCAATTGATAAATATGAAACAAAAGGGTTTAGTGGTGGAGCACATTGCAGAATTCAAAAAAATGAATATAAGGGTAATTGATATTCCATAGGAACACAGGATTGATGTCTTCATAGGGACTTTAAAGGATAACATCCAACATGAGGTTCGCCTTTGGGAACCTGATTCATTGGAGAAGGTGTTTAGGTTGGAAAGAAAAATTGAATGTAAAATTATGGCGACAAGGAAGCCTGCCACTCACATCTGTAAAGATGGAAGTGTTGCTACTCCTAGACTTCCACAACCTACAAAGTTGACACCACAACAATTGGAAGAAAAAAGAGAAAAAAGGCTTTGCTACAGTTGTGATAGGAAATACACTAAAGGTCATAAGTGTGTTAAGAAAAATTATTTTACACAGATTGTGAAGAGGAGGAAGAAAATGAACAAGAAACTTCAAAAGAAGAGGATATACACCAGGAACCAGCCCTAGAGAAAGAAGAAATGGGTCTGACCATATCATGTAATGCATTGGCATGACTTATCGCTCCTCAAACTCTCAAGATATAAGGACATATCAATAAGAAAAAGGTAATAGTGTTGATTGATCATGTAGTACCCATAATTTTATTCATTGTAAGGTAGCCAAGGAATTGAATTGCTTCCTATACCTAGCACCAGAATGTCAAGTGATAGTTGCAAATGGAGAAACTATAAATTACTCTGTAAAATGCCATAATATCAAGCTAACCATGGGGGAATATGTATTGAATAGTCCAATGTTTTTGATTCCGATGGGAAGTGTTGATGTTGTACTAGGAGTACAATGGTTACAATATTTGGGGATGGTAGATTTTAATTTTCATGAACTTTTCTTCAATTTTTTTGGAAGGAAAGCAAGTTCAATTACGGGGTATCGCAAGGAAGCCAGGAAATATAATAAGATCTAATGTCATGAAAAATATTTTGAAGAAATAAAAACGAGGCATAATTACACAATTATGCTCACTAGAAGGTCCAACACCAAAATCATCTATTTATCCATATCTCCAAAAAGTCTTGGACAATCATTCCAAGGTGTTTGAAACTCCCAAAGGACTCCCACTTATTCGTGATCATGATCATGCTATTCATTTGATTCCAAGAAGTGTTCCTCAAAATATAAGGCCTTACAAATATCCTTATGTCCAAAAGAGAAAAATTGAACGTATGATTGCAGAAATGTTAGAGGCTGGTATAATTCAACCTAGTCAAAGTTCTTTCTCTACTCCAGTAGTATTGGTGCACAAGAAGGATGGATCATGGCGCATGTGTCCATATTATAGGGAGCTCAATAAGATCACTATTAAAAATAAATTTCCCATTCCTGTGATTGATGAACTATTGGATGAATTACATGGAGAAATTTATTTTACCAAGTTAGATATTCGTTTAGGATATCATCATATTATAATGAAGACTGAAGATATTCCAAAAACGGTATTTCGAATTCATGAGGGTCATTATGAATTTTTGGTCATGCCTCTTGGCCTTACCAATGTACCTTCTAAATTTCAAGGTTTGATGAATTCCATTTTCAAACCCTTCCTTAGAAAATTTGTGTTAGTATTTTTGATGATATACTAATCTACACCAGGTCTTGGAAGGATCATGTTCAACATGTTGATAGGGTACTCAGACTATTGGAGGAGAAACAATTATATGCAAAAATGTCCAAATGTTTCTTTGGAGTACAAGAGGTGGAATATCTGAGTCATACTGTGTCTCATGATGTTTTTAAGGTAGACCCTAACAAAATTAAAGCCATTAAGGAATGGAAAGTACCCACAACCATAAAGCAGTTGTGAGGATTTCTTGAGTTAACCGGGTATTATCGCAAGTTTGTTAAGAATTATGGGAGAATAACAACACCTCTAACAACATTATTGAAGAAAGATGCATTTTCATGGACTCCTGAAGCAACTAAGGCCTTTGAACATCTTAAAGAGGCAATGTGCCTAGCACTGGTCTTAGCTACGACAAACTTCACAAAATCCTTTATTGTGGAATGTGATGCCCCAGGAAATGGAATTGGTGATGTTTTAATGCAAGAAGGAAGACCCGTTTCTTTTGAAAGTTGTCCAATCAAAGGAAAATATTTACAGAAAGCTATTTATGGGAAGGAAATGTTGGCAATACTACATGCACTAAAGAAATGGTGACCTTACCTAATGGAAGACACTTCAAGGTAAAAAAATATCATGATAGTCTTAAACACTTTTTGGAACAAAGACTATCTTCAGAGGAGCAGCAAAAATGGGTCACAAATATGTTGGGTTATGAATTTGAAATCATCTACAAAAAAGGGAAGTTAAATGTCGTTGCAGATGCACTCTAAAGAAAGGATGAAGAGGTGGAATCATTGCTTTGTGTCATTTCTATTATCCAACCAGATTGGATAATTGAAGCTAGGGATGAATGGAAGAATGACGAAGAAGTGTGGACACTCATTCAAAAGTTGCAGCAATATCCTAATACATCTAATACATTTAGTTGGAAAAATTATTCCTTATGGTACAAAGATCACTTACATCTTTGTAAGAATTCCCAACTAAAACAAAATATTATTTTGGAATTGCACACTTCTCCTTAGGAGGACACTCAGGATTTTTTAAAACTTACCATAGGGTGAAGAAAGATTTTTTTTGGGGTGGCCTTAAATCTAATATTCAAAAGTTTGTGGCAGAATGTTTGGTTTGCCAACAAAATAAAGTTGAGACAATTAAGACACCAGGTCTTCTACAACCTTTATCCATTCCAAGTCAATGCATGGAGGATATTTCAATGGATTTTATCACAGGTTTACCTAATTCCGAATGAAAGAGTGTCATCATGGGGGTAGTTGATAGACTTACCAAGTATGCACACTTTTGTGCTTTATCTCATCCATTTAAAGAGAGTATAGTTGCTACTACATTTATGGAAACAATTCAAAAGCTACATGGAAACCCAAATATTATTGAAGCAACAGAGATCCCATTTTTACTGGAAATTTTTGGATGGAATTATTTTCTTGTTTGGGTACTCAACTAGCTCATAGCTCATCTTATCATCCTCAATCTGATGGTCAAACTGAGATAGTGAAAAAATGTTTGGAAGGATATCTTCGTTTTTTTGTATCTGATAAACAAACACAATGGGTCAAGTGGTTACCTCTAGATGAATGGTGGTATAACACTTCCTTCCATACTACAGCAAAAATGACCCCATTTATGGCACTTTATGGATATCATCCACCGTCCATCACATCATCTTTAAGAGAAAATGAAACGTCTCTCACACACTGACAAACGAACCTTTGCACACTAAAATTCATGAAAATATATACAGTTATCTCATAATTGTTCTTATCGGTTTAGGTCAACCATTTCCCCAAAAATAGAACCAATTACATTAAATTTGGAATTGTCTGCTAGAAATAGGGACTGGATTTCTTAAAAATAGGGGTCAAATATTAATGCATATCGCTTGAACCATGATAGTTGTTACGAAACCAAAGGATATTTTTGTAGGTGAACTTGTTCTTGGGAGAAACCTCTCTTAGTTTTCAAACCTCTCTAGATCCTTGGAATATACGCCCAAAAATAATGTCTAAAACAGGAAATAACACAATCTGAAAAATAGGCTGTAAAGATTCATTCAAATATTCCAATCTATGACACCTATGAAGAAAATAAAATAGGTTTTTGTTATTTGGCTCGTGCTTAACAATAGTTTTTTTACTTTTTCAAAATTCATCTCCATTTGGTCAGAAATCGATTTTGAGGAGATATTGTCCAAAAGCGCAGCCCTTGCAGCCTATTGACCACTATTTGTCAACTACCCTATAGCAGTACACTTTTTCGCAAAGGGATTCCATCATGTTTGAGCATTTAAAACATCCTAGATTCATCATCATCAGTCATCAATTTGTTAAATTTGTAAACCCATTCTGAAAATTTGTAATGTAAATGATCCTAGTAGGACCATATATGTATGTAAAAACCTAGGTAAGCCCATTATTTTGGAAATGATTTTCATCCTATGAGGTTTTTCACCTCACTATTAATCTGTATTTCTAAACACAAATGATCGGCATAGTTTTTCTCTCCAGCCTCACCCCAAAGCTAGGGTGGATTTTGTCGTCAATATCTTAGGTGGGTCCTAGAGTTGTAATCGAGTATTTTGTAAAAGTGATTTGGGAATAATTTTAGCTAATTGGATAAAAAAAAATTATTACAAATCACTTATTTTACTAGATCATATTGAGTCTTACAATTGGGTAAAAAATTGAGGGTCTATAACGAACGTGTGTTCCCCCTTTGATAGTTGATATGTAATTATCTTACGTAAATAATATTTTAGTACCATGGCTAAAATATTAGAGAGTTGGAAATAATTATTAATCTCCTCATGTGTCAATTAATTAAATTTTCTTGCAAAAACAAATTAAAATCCTAAACTATAACTTTAATTAATTGGAGTCAAAATTAAAATCCTAGAGAAAAAAATTTCTTCAAAAAGAAATATTTGTGGGTACTAGAGAAATTAATTTTTGAAGGTCCCCCACCAAGGGAATATTGAAAATTTCAAGATAATTTGGACCCTTGGGCCTTGGTAGTTAAGTCAAAGTCAATTTTTTTAGGAAATTATCTCAGAATAATTAATTTTGAGCTAATTAAAAATGAATTAAAAGAGAAATTTGAAAATTCCTCAAAAATAAATATTTTTGATGGTGGAGATTATAAAATAATCAAATATTTATCAACGGTCAAGATTACTTAGAAGAGGATCAAACCAACTAGTCGTTTGAAAATTTTATCTATAAATTTGAAGCCATTTGCTTCACAAAGGATCTGACCTTTGAATTGTGTATTGGCTCTCGAAGCTCTCTTGTAATTTTTCTGGAATAATAATAATGCAAAAGTATTTGGGGTTTTCATTGATGGTGGTATTTCTCTCCTACTTCTTATGGTAATACTGCTCCTAATGCTCTCCTAAATAATATTTTAGAAGTTGTTGATTGTTAGCCTATGTGAAATAACTTATTGCAGAGGTATCTTGCATGGGTTATTGGATTTAAGGTAGCATTGTAATTCAATTGAATTAGAATGTATCTCTAATTCTTGAGGATTATATTGTCATTTTATGTCTCTATCGACTTAATAATTTGATCTTGAGTGTGCAGAGATTTCTTTATATCTGAAATCTTGGGCAAGAAAGGAAGTCCATGGTTGGACCAACAAACTCCCAAGGCATAAGCACTAAAGAGCTTTCCCGATTGAATCCCAAGACTTTATTGCAAGATTTCTAGGCTAGTGTCTCATTTAAACTCATTTATGTCTTAAAATATTTTCTATATTGTGCTTATTTGATTAGATCTAGCTAGGAAGAGTTTTTTTTCTAATCTGGGAGCGGAGTTTGACTCATACTCCTTGGATCTAGTATATTTGTAAACTATTCATGTAGATCTTGTTGAACCCTTAGTTAAACTGAGAGGGGGGGGTGAATCAGTTTAATGCATTCATGGTTTTGTAAGACTTTCTTTTACACTTATTTACATCTTCATTTCATGATCAACTTAATGTACAGTGAAACAACAATCTTAATAAGTGAGCAGCAGGTATTAATCAGATTAAATACAGAGTATCAACACATAATCATCATGCACATAGACACCGGATATAAGTGGAAACCCATAAGGTAGAAAACCACATCTTATTATTGTTGTGATGCAAAAGCAAGCTCCAACTCCCTCTCACCATTGATTTTCTATAGACTCCAACCTACAGGAGGCTACTACCTCAATTCTGCAAGCTACAACTTGCAAGGAAGCTCCAACTCCCATCAATTTTATACAAGCTACAACCTACAGGAGGCTCCTACCTCAGCCAGCTACAACTGACATCAATCAAGCTACAAATTGATATGGAAGCACCAACTTCCTCACATTACAATAAAATCATACGCTGATTTACCTGGATATTAGCTCTGTTTTCCTCCTTCTTCACTACTATCCTCCAGCTTTCATATATGCATTATATCATCTATGGATCTTCACAACTTCTCTATCTGCTCCTTCTTTTCCTTACACTTCTCAGACCCCTTTCTCCATTCTCTAACCTCTCTATGCATATGTTGGTAACATTATTTATGGAGATCACCTCATAATTGTTTGCATTCCACAAGGAATTCGAAATGAGCAGCCATGACTCTTTGCCTTCCACCTTCTCATTTATTTTTCATCTCGTTCAAAAGAATATAGTAGTATGTACATATTTCAATTTTACAGTGGAGTTTTGTTTGCCTACGGAGACTTGCCTTTGCATCACAAACAATATAAAATTAATTAAAACATTTACATTTACATTTACATTTGCAACATATATATCTCATTCAACCCTTTCAGTTCTTGGCTCACTGTATGTTTGTCTTTTCTGCTGCTGTAGTGTAATAGTTCTGCATACTCTTCTGCTTTCTATGCATGTAGAATGCATTTCCCAAATTTTGTTCTAAATATGGCAGCTTTATCAATGCTGAAGCTTTTCCATCAAATGTTAAAATCTCTGTTATAACTCAATAATGCAATTTCATTTAATTGGAAATGCTCAAATTGGCAAACTCAGTTTTGGAAGCCCACCTTTAATACACTATGAAAAAGAAATCAACACAATTTCAACCCAGCAACTCTAATGCGGAAGTAGCTCTTCATCTTATGCGCTATGGTCAAAAATTCACTTTATGAATTTGAAATTAATATTTCAAACTTTGGTTACAAACCCTTTCATATACCTTTGAAGTGGAAGCGCAATATCCCAGCCGCATGTTATTTGGCTCATTCAACATTTAAATGGCCCTTCATTCAATATTAGGACCCAATTAAATAACTTAACCATTTCGACCATACTTTAATTGAAAACCAAATAATCAACATAAATTAAGGTTTGGGCCCCACCATCTCACAACTCTCACTTATTAAATAGACATTTACTAATGCAAAAATGTTGGGCCATACCTCATTTAACTCCCATGCAGCTTCTCCTACGCGATTATCCTTGGATCCTTTGCCCTTCAGATCGAACACAAATCGCATTGCTTCCACCACAGAAGTTTAGCACACAAAAATTACGCGATAAAAATGGTTTTTAAAAACCACTCTTTTCCACGCGTCCCCCATCTGATGCTATCACTTTTTTTCATAAAAATAACTTACCATTTATGAGCTACGCGAAACCCACTCCTGGATTCCAAAACCGCTTCTACTGTAACGCTCCAATTCCGCTGCGATTAACCACGGTTCGATGTAATGACATGGTTTAATTTATATAACCCAACACAGGTTTTAACTCCGCTTCAATCGAACTTTTCATTCCATCGCTTTCACGGCTCGATTGCCCCACTTATAATTCCGCTTCCATTCTTGATAAGGTCTATGCATATGTTTCATGAGTTAGGCCTCTGCTACGATCTTTCATTGTAACATTACTACCATTTCGGTCCACTCATCTAGCCTTTCTGTTCCATCAAGCTTTCAGTTATTTCATTCTTCCACTTGAATATTTTACTATTCCAACGAATTCGATACGCATTAATAATCAGAGATTATTGTGCTGTGTCCTTCATAAGAAAGGATTTACCCTTATCAAATTTTATTGATACCTCCACGCAGAGAATTATATACGTTCAAACAAAGAACGTGAATTCAAATGATTCAAATCAACACAAGCATATATAAAAAACCCTTCTCTGTTATTACAACCAGCAATTATGGTTCGATTCATTAGATTCGAATCAACTCTATTTTCATTCGAACAGTCCTAACCTCCTTTGTCTTCATCTACGCATGGATTAGTTTCATATCCAATGCCTATGGTTAAATCCTCAATAAAACCCAAACCACGATTTTTCAAAGCTTACTCTTCAACGCATTGTCTATTTCAGACGATGCACCCCCTCTCTATTTGAATGTCCTTCTTAAGGTCTCATATATTCAGATATTGAAAACTATGTTTACATTCACAATTTCAGATGGTCTCTGGATATGAACCATCACTCATAAAATACCTTGCAAGCATATGTTACAACAGGAATATTCTCCTTGCTTCGATTCTATTAGATTCAATGTAGAATTCAAAGCCACATATCTCAAAAGGTGTTGACACAGGATTCAATTCATAATACCCTACCACAGTATTGTCATTAATCTATCAACAGCGTGCAAAAACACCATTAACCCCAATTTCAGTATTTTACCACATTGTTCCTTACATAGTTGCTTATGAAGTTCAAAGCCCATTCACACAGAAATTAAATCAAACAATGCCATATAATTCTGAAATGGATTTTTCATATATGCAAATGAAATTACTTACAAAAACTTCTTGTCTTGACCAGATCTTCAAAATCAATGGCCCTTCTACTACCCGTAGGCTTACAGAAACTCTATTGCCTAAACCTACTCTAACTCTTCCTCTCCAGCTTTCCAAGTCTCTGCTTCTTCCTGGTGTCTGAGCTACCTCTTTTTGCTGCCCTCGCTGCCTCTGCTCCTTGTCTGTCTCCTTTGCCTTATTTATGGTTCTTCTTTGTGATAGTTCAGGTGCAGCTCCTTTCTTCTCCTTTACCATCAATGACAATATTTCCAACAGTCTTCCCCTTTGGAATTGATGGAAATACTCCACCAATACTCCAATACTTCCTTCAGGACTTCCTCCCCCTTTCATTCTAAAAGGTGTGTTTTGTCTTCCTCTGCCTATCTTATTTTGCTTGCTTTTCCTCCCCCTTTGACATCAATGGCAAAGGGTTGCACATTTCCCAGTGTGGATTCTATCTTTGCATTTCCTCTCTCTGAGTTGTGTTTAGGCCTTCTTCTCATGGCTTTATACCTTGTCTTCTTGACTGGTGTACAAGAGTTGTTGGGAGCACACTTTTTTTTTTTTTTGAAAATCAGA
The DNA here is from genome assembly GCA_034641835.2 of Pinus albicaulis. Classification (NCBI taxonomy): domain Eukaryota; kingdom Viridiplantae; phylum Streptophyta; class Pinopsida; order Pinales; family Pinaceae; genus Pinus; species Pinus albicaulis. Next base: position 765,010,815 of record CM076572.1, read on the forward strand.
CTTATCTAATCAGGGATGCATCATTGGAACAATACTGAAATATTGAGAATGCTTCATACGGCATTTAAAGTATGCTCCAAATATACTTCAGTCCATATTATGATATTCATCTAAGATACATATCTGTAGTACACATCTATTCAAATATGATGATGCCAATATATCTTTTCTAGATGTGATTCACCTTTACTGCTTGTTGGTGGTGATAAGAGCTAGTCTACTAACAGAGATATTACAATTAATAGCTGAAATACCCTTGATACGGAGATTCCTTTCTGTTGAAGTAGGCTTTAGATGTAACATTAATAGACTCTCGAGCTTCAAATGTAATATCAACACAACTAGTCCTTCATACTTCAGATACTTTAACTATTCTATCATGATGATCTTCCACAAAAACATATTCAAGATGTTTGATTGAAATCTCAGCAAAAATACTTCACACGGTGTTATGAATGATCTTAAGAGAAAGGCCTTGAATATATATATGTACTGAATTCAAGAAGACATGCAGTTATATATAGAAATAGATACTGCTTCAATGCTCAATATAATGCTTCAAGTGTAAACAAAATAATGATCCTTTAGCACTGTTATTGACCTTTTCATGCTTTAGTAATGAAAATAATGCTGGGAATACTACCTTGATGTACTTTTGATCTTGAGGACCTATACCATACCATTTCTCTATTGAGGACACTTGGTATTCTGCTGATAGGCAGACTGCATGATCCAAATACCAATTGATACTACTTTGATAAACCAAGCAGTAATTTCACTTCAACTCGCACATGCACCCATAGTTAAGACAACCTTCATAGTTTCTACTATTGAGCTCTCCATTGTTCTCAACAACAATCATCAATATACTGAATCTGATCTTGGCATCATTAACCTTTTGCTTATTCTGTCATTCTAGTTTAAAATAATGTCATTGCATTTTCCTTTCTAGGACTGCTCCAGAATCTTTGCTGCTTTATATACAATTCAACTGTTCTAACATAATGATCTTCGGGAAGACATCTTCAATTTCTTTACTTGGAATCTTCATGGGTAGATCACTCAGAGATTTGTCACTTATTTAACTTCATTCCTCCAAGGGGACTTTTCATAGATGAATGATGTGATGATATAATGATGATAAACATTTCTCTTACTCATCCTTCTTAAATTTGATTCATTGTTAATTCTTGTAGTGTGATGCACAGTGTGATCATCCTCTATGGATTTTTCCAGTTTTATAGTTCGAAACATATTTTTTGTGATTTAGCCATTCATCACTTAGTGTGTTGTCGTCTTCTTAGCTTACATGATCTTGGCTGATGTTCTCTCTACTACCATGGCTTCTTGTTGCCTTCTCTTTTTCCATCAATCTATCAGCTATTGAATGCTTTAGATAATCTTCTTCCTCTATAGTTCTCTATTAGAGGAATTTTCCTCTCCCTTCCTGACCTTTTAGCTGTTGTTATTTCATGGAGCTCTTCTTAGACTACTTTTGTGGGGACTATTTATGAACTGCTCTCCCCTTGGGATGTTGCTTCATATCTATCACTGGTTGGATATTTGTGTTGCTTCCTAGAGCAGCTCCCCCTGAGACTATGATGGATTCATTATGTTATTGAGGTAACAAGCTCCCCCTTTCTCTTTTCCTTCCATACTTTATTGGGGTTCTTCATAATGTCTGCACTTCTTTTTGATTCATAGTTTTGTTTGATTTGATTAGATTCCATCATCTGTCTAGAGTTCTTTAATGTATATGGCAGTTTGCAGTCTTTTGCTTTGTGACCAAGCTTGAGGCATACATAACATCTTATTTTACCAAGGTACGTTTGAGTTGATGTATAATATTGTATGCTCCCTTTTGAACATAATTTACATTCAACAAGTTTATGTCCAAAATTATTGCATGCATAACAGTAGCCATGGAAATGATTTATGTACCTAGTGAGTGGTTGTCCTTTCCATTTGTTTGCTTGAGGGGTTCTTCTCATTTGCTGGTTAAATTTGATATGCCGTGTCTTACAATGTGCTGCAATATGTCTTCGTTTGTGACAAGAGAAACATGTGATATTTTTCATAGGAGGAAAGAACCTCCTTTAACATCTTCCGAATTTGTTCAATTCATCCTTAGGAGCGTATGAGCCTTTAGCAGTTGATTGTTTCATCCTCTCATTCTCTGTCCTTTTATGTTGTTGCTTGATTCTGTTTGTTTCTTTACAAATCATGTTCTTATTGGCTTCTACTTCTGTAGGAATCTTCTAAGCTGCTTCATTATCCTTTACAAATTTTACAAAAATGATATTCCTGATATATTCTACTTTGGACTTACTTGTTTCTCCTTCATAGCCTATTCCAGTCTTTATGAGAGGAGACCTTTGAGCATTTATAATTTGGTCCAACTGTCCAAAGCTTTTCATTTGTGGAATATTCATAATTAGTTCAATTTGGACCTTTTCTAATTTCATCCTTAGGCTTACCACTTCTTCTTCCAATCTTCCATATTCCATACTTTTCTCTCTCATTTGTTGCAGCAAATTGTCTTCTATTTTCCTTGCTTCTTCAAGTTGTGCCTTCAGGCCAACAACTTCTTCCTTATCTTCATATTCTCTCTCATCATATATTTGTACCAATGTCTTAAGGTCTTTGTTTTCATTTTTCAATCTTTCTATTTCATTCAAGGCTATGTCAAGTTTGGCTTTTTCCTCAACTATAATTTCTTCATGGTACTCACATCCATTCACCCTGGCAGGTATCTCATTTGATTGATCTTTTTCCTTTTGAAAGGAATTTTTCTTCTTCTTCTGGTTTATCTTCTCCTTCTTGATAATGCATCCACTAGTGTCTCCTTCATGCATGAGATGCAATCTATTCCAGATTCCTTTTGCAGAGGTTAAATCCATTATTAAATCAAGATCCTTGTTATGAAGGCTGTTATATATCACACATTTTGCCTTGGTATTCCACTGTTGTTCTTGCAACGAGGGAGAGTCTGTGCAGTAACCATCACATACAAGTTTCAATACCTCAGGCTCATAATCCATTAAATCTTTTTTAACCTTATCTCTCCATTCCAGAAAATTTGTTGTATTTAACACATGTACATTTTGATAGTCTATGACTCAACCAGATCTCCTTCAAGCTATTAGGCTTACACAAAAGGAACCCGCTTTGATACCAATTGTTGAACCCTTAGTTAAACTGAGAGGGGGTGGGGAGGGTGAATCAGTTTAATGCATTCATGGTTTTGTAAGACTTTATTTTACACTTATTTACATCTTCATTTCATGATCAACTTAATGTACAGTGAAACAACAATCTTAATAAGTGAGCAGTAGGTATTAAGCAGATTAAATACAGAGTATCAACACATAATCATCATGCATATAGACACCGAATATAAGTGGAAACCCATAAGGGAGAAAACCACATATTATTGTTGTTGTGATGCAAAGGCAAGCTCCAACTCCCTCTCACCACTGATTTTCTGTAGGCTCCAACCTATAGGAGGCTACTACCTCAATTTTGCAAGCTACAACTTGCAAGGAAGCTCCAACTCCCATCTATTTTCTGCAAGCTACAACCTACAGGAGGCTCCTACCTCAGTCAGCTACAACTAACATCTATCAAGCTACAACTTGATATGGAAGCACCAACTTCCTCACATTACAATAAAATCATATGTTGATTTACCTGGATATCAGCTCTGTTTTCCTCCTTCTTCACTGTTGTCCTCCAGCTTTCATATCTGCCTTATATCATCTCTAAATCTTCACAGCTTCTCTATCTGCTCCTTCTTTTCCTTACACTTCTCAGACCCCTTTCTCCATTCTCTAACCTCTCTATGCATCTGTTGGTAACATTATTTTATGGAGATCACCTCATAACTGTTTGCATTCCACGGGGAATTTGAAATGAACAGCCATGACTCTTTGCCTTCCACCTTCTCATTTCTTTTTCATCTCATTCAAAAAAATATAGTAATATGTACATATTTCAGTTTTACAGTGGAGTTTTGTTTGCCGACGGAGACTTTCCTTTGCATCACAAACAATATAAAATTAATTAAAACATTTACATTTACATTTACATTTGCAACAAATATATCTCATTCAACCCTTTCAGTTCTTGGCTCACTGTATATTTATCTTTTCTGCTGCTGTAGTGTAACAGTTCTGCATACTCTCCTACTTTCTATGCATGTAGAATGCATTTCCCAAATTATGTTCTAAATCTAACAGCTTTATCAATGCTGAAGCTTTTCCATCAAAGGTTAAAATCTCTGTTATAACTCAATAATGCAATTTCATTTAATTGGAAATTCTGAAATTGGCAAACTTAGTTTCGGAAGCCCACCTTTAATACATTATGAAAAAGCAATCAACACAATTTCAACCCAGCAACTCTAATGCGAAAGTAGCTCTTCATCTTATGCACTATGGTCAAAAATCCACTTTATGAATTTGAAATTAATATTTCAAAATTTGGTTACAAACCCTTTCATATACCTTTGAAGTGGAAGCGCAATATCCCAGCTGCATGTTATTTGGCTCATTCAACGTTTAAATGGCCCTTCATTCAATGTTTAGGACCCAATTAAATAACTTAACCATTTTGGCCATACTTTAATTGAAAACCAAATAATCAACATAGATTAAGTTTTGGGCCCCACCATCTCACAACTCTCACTTATTAAATAGACATTTACTAATGCAAAAACGTTGGGCCATACCTCATTTAACTCCTGTGTAGCTTCCCCTGCGCGATTATCCTTAGATCCTTTGCCCTTCAAATCGAACGCAAATCACATTGCTTCCACCACAGAAGTTTAGCACACAAAAATTATGCGATAAAAATGGTTTTTAAAAACCACTCTTTGCCACGCGTCTGCCATCTGATGCTATCGCGTTTTTTTTCATAAAAACAACTTACCATTTATGAACTATGCGAAACCCACTCCTGGATTCCAAAATCGCTTCTACTGTAACGCTCCAATTCCGCTACGATTAACCACAGTTCAATGTAATGACATGGTTTAATTTATATAACCCAACACAGGTTTTAACTCCGCTTCAATCGAACTCTTCATTCCATCGCTTTCACGGCTCAATTGCCCCACTTATAATTATGCTTCCATTCTTGATAAGGTCTCTGCATACGTTTCATGAGTTAGGCCTCTGCTACGATATTTCACTGTAACATTACTACCATTTCGATCCACTCATCCAGCCTTTCGGTTCCATCAAGCTTTCAGTTATTTCATTCTTCCACTTGAATATTTGACTATTCCAACGAATTTGATACGCATTAATAATCAGAGATTATTGTGATGCGTCCTTCATAAGAAAGGATTTACCCTTATCAAATTTTATTGAGACCTCCACGCAGAGAATTATATACGTTCAAACAAAGAACGAGAATTCAAATGATTCAAATCAACACAAGCATATATAAACAACCCTTCTCTGTTATTACAACTAGCAATTATGGTTCGATTCATTAGATTCGAATCAACTCTAGTTTCATTCGAACAGTCCTAACCTCCTTTGTCTTCATCTACGCATGGATTAGTTTCATATCCAATGCTTGTGGTTAAATCCTCAATAAAATCCAAACCACGATTTTTCAAAGCTTACTCTTCAACGCACTGTCTATTTCAGACGATGCACCCCCTCTCTATTTGAATGTCCTTCTTAAGGTCTCATATATTCCGATATTGAACACTATGTTTACATTCACGATTTCAGATGGTCTCTGGATATGAACCATCACTCATAAAATACCCTGCAAGCATATGTTACAACAGGAATATTCTCCTTGCTTCGATTCTATTAGATTGAATGTAGAATTCAAAGCCACATATCTCAAAAGGCGTTGACACAGGATTCAATTCATAATACCCTACCACGGTATTGTCATTAATCTATCAACAGCGTGCAGAAACACCATTAACCCCAATTTCAGTATTTTACCACACTATTCCTTATACAGTTGCTTATAAAGTTCAAAGCCCATCCAAGACGTATTTTTCATATATGCAAATGAAATTACTTATAAAAATTTGTTGTCTTGACCAGATCTTCAAAATCAATGGCCCTTCTACTGCCCGTAGGCTTACAGAAACTTTTTTGCCTAAACCTACTCTAACTCTGCCTCTCCAGCTTTCCAGGTCTCTACTTCTTCCTGGTGTCTGCGCTGCCTCTTTTTGCTGCCCTCGCTGCCTCTGCTCCTTGTTTGTCTCCTTTGCCTTATTGTTGGTTCTTCTTTGTGATAGTTCAGGTGCAGCTCCTTTCTTCTCCTTTGCCATCAATGACAATATTTCCAACAGATCTAACAAATTTTGTAAATAATTTTAAATTTCTAATCTTTGTTTGCAGTTAAGGTTTTGGGGCTTTGGATTTTGTTTTAAATTTTAAATTTTGATGTTTTTAACATACTTGTAAATATTTATGAATAATGTCTTGTAAACATTTTATTTTAAAATTGCATAGATATATTTTTTCAATATTTTGTTCTCAAACTCCTGTGATTATTGTTATTTGCAGAAACCAGATTATCCACAGTATCATAAAACAATTGTCGATGTTTTGAATCTCAATGAAGATCCATCTTCAAGACGAGAAATGAATGATATTTGTAAAACTTTGTAAATTATATTTAACATATTTAATTTTAAATTTTATAAATATTTTACGATACTTGTAAATATCTTTTATTTTTAAGACTTTATAAATAATGTAAATATATTCTATAGTTTTTGTATCTCTTTCTATATAACTTTGTGAGGCTCTTATTTTATTTTGTTACTAAGATGAGAAGGTGTGATGGTCCCATTCAAATTCAAGCTTTTCTTTTAAGTTCTCCGATAATTGTTTTTGTGAAGGCGTAAGCCGTAGCCATCAATTTTTTGATGTTTTGCAAGGAGACCAAATTTTTTTATTTCAATTCTGCAACTGAGAAGGCCTTATAATTTATTTCGATTTTTTTTTCTAAGCCAACCCCAAGCATTGGAGTATGGCATCTTGAGATTTAAATTTTTAACTCTAAAATTTGTAGCTGAAATAATTAAATAGATGACTTTCAATCAAAATGTAAATAACTGTGAAATTAAGTGTAAGATTTTACTTTTCATATTTCTAACCCACAATTGTCCTCAAGAATTCATTTTCTTTGATTGTTGAAGAAAAGCCCTCCTCTTCAGGGTATGAAAATTGTTTATGGAACTCCGTCTTCAACTATAGTTGAGGTGCTTATTTTTTTCCTAGAAAAGCCAGCCATATATATAAATATATATATTTTAATAATTGCTTTGCTTTTCTTTTTTTTTTAATAACTGCTTTGTCTTTTTTTGAAAAGTTAACGATATAAATATTTTAATAAGCTCTAGTTTAACTAGATTGTTTTTTCGCTCTGAAAATCATGGAAATTCTGGTAAGATTTTAAGAAGTTTTTTCGTTTTGAAAATTATGGAAATTCCGATAAGATTTTAAGAAAATTTGAGAGGGATTTTTGTGCTTTAATATTAAACTTTAATATTTTGAGTGCTTTAAAAGTTTTTGATGGTATTGAACCCGTTTCCACCATCAAAATCATGATTCAAACACTGTTGTTGTTACTGTAAAATTTCTTAAACTTTTTTGCCCCCAATCCCAACTAATTTTGACAATGTGAGCAATTCCTCTGTCCTATTAAACAATTCCTTTTAATAATTGTCTTCTTTGAAATTCGATATCTGACTATGAAAATATTCAAGCCTTCACTTAAGTATTGTGAGACTTGGAATATTGAAAATTTTAAATAGTTGGAGGTTCCATCTCCTAGCCGCTGAGATTCCTCTTCGTCCTGTGCGTATTTTCTTCCTTGAGCCTAGAAAAGCTAAGGTTTTTTTTTTTTTTCTTCTTCGTAGTGTGAAGATCTCCATTGACCTAGCCGTCTGGCAACTTGAGAAAATTTTTGATTAGTTATTTGAGGTCGAATTTAAGAGATTTGTCATTGGAGGTTTGGAAGACATTAAACCGAAATTCAGAAAAGAAGTTGTCTGCAATTGTCAAAACGTTTTCTTTTCTTTTTATTTCGTCGCAAGAGAAATTCCTCCAAAATTTGTGAGCGAAAATTTCCGCAATATTTGAACGAAATTCTTTGAGAAGTTTGTAGGGTTCTGGAAGAGGTTTAGTTTAGGAATTTCACATTTAAATCTTTCATGAGATTTTTTCCCTTGCTTATTTTCCATCGAAATCTTTTGGAGCGTATTCCATTTTGGGTAAAGAATAATTCCACTTTAAGAGGGATTTTTCTCATTTTAATTATTATAAAATTATTACAAAATTCCTCCCCAAGTGTTAATTTGAGAAGGGGTATTTAAATTTCATTTATAAACCCCTTTTCAAAAGTTTAAACCCTTGCCTAATTTAATTTTCTTTAAGCGTATAAATTACTTTAAAGGAAAATCGATTTCCCTTTTATTGAGAGAAATATTTTCATTTTAATATTTTTAAGTCATTTTAAAGATATTTCTCTCATAAATGCTTTTGAGGAGAGGATATTTGCTATTAAAGCTGTTATTTTATAAATTTTTAAAGGTTTTATTTAAACACTTTATTTTATCGAAAGGTGTTTTTTTTGCATTTTTTTATCAAAAGGGAAATGTGGGCTTACTTTATAGTTGTGAGCTTATTTGCATTCCATAATTACTTGGAATTATAAGTTTTTTTATTGTAATTGTTTTTAATTTGTTTTACTACTCTTTTTCCTAGTTACTTTGATCAGTTAAACTAACTTTCTTCTTGCAGTATTACTAATCTAGTAACTTGAAGTTTTCATGTTGGGAAAGTAATATAATATATATTGAGCATTGTTCATTAGGAATTAGTCTCTATTTGATAATCTTTATATTGTATCATTGATCTCAATTTATTTAATTTCAGAAAAATGTCTTTCGGATTAATCACATCATTAGGATTTGGTCCTGAGGATGAACCACATTAGATGGTTCGAAACGTCGACTAAATCCTAATGATGTGATTAATCCAAAAGACATATTTCTAAATTACGGATCACAAAAGTCTTAGATCTAACATTAGTTAATCTTGTTAAGACATATTTTGCTTGTTTAATAAACACACTTATTAATTAATTTCAATTCAAGTTGCTTACGGAGGCAGTGATCTTGCCCTTAGTCTCCTAAGACTTGGCTTTCTAATAAGTTTTTCCCTCATCATCATTCTTAGGGACTACCCCCCTTGACTTAAATATGAGAGAGTCTAAACGGAGTGAGTAGGGCTAAGAGTGATAGCCCCTACTCTGAGTGTTGCGCATTTAGTGTATACTTTGGGTGACAACACAACCAAAATGCAACGAGATTATTTTTCAAATCTATCTTAAACGGTGAATCGGATTGAGCTTATTTTTTTTCAGCAGGTTAATATCATAATGACTATTCTCCAAAAAAAAATTGGGCTAAATCTAACTCACAGATTATCATAATTTCCAAAAATGGTTGTATATTACAGTGTCTAATTTCTCGAAAACCATGAAGAATTTTGACATGAAATTGAGTGATTTTATTCATCTCAACCTCATGCATCTCCCGTAAGCGTTCCATGGCAAACATGTACAAGGTTTAAGAGATATGGTGAAAATACATTTGCAACGTTACTGCAACAAGAAAGCACAGCTCATTCATTGTGCTACTTCAAAAGTGCAACGAATTCATCATTTGTATACTTCTGATCATCCCCTGTATCTCTAAATGTGCCAAACAGGTGGAAAATGACACCTAAATCATCAAATACCTATTAAGAAACACCTGACCAAAATGTAAACCTCCCTTCCTTGAAAAACATCACCAACAACAGAAGCACGACGCCAAAGCGTAGTGAATTCAAGTTTATGATGGTTGCGAGATTTTCTTAGATTTATTCTCATTTAATAAATATGAAATTGATAGCATACATCGTGAATTATCTTAGAGTAAGGAGTGTTAGAGTTTGAGAGTGATCGTGGCACGAGAAATCCTCCAATTTGCAGAAGCATAGTGAACCCTTGGAGATAAAGCGCGACAACTACCTTTGGCTATTCAAAACATCTGAGGAGGAAGAAAACTTGTTTGATGGATTTTGAGATCCAAATACATGCATTTGTCACCTTTCATGCATTCCAAGCCTCTATTTTTTACCATGATTGGTTGCAAAGTCAGAATATGGAATTGTCACGCAAATGATGAGTGCAACACCAACTTGTAATGATGATGATATGATGGCTCAACCTTGAAACTGACTTGACATGACACCACTAATTTGTGCTAATGATGAGAATACAAGACTCATTATGACCTCACTCATGATCTTGTATCATACAACGACCCTGAACTCACTTAACTCAACTTTTAGGCAACCATAAACTATCTTTACATCATCTTTCACACACTCTGACATAATCACATCTTACGTTTCTTACAAATACTAATAGCTTGATCTCTAAGAGATCATAGCAAAACCTTTACACATGTTCCAAAATAAATTTAAAAGACTAAACTTGTTTTTTTATTACTATATCATAGGACACTAACATTGGCTCCAATGGAGGTGGCATCCTCCCTGTGAGGTGTCAAGAACACCGTAGACTAGTATCTTAACCATTGGGCTAATCCCAAACTCACTTTTCAAATCTTCAACACACAACTGCAAACAGAAAATGAATCCTAAAAAGTAATACCAATCTGCGAAAACAAACTACTGGAAACTAGAACACTACTGAAATGGAAATCTGAAAAGTACTAAAAAATATGCTCAAACAATTGAGCTTATTCACAATGTCTATATCCATTAAAATCTTGAATAACATTCTCCCTCAAGTGATACGAAATTTCCAGTGAATCCAAGCAAGGAGATGGCCACTCACTGGAATTTTGCTAACACCCTTTGTAAGCAGAAAAAAATGATACATAATTGCAACTTAAATTCCAGATGAAACTGAAACCCATGCTCTATAAACAACACAAAATCTGACTTCACTGATGATTCAAATAGGCTGAAAAAATAAAATAAAATCTTGAAGAATATGCAAAGTCATCTCCTCTTGATGAACAAAAACAATAAGAGAATCTTCATATATTACTGTTGGTTGTTCTATGTTTTCAGTTTCAAAATCACTCTCAAATATATCAATAGAAGATTCTTTTTGACTTTCAAAGGAGTGAAGAGAAACAAGTTCTTGCACATGATCCTTTTGCATATGTAAGAAGCTACCAACAAGGACTATTTCACTACCTAAATTTTCAATGAAAATAATTTCATAGATCTTGTTTTCGTAGACTTTTTCATGTGACAAAAATTCTGCAGAGGAATTACATGAAAGAAATTTTGAAATATTGTCTTCAGCCTTATTTTGGTCACATGGAAACTGACAAGTTTTCTGCAAATCATCATTAAAATAATAGAATGTAACATGGATTTCATCATGCAAATATGATTGGTCTTAAGTCAAGGAAGAAAACATTGTTTGTTGGAAAGGATTGTGTATCAAGGCTACTAAACTCTACTAGTTCTTCCTCCTAATCACTTAAAAATGACAAGATTGTTGAAAATGCTCATTCAACACTAGAGAAGAAAAATGAACATATACATCAAAATCCTAATCAGCTTCGTTGACAGTTAAGGAAGAAACTACTACCTGTTGAGAATTTTCTTGAGTGTCATGGCAGCTAGCTTCTACATTTTTACCCTCATGATGGAAAGGTTTCTCATACAAATCCTCTAGTATTTGTTCATCCACGAACTGGCCATCTTCATAAAAACTTTCCAAATGCTTAATAAAAATTTTAAAATGTGTGCAACAATCTTTGACCAACAACAAGGAAGGATGACAACCTTTATATCTCTCATAAAATATAATATGAAAATCACTAAGAGAGTACAAGAAACCATTTGGCAAGCTTTCGTACCATGATTGTGCATTTCCCTCCAAGGATACCATGAACATCTTCACCAGGCAGTCTTCATGACATTGAACCCTTAGCTTGCGTACATGCATGTGAAATTTGACCAAATGAAGAGCAGCATCATCTCCTTTTCCATCTTTGAATCTAGGCAGATAAGTTTTCCAATCTGCATGAGGCATGTGATTTGGAAAACCTTGTATGTGATCTCGATTCATGGGAGCATACCTTGCAAATATAGAACTCATCTTGAGCCAGTAGAGTCGCCAGGGCTACTTGGATTTCTGGATCTCGTTGACAATGGAGATGCCTGGTGAATAATGCACAACATTCTTATGTTTGATCATTGTTCACCATTAGTAATCAGATCTGAAACTTTATGGTTCTTTCCCAGGGAAGATGGAACCTTTCATTCCCTGACAGCAGCGCCACTATGTTAGCACTTTGTTTTCCTTTGGTTGTAGGCAAGAAACCCAGAGTTAACCACAAACCACTTGCGGAATTGGAAACTAGCCCTTCCAACCCTAGAGAGGGATCTTTGTTTCAACTATGTCACTAAAGACTAATTTCAATGAAGAACAGTGGCTATATCTTTGGAATATAGAAAACTTTATAGGTGTGATGGCAGGGCAGAGATATATCCACGCATGGAGTCACCAAGGGTAGAGATTAATGAATCATGCAAACACTTGGTTGATTGAGTTAACTTTTAGAGACAAGGTAGAAAGTATTCCTTATGTTGATAAAAAGGTAATTGTAGATAATGGATTGAATAAAGTACATAAATGCTTCAAACTTAGGGCATATAACCAGGATGAATCCTAAGTAAATCTTAAGCAAACAATAGAAGAAGTAATCAAATACATAAACATAGCATCAAATTCCTTATGAGCTATGATACATATATATTGACTATGTTGCATATAAAGGAATAAAATTTTGAGATGGAACTTATATGAAAAATTAAACATACACTAGGAGAAGAAACATACATAAAGAACACAATTATATGAATATCTGAAAATCAAGATCAAGTATTTTTCATTTGCATAAACTTCATTAATCTCAAAAATATTTACAATTTGTAGACCATGAACTATCTCTCACACACTGACCAACCAACTTTTTTCACGTTGAAATTCTTTAAAATATATACAATTAGCTCATTCTTGGACTTAGGGGGTCAAACTCAACCATTTCTCCAAAGATAGAATCAATTACATTGAATTTGGAACTGTCTGTCAGGAATAGGGACCGAATTTCGGGAAAATAAGGGTCAAATATTAACTCGTATCTCTTGAACCATGACAGTTGTTACAGAACTGAAGGATATTTTGTAGATGAACTTGTTCTTGGGAGAAACCTCTCTCACTTTTTGAAAATTTCTCTCCATCTCCTCGGAATATGCGCCCAAAAATCATGACCAAAACAAGAAATAACAAAATCTAAAAAATAAGCTGTAAAGATTCATTCAAATCTTCCAATATATGACACATGTGAATAAATTTAAATTTTTTTTTTTTTTATTTGGCTCGTTCTTAAAAAAAAATTTACTTTTTCAAAACCCATCTCCATTTGGTCAAAAATCAATTTTGAAGAGAAACTATCCAAAAGCGCAGAAACTCCCTTGTAGCCAAAACGCAAGGATATTATTTTTCAAATATATACTAAACAGTGAATCAGATTGAGATTATTTTTGTTAGCAGGTTAATATCATTATAATTATTCTCCACAAAAAAATTGAGCTAAATCCTACTCACAGATTTCGAGAAAATCCAAAAATAGTTGTAGATGATAGTGTCTCATTTCTCGAAAACTATGAAGCGTTTTGACTTGAAACTGAGTGAGTTTATTCATCTCATCCTCATGCATCCCTTGTAAACATTTCATGTAAAATGACTACATATTTTAAGAGATATGGTGAAAATATGTTTGCAGCAAGAAAGCGCAACGCATTCACTGCGCTACTTCAAAAGTGCAGCGACTTCATAATTTTTATACATATGATAATCCCCTATATCTCGGAATTTTCCAAAAAGGCGTAAAATGACACCTAAATCATCAAATACCTATTAATAAACACCTGACCAAACTGTAAACCTCCCTTCCTTGAAAAACATCACCAACAACAGAAGCGCAACACCAAAGCACAGCGAATTCATGTTTAAGAGGGTTGCGAGCTTTTATGAGGTTTCTTCTCAAATACTAAAGATGAAATTGACATCATACATCGTGAATTATCTTAGAGAAGGGATTTTTATAGTTTGATAGTGATTGTGGCCCGAGAAATCCTCCAATTTGGAGAAGTGCAATGAACCCCTGCAAACAAAGCACGATGACTTCCTTTGACTATTCAAAAAATCTAAGAAGGAGGAAAAACTGGTATGATGGATTTTTTAGAGTAAAATACATGCATTTTTCCTCTTTCACACATTCCAAGCCTCCATTGTTTACCATGATTGGTTTAAAATTCAAAATATGGAAGCGCAGTGCAAATGATGAGCACAACACCAACTTGTAATGATGATGATATGATGACTCGAACTTGCAACTGACTTGACATGACACCACTAATTTGTTCCAATGAGGAGAAGACGATACTCACTATGAACTCACTCATGATATTGTATGAGACATCGACCCTAGAATCACTTAACTTTTAGACAATGATAAACTATATTTACATCATCTTTCACGCACTCTGACATAATTACCTCAATAATCACATCTTACATTTCTTACAAATACTAGTAGCTTGACCTCTAAGAGATTAGAGAAAAACCTTTACACATTTACCAAAATAAATTTAAAAGACTAAACTTGGTTTTTTATTACTATTGTAACACTTTCCTCCCACATCTATCGAAGTAAATGTCCAACCAAGGTAAACATGTGACGAATATTTCAACTCCCTATGTGTTAGTTAAGGAAGTGAAATCCATGGAACACAACAACACAAACCTTATGCACCTGCTACAGGATACCCAAGAGCCATCCAAACCTTCCAGTATGCTAGCCCCTGAGACAGACTGAACTTTTAGTGCATCAATCCCACATTCGCTCTCTTGATATGGGCAAGAGTGCGACTGGGGAATTTTCCAAGTAGTTCTAAGCTCGCGACCTCGATTTATGTGCTAATTTTTCACGCTCAAGGCTCAGGTGACTACCAAAAACACCATGACACTTCTAAAAATTAAATATAACAGTGGAATAACAATGTAAATGAAATCACTCGAACAAGGATTTGATTGGACCCCTACTATCCATGACAGGAATTTTGTCAAACATGTCACATGCTGAAAAGTGTAGCTAGATTCAGTATTCATAATGACATGTAATTGTGACATGTGTAAAAGATGTAATAAAGAAACTTATGAAATTATTTTTGTAAGCCTTGCTTCATGGGTTTCATGAGAAATTAATTTTAGTTGGCTCTCATTTAAGAACATTAGGATATGTCATTTAGAGTCAATGAATTAATTTCATGTATGAAGAGCTCTTCTTGAGCCTATGTAAAATGAATATGAGTCTATAAGTTGTCTAGAAGCACTCCTAAAGACAAGTACAGACACCTTCTTCCTGGTCCTCCTCAATATATATATAAAAGACATATCAGCTCACATGTGAAGACACACATATTCAGCATACTCAGGTCAGCTTATATTGATGGATGGACTACTATAAATAGGAGGCTAGGCACCTCACATTTACACAGTTCAGTTTGGATTCTCCTCTGAATTTTTCGATGAGGAAAGCAATGAGATAGTTTCAAATATCCATTGTGAGATCTCTCTGAAATGCGGATGATTGGTCATAATGAACAGACTTTGGA
Source organism: Pinus albicaulis (assembly GCA_034641835.2). NCBI lineage: Eukaryota > Viridiplantae > Streptophyta > Pinopsida > Pinales > Pinaceae > Pinus > Pinus albicaulis. The sequence continues at coordinate 765,026,579 of CM076572.1, forward strand.
TTACCCTGAAATTATTGAAAGATAAGGGTTCAATGCTACTTGGTGCTACAACAATGTTCTGGTGATATGATTCATGGAGCTACAGTTTTATGATGCCTTGGTGATGATCACGGGAAGGGAAAAGAACCACAGTTCAGTGGTATGTATGTAGGCCACAATTCAGTGATGTATCATTGTGGATTGGATGCTACTACAATGGTCATGATTCGGTGACTTAACATTGACATGTTCTAGTGCCATGAAGAGATGATCTCGATTTAAGGAAGATCGAAGAAGTGGAAGAGAATCGAGGAAGGAGTTTGATTGTCTCTTGATCTTGGAGTGGAAAAATAGGTTAAAGATCGTGGTCTTGGTATTCATCAATTGGAATATCTATAAGAATAATTTGTGTGGGTTTTCATCTCAAAGAGTGAGATGTTTTTGCCCTAGCTCATAGCCTACATGATGTGTCTCTTGTCTATTTATGTTTATGCATTGGTTACTGTTTGATGAAGAAGAACACTAATAAGTCAATAAAGAAGATCCTAATCTAAAGAATAGTAAAAATCATTCACAAACATTCACTAAAGAAAGAGAAATCGCCTAATGAAAATTCCCTAGATTTCTCAACGTGGTATCAGAGATATGGTGCTAAAGTCAAAGGAAGGGCATCTAGTCAAAGAGGCACTCAAAGATCAGATTTCAAGCATGACATCAAAGAAAATTGAAGGTCATCAAAGGTTCAAGATCTACATTGAAGAATCCAAAAGCCCTACTTCTACTCAAGGCAATAGATTTAAAAATCAAGGCATCTAGAAGTCTACACCAGCAAGATTATTGGATCCTATAAAAATATCACAAAGAATAGATCTACAAGGCGAGGTAGCCCAAAGTATAGAAAAACAATATCACATCACCTTGAAGATTCTAGAAGCATTTATTATCTGCATTCATTCACTACCAAAGAAGTTGAAGTATCTTGAATGCGATAATGCATTATCATCTTCAAAATCTATAAGGAAATATCCCTATCATTTTGGCAAGGATCTCATACTTATCCTTGAAGAATATCGTCCCAAAAAGCATCAATACATCTTTTTCAACAACCATCAAAGTGACAAAGGTGAAGATTTCATCTTCACTTGTCAAGTAATTATATTTCATTCTATAATCAAATTTGGTAAAATGACTTTGTGTTTGCAATGAGATCCATAAGTTGGTTAGGTCATCGAAACTTATTGCATGAAAAAGAAGGATAGAGATGATCCTCGAATAAATTGAATTGAATGAACAAGGTCTCCTCTAAATACATGGAAAGGATTCATATGGAAGATCTCGTCATATAGGAGGATTGGAGACATGAAGGGAATATATGATAAGCTAAAATAACTATTCTCTGAATATGTGATAAAGAAGGTCATTAAAGGTATCAAATAATGAATGGACATCTTCATAAGATATCAACTATGAGATTTGGGAGAAATGAAGATAAATCGTCATTGTACTGATGAGCATATCCATGGGACCTGAAAGACATCATTCAAAAACTTGTGGTTTCTATGCTAGATATAAACAGACAAGTTTTGTGCAAAAGTGTTGAAGGTTAAAGGACTCAAACATTTGCAGGAAGAAAAGAGAAGTTTATAAAATTTGGTCATCATAAAAGACAGAAGAGCATCGCTAAGATTCAATGCTATGGAAAAGTTATTAGCATTGCAAAAAGGAAGCTCATATCACTGGAAAGATGGAGGAAGATGAAGAAGACCAAGGAAAGAAGGAGTAAGAGATCTCTTCCATGATTGAGATAGTCTCCCTCACAAAAGGTCTTGGTATAGCTCCTAAGTCTTTTTTTATAGGATATGGCTATAATAAATAACAAGATGCAATGTGGTATCATGAAAGTATTAGAAACAATAGCTAGTGACATCACAATGAGAATCATGAAGAACAAGCAAAATTCATGACAGTTAAAAATGGAGGATATAGCTCTTGGGAACCTCATTGGAAATTGAAGTAAAATAAGAAGTCATCCAAGAAGAGGCTCATCATACATCAAGTCAAAAAGGAAACATCTGTTAGATATTGATATTCAATATCCTCAAGCTTCTCTGATGGAATCTTCGTCGGAAGATTCACTGATCCATAGAGGAACCAAGTGTTTCATCAGGAACTCCAACTTGTGGAATTCATGGGATGATGGTATGATGACATAAGAGAAGCAGATCAAGGGATAGAAGATCTTTCAATCAAGGAAGTTGTTGAAAGAAACCTAGATGACCTGAAGATAAATGAGGTATGTATTCTTGTATTTAATATTATAATGTCATGTCGTATGGTTGCAGGTAACATGGATCACTACTATCTTGAGAAGCATGATAAAAGGAAAAGGATATCTTCCTCTAAAAGGATGTAGGAAGGAATGGGTCACAATTAGATGAAATCAACATAATATGTCCTCATATGAACTATGAGGTGGTTGATTACATTCAAGGAACTCTTATTGGAATCTCCTGGGAATGAAATGTGTGACAAAAGGAAGGAAGAGATAATGATATATGAATCAAAAGGAAAAGGAAATCAACATCCAAGAATACCAAGAAAACTTGAATGGGAAATGTCCCGAAAATATATGAAGATTATGATGGAAGTAGGAAAAATATGGAGACCCTTGACAAAGGATATATTTGGGAGATGTGTCAACATGTAGACAGGATTTTGATACCTATAGGAAGATGTCATGATGAAATACCATCAAAAAGGCAATTTTTATTTAAGTGTTCATTTTTATTTTGAACAATATTTGGAATGGCTTATGCAAGGCTACCAAAGGGAAGTGGATTTCTTTCACCGTTGATAACCATTTGGTAGGATGAAACATAATTGAAGTAACATGGTATGAATAAAGTATCATGACATGAAGTAAGGCTAGATGAAGACTGATGGATCACTTTCCGATGAAAGGAATGATGACATGACTCGTGGATGAAAGTGATGGATGGTTTGTGCCCTATGAAGAAGTCCCAAAAGATGAATACTCCATAATGAAGAAGAAAATCATGAAATCAAAGGAAGGAATTCTTCAGAGATGTTGCAAGTCCCTGATTAAGAGGGATCCTAGAAACAAGTTTATTACTTGGTAGAAACTTGGAAATTCCTAAGCCAATAGGGTGCTTAGGTACATTCCCTGTATAGGGATGAGTACATTCCTTTATTGGAATTTTTCCTCCCTAATTGAGAGGGAAAGATAGAAACGTCATTCTGGTCTTCAACTGGGAAGACATAATGGAGGATTGGGTAATAATCTGGCATCTTATACTCTTTGAGGATTTAGTAGGGAATCTAAGATAAGGGGAGTCATGAAAGGACCAATATTTATGAGGATTGGAAATCCAAGATAAGAATAGTCCTGAATATACTCTGAGAGAACCTAGGTGGTGTATTTTCTGAGAGAGACAATGATGAGGGTGTCTATTAAATCATTGGTCTCACCAACATTGAGCTCAAAAACTCATGGAGAGATGGATTTTTTATTCAAGGCATTGCTATGTGAAAATGTTGGTTGATATGATGCTATAAAAATGGGTTACCAATCTGATTCTTCTTATGATAAATTCTTCAGATTGAGAAATACCAAGTACCATTATGAATACCTCCCTAGTTAAGAGGGAGTGTTGAAAAGTCTAACTAGGTTTGGTCTTCATAATGACATGTAATTGTGACTTGTGTAAATAATGTAATAGATAAAAATGAAATTATTTTTGTAAGCCTTGCTTCATGGGTTTCATGAGAAAGTAATTTTAGTTGGCTCTCATTTAAGAGCATTAGGATTTTCCATTTAGAGTCAAAGAATTAATTTCATGTATGAAGATCTCTTCTTGAGCCTATGTGAAATGTATATGAGTCTATAAGTTGTCTAGAATCACTCCTAAAGACAAGTATAGTCACCTTCTTCCTGGTCGGCCTCAATATATATATAAAAGACATGTTGGCTCACATGTGAAGACACACCTATTCGGCATACTCATTTCGGATTATATTGATGGACGAACTAATATAAATAGGAGTCTAGGCACCTCGCATTTACACAATTCAGTTCGGATTCTCCTCTGATTTTTTCGGTAAGGAAAACAATGAGACAATTTCAGATCTCCACTGTGAGATCTCTTTGGAATGAAGATGATTCGTCACAGTGAAAATACTTCGGATTACCCTGAAATTATCGGACTATATGACAATGATACAGTTCAGACTCCATTTTAGAAGATAAGGGTTCGGTGGTACTTGGTGCTACAACAATGTTCTGGTGATATGCTGCATGGAGCTATAGTCTTGGTTGTCTTCAATTGGAATCTATATAAAATTAGTTTTTGTGAGTTTTCCTCTCAAAGAGTGAGAGGTTTTTACCCTAGATCATAGCCTACATGATGTGTCTCTTGCCTATTTATGTTTATGTATTGGTTATTGTTTGATGAATAATAACACTACTAAGTCAAGAAAGAAGATCCTAATCTAAAGAAGTAAAAATCATTCACAAACAGTCACTAAAGAAATATAAATCACCTAATGTAAATGCCTTATATTTCTCAACATCACAAATAAGTAATCAACGGGTTTAACAACAGATCTGAGCATATGAATCTCATACTTATCTGAGAATCACTAAGAAGCATTGTTTCCTCACCACATTAGTTGTATTATCATCTAATAGGTCATAAATTCATTTTTCATTCATTTACAAACCAAAACATGTTGAGATTCATACTTTTGAATTTTGCAACAAGAAACAATGAAAGTGGCATCCATAAACATAATCCTTGATCCTAGTGAAAAATAAGCACCTAAACTAGGTGGGGCCCAAACATGCTATTTTTAGGTGTATGTCTATTTTTAGACATGTTGAGAAAAATCCAAAATTAGCAGGAGGTTGATTCTATATGGTTGAGAAAAATCTATTTTTAGATGAGTTTCTATTTTTAGATGTATGGGCGAAGTCTATATATAGATCCTCCATCTAAAATTAGAATGCATGTTGATTATTATTAGCCCTTAATTAAAAATCAGACAATAAATAGTAACGTATTCTCTTGGAGCACTTTATTTCAGTTAACTAATGTGGCAAACCAGTTGTGAAGGAATTTCAAATTCCTAGGGTGGTTGGTGACTCATGCATGGAGGACTTAGTTATAACTGATAGTGGCAAGTTGTAACAGATTTGGAAGAGTAGTTATGTGAGTTGTTATTTAGTTTAACTCAGTTCAGTGAGTTAAACTTAGTTGTGCTAGTTGTAACTGAACATATACTAGTGATAGATGAGTGAATTAATTATTTAATTAATTCACAAGTAGTGTCTTACTTGCAATTGAACAAATATAGTAGTTAACTACTTGCATGTTAGTTCCAGTGGAGACCCAGTGGAGAGATAGGTGAAAGGGTGAGATGGACTATCAATTGTGACTATAGTGGAGCATTCAATGCATCCACACACACATTAGAGATTCCTATGAGTATTGCGCAGTCAAGGCAAGGTAAGGTCGAATTCATTCAAGGTTCTTCTTCAGCAGGGATTGCACAGTGGAGGCAAGCTGTCAGGAGGCAAGAAATTAGTGCATGGAGGTGCAAATTTCTGCAAGACAGTGTGAGACGATTGTATATTGTACTGAGAGTTCTATGATTTGAGCTTTGTATGAGATATGTGAGATTGTTTCATGATCCATTGATATACATAATATATGATAGTTAGGGTTTTTAGCTTTAATTTTTCCCAGTAAAACATCTAGTTTTGTGTGATTGATTTTTTCTTCATGTGTTTTCAATTGGCAATTTAATTTCTGCAAAGAATTAAGTAGAACGATTATGTATTTAACATAAGTATTAAATTTTTAGATCAGGAGAGTCCAATAATACATAACAGTATTGTTTAAATTTAAACATGGTATCAGAGCAATGTTAATCAATGGAGATTGCAATATTGAAGCAGTGATGAGTTTTGTGCTGGTGGAAACAGTTTGAAATTGCTGCAAGAATTTCTTGGTGCGACAGTTGAGTATACATTGAAATGGCTTTCAATGGGTTGCGGTTGGAGTATGCACTCGAGGGAAGCTCGAACTACATATCCTGGAAGGACAAGATGGAGATGGTGCTTGAAGATAATGGCTTCAAGAAGGAATTCATCGATAGAGATGTTCCTAAGCCCACTTCGGCGGATGTTGCAGTACTTGATGCATGGAAAAATAAAGTAGCAAGGGCGAGGAGGATTTTGTTGGAAGGTGTGAAAGACCATATTGTGTCAATCCTTCATGGGAAAGCTACTCCATTTGCAATGTGGAAGGCTTTGACAAATCTTTTCCAAAGCAACAGCGACCATAGGAAATTGGCGCTGAAGGATAAACTCAGAGAAATCAAGATGGAGAAGAATGACACTATTCCAGTATATTTGACAAAGTTTGTCCATTGCAGGGATGAGCTTGGGAGTGTAGGATTTAGTGTTGTGGATGATGACTTGGTGAGCTTGGCTCTCCTTGGGCTTCCGAAGAGTTGGCACAGTTATCAAGACTCTGTCAATGGAGGGGAGAAACTGCCGGATTGGGAGCGACTGTGGTTGGATCTAGTGCAGGAGGAGATAAGGTGGACCACCAGGGATGGCTCTTCATCAATGCATGATGATGAAGAGGATTGTGCTTTGGCTGCCAAGGCGAAGAAGAATAAGGGGAAGAAATTCCATTCTAGATCTGAGGCCAGTGAAGATGGCAAGGAGCACAACATGTCCAAAGTGAAGTGTTTTCACTGTCACGAGTTTGGACATATTGCCAAAAATTGTCCACATAAGAAGAAGAACAATATGGTTGTTGGAGCTGCAGCTAGTGAGGCTCTTGCCTCGCAATTTGAGCTTGACTTCTCATTGATCGCATGCATGGTGTCTAGTGCACTGGGATCGGGGTGGTACTTTGATAGTGGTGCTTCCTTTCACACGACAGGAGATGAGAAATTATTCAATGACTTCGTGGAGAAATATCTCCAGATGCATGTTGAGTTGGGCGACGATGGATGATACAGTGTGACCGAAATTGGTACCATTAACTTTCAGAGGGTGTCAGGTAAACTCTTTCATCTAAAAGATGTTGTGCATGTTCTAGGTTTAAAGAAGAATTTAATCTCCGTCGCAATGTTAGAGGATAGAGGCTATGATGTTGTATTTAGTGAAGAAAAAGTTTTCCTACGACACAAAGCAACAGGGCAAGTCAAGAAGGTTGGGATTCGAGTTAAGAATCTCTACAGACTTGAAGTAGATGGGATTTCTATGGAGCTTTCTATTGTTGGGAAGTGTGAGAAAGTCATGCAATTGAAGCTTGAGAGGGAGCAGGATTTGCACACCGGTAAGAGTGAACCTCGGGATGTGGAGCAACCACAAGATGAGGATCATGGAGTGGGAGCAACCACTCATGCAGATAAATTTCATTCCAGATGGGCAGAGGGAGTGCATGCAGCTATACCACCAGGTGAGAGGTGGGGCGACATGAATAAGTAATCCCAAGAAGAGATTTATGGGCAGGAATCATTGAGATGGTGTGGATCTCATGAATTGAACCTGGCTACGAGGCGCCCACAGAGAAGCAATAGCATGATTATTTGGATTGACACAGTTAGATCAAAGTGACAGTGTTGAATACTAGAGCGTGGATTAGAGTTGACAGCAAGTGCAGAGTGCATGGGTGCAGAGTTCAACAGCGCAATGGTTCCTAACGACATGTGCAATAGCTAAGCAGAAGTCAGAAGACTTTGATGACAGATGCATTAAACTGATTCAGTTGTTTGGAGGCTATTCAGTTTCGGAAGTGTTGCATGCAAGTATTGCAGGGCGGATGCATGGAGTTGCAAGGCTCATGCAAAGACGGTCCTTTCTTGTTGAGAGGGATTGTTGAAGTTTGCAACAAGAAACAATGAAAGTGGCATCTAGAAACATAATCCTTGATCCTAGTGAAAAATAATCACCTAAACTAGGTGGGGCCCACACAGGCTATTTTTAGGTGTATGTCTATTTTTAAACATGTTGAGAAAAATCTAAAATTAGTAGGAGGTTGATTCTAGATGGTTGAGCAAAATCTATTTTTAGATGTATGGGCGAAGTCTATTTATAGATTGCCTGTCTAAAATTAGAATGCATGTTGATTATTATTAGCCCTTAATAATAATCAGGAAATAAATAGTAACTTATTCTCTTGGAGCACTTTATTTCAGTTAATTGATGTGGAAAACCAGTTGATTGAAGGAATTTCGAATTCCTAGGGTGGCTGGTGACTCATGCATGGAGGACTTAGTTATAACTGACAATGGCAAGTTGTAACAGAGTTGGAAGAGTAGTTATGTGAGTTGTTATTTAGTTTAACTCAGTTCAGTGAGTTAAACTTAGTTGTGCTAGTTGTAACTGAACATACACTAGTGATAGATGAGTGAATTAATTATTTAATTAATTCACAAGTAGTGTCTTACTTTCAATTGAACAAATACAACAGTTACCTACTTGCATGTTATTTCTAGTGGAGACCCAGTGCAAAGATAGGTGAAAGGGTGAGATGGACTATTAGTTGTGACTATACTGGAGCATTCAATGCATCCACACACACATTGGAGATGCCTATGAGTATTGCGCTGTCGAGGCAAGGTAAGGTTGAATTCATTCAAGGTTCTTCTTCAGCAGGGATTGCACAGTGGAGGAAGGTTGTCAAGAGGCAAGAAATTGGTGCATGGAGGTGCAAATTTCTGCAAGACAGTGTGAGACAATTGTATATTGTACTGAGAGATCTATGAGCTAAGATTTGTATGAGATATATGAGATTGTTTCATGATCCGTTGATATACAAAATATATGATAGTTGGGGTTTTTAGCTTTAAGCTTTCCCAGTAAAACATCTAGTTATGTGTGATTGATTTTTTCTTCATGTGTTTGCAATTGGCGATCTAATTTCCGCAAAGAATTAAGTAGAAGGATTATGTATTTAACATAAGTATTAAATTTTTAGATCGGGAGAATCTGTTAATATACATGCATATTGTATAATTTCTACACATACATCATCATTGTCATTAAACACATTCATAACCAGCATATAAACAACATAAATTACAAGCATGGAACAGCCATATAAGCCACATAATAACAACCATATTTAACCATCAATACAAAAGGAAAATGGCTCTTATTGTTATAAGAAAAATGCAACCAAGTTTGGGACTTCTACGTACCACTCGACCATAGACATGGCTAAGCCAAATATATCTTCAACCAGTAACCTTCGTGCCACATTCCAAGCATGAATGTGGGATCTCATAAAACACGTCAATCAAAACCAAGCCAGGGATTCCAGAGGCCAACCACCTCAACCCTCAACCAGTGATTCCACCTCACAATCGGACATCACTAACCATCACCAGATTGGTCTCTACCCAAGTTTTCCAAGGCTCCAGAGCATTTTTTCCAACCAAGACTTCCAGGACTAGTAACTCAACCCACATCTGTCATCGAGCTTCCAAATTGTTTTTCCAACCAAGGCTTCCAGGACTAATAACTCAAACCATAGTTGTTGTCAGGCTTCCAGAACATTTGTCCAACCAAGGGTTCAAGGACTAGTAACTCAACCAACCAAGGGCTTCCAAATATTTTGTCCAATCAAGGCTCCAAAAACTAATAACTCAACCCACAACCATAAGGAACATGAACACCAACCAGAAAATAGAAGTAAAACCCACAACACTATGGATATCCAAAAAATGGAAAGGCTAATCAAAACCATTTTTAATACAGGAAATCCTCCAAGCCAGTTACAAATCATAACCAAGAAACAACATGCATGTACCATGCATGCCAAAACTAGAAAGGAAACCATATGTGCAACTCAATACCTGCAAATAAATTCAATTGTAGTCGTTGATCCAGATGTCCTCTTACGCTTTCCTACGTTTCCCTTTCCTTCTTGCTCCAAATCCCAAGTATGCCACACTCCTCCAAGAGTGCTCCAAGAAACTCTAAGTGTCCAAGAGTATGAGAGTGTTGTGCAGGAAATCCTTTCTGCAGACAAAAACAATCCCTCTAGTCCTTTGGGAAGATCTAGCAACAAACGAGACAAATATATTTAACCTTTCCTAAATTATGCTATAAAAACACCAAGGAGGATAGATGTCCTACCTCTTTCTGATGCTAATGCTTTCCTTTGATTTCAGCCTTGCTTCTTCCGCTTCCATGCTCATGATATTCTCTCCGTCGATGAAGACAAATGCCTATAGGGAAGAACAAGTGGAGACAACAAACATATACAAAGCATAACAGTCTCTAGTATAAGCTATGTAGCATATCAAGCAGCACTACAATAAACATGGATAATAGACACATTTATGGAAAGGAAACACACAATTTATTATTAATAGAATGATAAAGTGAGAAATACAACTAGAAGCCTTGATGTTGGATGCCTCCTTTAGGTGAGACTCCAAGTCCTAGCCTCAACTCTTCAAACAAATTTCTCCTTCACAGATGGGAAGCAATTGGGCATGCTTCATCTCATAGGATGGCAACCAACCAAGAGTGGATGGTAGGGGTTTCATTTATAGGGAAGGAGAGGGAGTTGAGGATCCATAAAAGGTGGGAGGAGTTCCACATATTAAGGGAAATATCCATGGAAAGAGGATCCATGGCCATGAATGGGAGGTCTCGCTCCTATCATCAACAACCTGAAACCATGTTGTCGTTCTCGAGGCTTCTAGTAAGAAAATATTCTCCCCCATTTTTAGGAAAACTTTCTGAAGAGGACTAGCGCGGATTTCCCTGACAAAATTAGCACATTCAGCGCTAGAAACATGTGGTGCACAATGTGGCAAGCATGGGTCATCAGTGGTGCATAGCACATTGGGCTTGTAAAACAAGGTTATTGACAATATTTTCGGAATCTTTTCAAGTCAAATATATTTCTAGTTCTTTAGGTATGTTTTATACATGTTTCATGGAGAACATATTTTGTGACATTGGTGGCATGACGATAAAAAATGGTGTGACAAAATAATGTTAACAAATTCCCCCTAAAGCATGAAGTCAGAACAAGAAGTAATGGTTGAAGTGCTTTACAAGTAAAGGCAAGGATTGAGACAACCACCATTAGTAGACCTGAAAATAAAATAAAAATTATACAATATATATGACATCTCTGATGTAAGTATGCCTTACAATACATCTCTGAGCAAGCATCTAACAATACATGGATCCACAACATGGACGCAGCCATCCGACTCGAAAGGATCATGTTTATAATCACGAATACAAGTATCGACGGCATGGGCGCAGTCATATGAATAGAAAGGATCATGTATACAGTCATGAATACATAAATCCATGGCATGGACGTAGCTATCTGACTAGAAAGGATCATGTCTAGAGTCATGAATACTTAATAACTCCATGCATCCTTGATTTATAAAATAAAACCTAGGGTCTTTATCTTTGTCTCAATCCAACCAAAGTATGAATCTCACCATGTGAATAGACATGTTGAAGTCGAACATGGTATAAACTACCTGATTACCGGTCAATGATGTAAATCGTTAACAGGCACAAGAGAAACTACCAATAATTTTATGGCTCTCAAGGTACAACAACACAATCTACGAGTGTGAACAATGAAGTTGAAGTAGAACACTCACATAATCATTCAATTAAAGGCCAGTGATGTGAACCTATTGTCGAATGCGAAGAACCTTCCATTGAGGCATGCAATCTCCAAGGTACTGAAAGGAAATTTCTAGATCATCTTCCTGGATAATGAGCTGGAGTCGACGAGAAGTGATCTGTCAAGGGAGGGCCATAATTTTTCCCACATCATCGACACGAAACATAGGATTTTTCAAAGTTGGAAAGAGTGATTCAAGGTTGATGCAGAGAAGGTCAAACAGGGTATATGTGATTTGAACTTGAAGGTGGAACTTATCTTGAACATATTTGCGACACGACTCTGGGATTTGGCAGCATTTGACTCAAAACAGGATCAGAGGTCATGGTGACAATATATAATAAAATGAGAACCAAATGGATTTCCCAAATCCAGGAAGGAAAGTAATGAAGTGACGATGTCCCAAACCTGACATGAGAGACATATAAGTGTCAAGAGCGAATTATTGTCTTTCAAATGAAATATAGGATATATGTCTCCTTCCATTTTCTCCCATTATTTCTAGTGAGTTCCTCTTTATTTTTTATTCTAAAGCTTGAAGAGGATACCATATTCTTAGCATATAAGTTCACAGTTTGGATGAATCCATCCTAGTAAGTTTAACAAGCCCTAGGAAGGAGTATCTTGGTCTCGTCATGGTGACAAGTCCTACGTCGTTTTAGTTTTACAAGTCTAGTGGAGGCGTAACTCGACATCTTTTTCATGTTTAGGGAGTTTGAAAAATAGGCAAAAACAAAACTCCTAATGTTCATTTTCGTAAATAGTATATTGTATCCAAAAAGGTAGAAAACAATATCCAAGAAAACCTCTTAGTCATGTTTGATTAAGGTATTATTTTTTCATAATTAGTCTATCTTAATCCGGAAAAGGGTTAAACTTATACTGAATAGAAGAATCTTCATTTACTTTAACGAGCTCGAAAGGAAAATTTCTCAACAATATCTTCATATTTTTGGAGTCTGAAAAAATATGAAATAAGAATCCTCCTGGAGGAATGAGTGGTATAAAGGGTAGCAACTAGTTCCGGAAATGATGGAACTGCTCAAAACACGCAAAGGTAAAGAGGCTGGCTAACAAGACCACTCATTGCAGTGGTTCCCTAGGCAAGGTTAAACCAACAAAGTGAAAGCGTATGTTTGGTGACGATGGAATGAGAAAACCAAGGCTCATCTAGAAAAAGAGGCAGATAAAAGGGCAATCACAAGAGGTGTATAAGAATGGTTTCATTTTTTACACAAACTTGAAACATGGGAAACTATGCTTAAGAACCCTTGAATATGGTTTCATTTTTACATAAGCTTGAAACAAAGGAAAAATTATGCTTGAAATTGGTTTCATTTTTTCACAAGCTTGAAATCGAGACAAACTATGCTTGGAAGTGGCTTCATTTTTACACAAGCTTGAAACAGAGGGAAAACTATGCTTGGAATAAGTTTGCATGCCCCCGACATAATGACTCAATTTGAGGTACATGCCCCCCAAGCTTCATTTCATTCACCTAAATAGACTATTGGTTAGTAACAGGTGGATGGAATGAAGGTCCATTTACGAGATCCAGTGAAAGACTTAACTGGGAATTTATGAGATCTAATCAAAGACTCGAATTAAAAGGGGTTTTGTTTCATTTTTTAATGAGCTTAACACAATAAAAGAACTATGCTCACAAGTACCTATTTCAATTTTTAACAAGGTTGACATAATAAAAGAATTATCCTCATAGGATCATGTTTCATTTTTTTAACGAGGTTGACACAGTAAAAGAATTATCCTCATGACACCTTGTTTCATTTTTTTAAAGAGCTTGACACAAGAAAAGAAACTCTACTCTGGAGACCTTGCTTCATTTTTTAAGGAGCTTGACACAAGAAAAGGAACTATGCTCCAGACACATTAATTCATTTTTTAAGGATCTCGAAAAAAGAGAAGGAACTATGCTATGGAGACCTCGTTTCATTTTTTAAGGAGCTTGACACAAGAAAAGGAACTCTACTTTGGACACCTCGTTTCATTTTTTAAGGAGCTTGACACAAGACAAGGAAATCTACTTTGACACCTTGATCATGGCCCATAAGAGGTCATGGCTTCAAAGAGGTTCTCATTAGATGTGAGAACAACACTCTGGAAGGGATACATATCAAGGTCCAATGCCCCCAGTACATGACACACTGTATCACTGACTAGATCATTAGTAGATGCGGGCATGGAACAGGTTGCCACATAATTAACCTATGGCGGGGAAGATACCACTTGCATATAACGACCATTTTGGGATGATGGTTGATTGGGAGTCAAGTTAGGACCAACGAATGAAAGCTAATCAATGGCCACGATTCTTCCTTCATGCGAGGAACACATCACATGAAAGAGAGAAGAAACAAGAGCTCCCATGACATAAATGTAGTCACAGCCAAGGAGTAAATTAAAATCCAAAGGGCCTTGGACAACTATCACATCGATGTAGATGATCTTTCCTCCCAATGTATGAGGAAACTGATGAAGGATTCCTAATGGTTGATTGGTTCCTCTGTTAAAAGCCAACAGATTCTGGGTAATGGGCACAAGTTGTAGAGAACCTAAAGCTTGCCAAGTAGTTGAGGACATAACACTAAAATATGTGCCTTCATATATGATTGTGCAAGGTACGACCACATTATAAGCTTGTATTGTGATATGAAAGGGCATATAAGAAGGAAGATGAGATCCTATTAGTCGACTCCAATCAAAAGAAGATACCATACTACTTGGAGCGGGTGTTGTGGGAACAAGATAACTGCCCCCTTGTGTTATGGGAATGGGAGGATCGCCCTCCTGTACCATGGGAACAAGAGGATCGACCTCCAATTCATGGGAATATGAAGAAACAAAAGAACCTGAGTGGTATGAGGTTCACTCTCTACGAGAAAAGCATGATCAACTGAAGGTGAAATCAAATAAACCATTTTCTCAACCAATGGTTGGTCGGGAACTAGTGGTATTGATTAGAGATGAATTTTGATAAATCATTTCACCAACTAGTGGAGGATCAGGGGAAAGCTTTTGATAATCAGTCGACAGACAAGGTTGAGAAGTTTTATGGTTTTCAAACACTTTTGAGGCTCCATCCATGTAAGTACAAAGGTGAATGGGATTATTCCCTTCACATAACCTACAGGGAAATTAACTTTACTCTTTTTACCATGAATTTTACTATTGCTAGCTGAGGTTTTATCACCATCATGATTTCCAGAGGCCAATGACAAAGTCTAATGTGAGCCAGTCGACCACACTTCTAAAACCTTGGGAATACCAGGACAATATCTAAGAAGGTGCAAGGAAATTTGACTTTGCGGGGTTGATTGGACGATTTATCCACTTTATTTACAGCAGTAGAAATGGTTGTTGGGTTGACCTTTTGCTTATTTTTCTTCTTCTTCTTCGACCTTTTCTTCTTCTTCTTAGCTCCCTGGTTACTAGAATCAATAATTTCACCAGGAGAAGAGGAAAAAACATCGGGTGAAGAAGGAAAAGGGTCAACATGAGGTTGACATTGTTCAGGAGGAGGCGAACTTGGTAGAGAAGCAGTTTGGACATTTGGAACCACGAGGGTCAAAAATAGCCAAACTGGCAAACCAATGGTAAATCCAAGAAGGGACAACGTTTCCATATAAGGAGCGCAAATATTTCCAAAATAAGGAAGGATCAGGATTCCCATATGAGGGGTACTTGATTGTTAAACTCAGGAAATGTTTTCATTATTCTCAATCTAAGATCCATTAAGGAGTTGTTTCTCGGGTAGGATGTTATTCTGTGGCCGATTAATTTTAGAAATTAACAAAAAATAAATCAAAAAGGGGTAAGCTAGGCATAAAGGTTTACCAAACAACTGTGAACTGCAATATACACCATGGTGAACCAAGGACTTAACGTACGATAACCAATCTCCCTGAATGCTGTGTTGGGTGTATCACGGTTTACAAGGCAGCCGACTCGGTTACCTATGGATGGATAGCAACTTAGTGGGGACTCCCAAAATATATGTGACAGTACGTGGGAGTGCAGTTTGTAGTAGTGTTTTCTAATGTGTAATCGTTCGATCAGAGTGTTCCCAAATAATTAATATGCATGGGGCGCCTCTTATATACTCAAAAGTACTGGAGAATGGTCCTATACACTTCTGTACATGGAATGAGATATCACCCCCACGATACAACGCTGGAAAAAAACGGCAGATCCTAATTTTAAAGATGTTGAAAGACGTCTCTAACCTAGAACTACAAATTTTTTCGTTAATGTTCCAAATTCTCCTTAGGTTAATTGAGATAAATTTTAAGTTGATCTTGAATTATTTTTCAATTTCAAGGCTCAAAATCAATGTCACGTGAACATACCTATAATGCAACTAATATGAGGAAAAGACTATTTCCATTTCGATGAAAGTTATCTAGTATAGGGAAGGAATTTAAACATTGATGCAATCAAACAAAGATGCGGCAAACAAGAGCTTCCAAACTAGAACTTTCACTTTCACTTTTTAAATACTACAATGAAAGAGTAAATGAAATTCAATGCACCAAAGTTCACCTATATGATTTTTTTTGGCTTTTTCCTTTAAAAATAAAAATATGCACTTATCAACTTTTAATCACTAAGAAATGTAATCTATGTTTGATGATAATCTCAAAAATAAATTTTCTATTGCAAAGCAAACTAATGCAATTTTCATAAGCAATGATCAATTCTTTGAGAGAAAACTTAAAAAATGCAAGATGCAATTCTTTTTTTATTTCCAAAAGAACTAAAATGCATATCAAACAACAAATCAATAACACATGCATACAACGATCACTCAAAGAGCCAAATATTCACCTCAATCTCTTTCCACTACTTGAACATGAGACAAATCCCCTTTCAATTTGAGTCTTTGATTAGATCTCGTAAATTCTTAGTCAAGTCTTTCATTGGATCTCGTAAATGGACCTTCCTTCCATCTATCTGTTAGTAACCAGTAGTCTACTTAGGTGAATGAAATGAAGCTTGGGGGGCATGTACCTCGAATTGAGTCATTACGATGGGGGCATGCAAAATTATTCCAATCATTGTTACTCTGTTTCAAGCTTGTGTAAAAATGAAACCACTTCCAAGCATAGTTTGTCTTAGTTTCAAGCTTGTGAAAAATCGAAACCAATTTCAAGCATACTTTTTTCTCCATTTCAAGCTTGTGTAAAAATGAAACCATCTTCAAGGTTTCCCAAGCATACTTTCCCATGTTTCAAGCTTGTGTAAAAAATGAAACCATTCCTATACACCTCTCGTGATTTCCCTTTTATCTGCCTCTTTTTCCATATGAGCCTTGTGTTGAGATTTTGGGATGTTGGGGTAGCATCAGATGTCCTCTAGCTCCCAAACCTTGTGGAGGGACTAGAGTACATAAGATCTCCAAGACTTAGAAAGTGTTTTAGGAAATTCCATCATGTTTAAGAGATATTTAATTAATTATCTTTTTAATTAAGGACCCTAAGTCTAACTTAGGAAAATTAAAAGATTAAAGGTAATTAAATTAAACATGTTATGAGAATGACTTAAGTGACGTGGATCAAGCATCTTCTAATCTTAGCCATTGATTCAATATTAGATCACTACCATTGATGTTTCAATGAGAAAATTATAAGAAGAGGGCTTGGGGTTAGTTAGAGAACACACACACTGGAAGAGCACTGAAACTAAACTGGAATTCTAGGGAGTGGTTTGCTAATAATTTCAGAAGTGTTTCAGTTGCAGCAAGGGGTAGTATTGGCAAGGGGGATGGTGTAGTCCTAGGCCAAGAGTAAAATGAGGGCATAGAAGCAACAGACCAAGGGAGCAGCTACGCAGAGCAGCCGAGAGCCTAACAGGGGCAGCGTAGAGGTAGCAAGAGGCCATGAGGGCTGACGCAGTGCCAGGAGGGTTGACGCAATCCCAAGAGGAGTGACTCAGGCCCAACGAGGGCAATGCAGGGGCAGCGTAACCCAGTCTTCTGTGACACAAACCCTTACTGAGCAATGCAGGGGCTGACGCAGTCTAACAGGGCTGACACAAAGGGCTTCAGAGCAGCGCTAGGGTTTCTAAAGACCGAAAAGGAATGAGTTATGTAAATCTTGTTTGAGGGTGTGAATCAATCAGTTTTTCTATCTCCAGAACAAAGGTATAGTTTCATATATATTTCTCTGTCGAGTTAACCATTTTGGTGCCCAGATATGTTGTACTTAGAATTTTCTTAATAATAAAAACCCTCCAGAAGCTAGAGTTACTGATTTTCCCACATTGGGTTTTTTCTGGGGACAGTTGTCCAGAAAATAATTGTGTGTCATTTTTTCATTATGCAAGTTATTTAGTTTTATATCTGCATGTGTAGGTTTTTGATGTGTTTACTTCGATGTTAATGCTGAAGATTTCGAATTAATAACTTATGTAAGTAGGAGAAGTAAATCAAAATTTTAACAGTAGGGTTTATGTTTAAGTAAATTCGGAAATTCTCACATGGTATCAGAGCGATTGCAGATCTAGCTGGATCTCCAGCAATAAGGTTGAAGAATATGTGTTGCAGAAAGCAACAAAGAAAGAGGCAGCAATAACAGATAATCCGGAGAGGGCAGGGCAGCAGCAGAGGGACGTAGAGGCAGTAGAACCACACAGAGGCATCGCAGTGCCTTCTAGAAGGACGCAGGAGCAGCCTATGCTGCGTTGAGCTAGTCTGCTCACGGAGAGGCCAGCCAGGGTGATGCAGTCCAGAAGTTGATTGTTGTGCAGAGTGTCGTGAACCCAAAACTGAGTTGCAGACCTTTAATAGATGCTGGTGTGGTGAAGATTCTGCCGGTGCAAAATTTAGCCTAAGCTAAGTTGATAAAGAATGGGAGGTGAACAACTTCTCAGTATCTTTCCTGCCAAATAAATATGAAGATCGATCAGAGGATCAAAGAGAGTTGATTCATTATGCTTGGCGTACTTCCAAGAGAGAGTCAGTTGTCAGAGGGAGCAGAGGGTGCCTTTCTTGCCAAGGACCCTAGATCTAATTCTCTAGCATAGAGAGGAGGATCAGTTCCGACAAACATCTGAGCAGATGACGCCACACGGATTACGTGATCAGGATAGGTTCGACAGCCTATCCAACTTTGCGATCTGGAAGGCTAGAATCTCGGTAGTCCTTAACGCCTACTATATACGGGAGCATGCAAATAAAGTCTTGGCTACACCAACTAATGCGACTCTCCTGGAGAAGCACAATGAAGCAGCGGCACATGCCAAGCACTTCATTATGGACGAGATCAAAGATCATGTGGTACCACACATAGACGAGAAGGAAATGGCTCATGAGATGTGGGCATCCCTAACCAAATTGCATGAAGGAAGGTCCGTCCAGAGAAATATGCTTATGGAGAACTAGCTGAGGTTATTCATGATGGCCAAGGGAGAGGATATCAACCCTTTTTTATCTAGACTGCAGTCGATCCAGGATTAGCTGACTAGCATGGGGGTCAAGGTAGATGACGATGTCATGGTGACGATTTCTCTTAATGCAGTCACAAAGGACTGGGAAACTTTTGTCCAAAGTCTCTTG
The DNA here is from genome assembly GCA_034641835.2 of Pinus albicaulis. NCBI lineage: Eukaryota > Viridiplantae > Streptophyta > Pinopsida > Pinales > Pinaceae > Pinus > Pinus albicaulis. The sequence goes on from CM076572.1 coordinate 765,045,842, forward strand.
GGCAGAGAAAACCTTCCCAGCTGGGACAACATGTGGGCTATCATCCGACAAGAGGAGATTCATCGTATGACCAAAAGATAGTACAACACCGGTTCGAGCAAGGTGAAGAAGGAAGAAGAGGAAGATCCAACCTTGGAATCAAAGAGGCGGCAAGGAAAAAAGAAGTGTGATATGTCAAAGATCAAATGGTTCCAGTGCAGCAAACTTGGACATTTCGCTAGCAATTGTCCTTGGAATAAGAACGACAAGGAAGCTTCTAGTTCCAAGGTTGTTGTAGCAGACGATGGCTCTGACAATGACGTAGCCATGAGCGCTCATGAACCAAGAAAGTGGGGCGATATTGATCTGTAGGGAATCTACAAAGTGGTGGAAAGATCCTTGAGTAGCCCAACTTTTGGATCACATCCATGCTAAGGGAGCCTTAAGACAATAGCGGGACAAGTGGAGCAGTGGGTGTAGAGGATCACAGATGGAGCAGAGGCAGAGTTGACACATTGATCAGGGAGCAGCGCAGTGCATATACAGCAGTAGCATAGGGTATGCAGTGCAGTGGTTGTAGCAGCGCAGAGGCTTCAGGAGGACAGCGTAGCACAGTAGCAGCGTAGAGGGCAACAGCACAGAGTAGGTCTGGTTACACAATGTAGAGCTACAACAACACAGTAGCCTTCAGAAGACAACACAGAGCAACAGCTTCTGGAGCTTCAGTGATGCGATGCAACCCAATTGACTTGTCTGTCAAAGATTGGGTAGGAGTCCTTCAGTTGCTTACTCTCAAAAACGGAGTTGTAGTGTAGTAGTTAGCAGTGGCAGTGTTATGGGCAGCACGATGCAACAATTTGAGAGGGAACTGCAATATGTATGTAGTAGTGGCGGTGCCAGCATCATGGGCAGCAGTACGGAATAGTAGTAGCAGTGCAGTGATGAAGGTCAGCAGGCCAAGCATCAACGCAGAGACCCACACCAGAGATCAGCACAGAACTTCGGGGTAAATTATTTTTGCTAGAGCACATTCCTCGCTAAGAGGGAGTTTTGATATTTTTGGGTGTTGGGGTAGCATCAGATGTGCTCTAGCTCCAAAAACTTGTGGAGGGACTAGAGTACATAAGATCTCCAAGACCCAAAAATTGTTTTAGGAAATTCCATCATGTTTAATAGATATTTAATTAATTAATATTTTTAATTAAGGACCCTAATTCTAACTTAGGAAAAATAAAATAATAAAGGTAATTGAATTAAACATGTGACGAGAATGACTTAAGTGACGTGGATCAAGCATATTCTAATCTTAGTCATTGATTCAAGATTAGATCACGGTCGTTGATGTTTCAATGATAAAAGTATAAGAAGAGGGCTTGGGGTCAGTTGGAGAACACACACACTGGAAAAGCACTGAAGCTAAGATGGAATTCTAGGGTGTGGTTTGCTAAGAATTTCAAAAGTGTTTCAGCTGCAGCGAGGGGAAGTATTGGAAAGGGGGATGGTGTAGTCCCAAGCCAAGAGTACAACAAGGGTAGAGAAGCAACATACCAAGGTAGCGTAGAGGCAACAGCTACATAGTGCAGCCGAGAGCCCAGCAGGGGTAGTGCAGAGGAAGGATGCCAGGAGGGTTGACACAGTGCCAAGAGGGCTGATGCAGTCCCACAAGGATTGACGCAAGCCCAACCAGGGTAGCGTAGGGGCAGTGTAACCCACTCTGGGGTGACGCAGTCCCTTCCTGAGCAGTGCAGAGGCTTACGCAGGCCAGCATGGTTGACGCAAAGGGATTCATAGTAGAACTGGGGTTTCTAGAGGATGGAAAGGACTGAGTTATGTAAATCCCATTTGAGGGTGTGAATCGGTCAATTTTTCTGTCTCCAGAAAATAGGTATAGCTGCATATTTATTTCTCTGTCGAGTTAACTATTTTGGTGCTCAGATCTGTTGTATTTAGAATCTTCTTAATAATAAAAACCCTCTAGAAGCTAGAAGCACCGATTTTCCCGCATTGGGTTTTTTAGGGGACAGTTGTCCAGAAAAGCCTTGTGTGTCATTTTGCCACTGTGCAAGTTATTTAGTTTTAGATATGAATGTGTAGGATATTAATGTGTTTACTTCAATGTTAATGCTGAAGATTTCAGATTAATAACTTATGTAAGTAGGATAAGTAAATCAGGAATTTAACATTAGGGTTTCTGTTTAAGTAAATTCAGAAATTTTCACACCTTGGTTTTCTCATTCCATCGTCACCATTTTCTTGGTCGATCATACACTCTCACTTGGTTTTATTACCCTTTCTGCGGACATAAATCATCCCTCTAGTCCTATGGGAGGATCTAGCAACAAACAAGACAAATATATGCAACATTTCCTAAATTATTCTAGAAAAACATGAAGGAGGATAAATGTCCTAACTCTTTCTGATGCCAATGCCTTCCTTTGGTGTCAGTCTTGCTTCTTTTGCTTCCATGCTCGCAATCTCCTCTCTATTGGTGAATACAAATTCCTACAAGGAAGAACAAGTGGAGACAACAAACAACTACAAAGCATAACAATATCTAGTATAATCTATGTAGTAGATCAAGGAGAAATACAATAAACATGCGATAATAGACACATTTATGGAAAGGAAACACACAATGTATTATTAATAGAATGATAAAGGGAGTAATGCAACCAAAATCCTTGATGTTGGATGCCTCCTTTAAGTGAGACTCCAAGTCCAAGCCTCAACTCTTCAAACAACTTCCTCCTTCACAGATGGGCATAAATTGGGCATGCTTCAACTCATAAAATGGAAACCAACCAAGAGTGGATGGTAGGGGATTCATTTATAGGAATAAGAGGGAGTTAAGGATCCATAAAAGGTGGTAGAAGTTCCACATCTTAAGGGAAATATCCATGGAAAGAGGATCCATGGCCATGAATGGGAGGTCTTGCTCTGATCATCAACATGAAACCACGTTGTCGTTCTTGAGACTTCTAGTAAGAGAAGCTTCTCCTCTATTTTGGGGAAAAATTCATGAAGAGGACTAGCGCGTATTTCCTTGACAAAAGTCAAATTGCTAGCGCTAGACACATGTGGTGCACAAAGTGACAAGCGCGGGTCATCTGTGGTGTAGAACATGTTGGGCTTGTAAAACAAGGTTCTTGAAAAGCTTTTCAGAATATTTTCAAGTCAAGTCTCTTTCGAGTTATTTAATTATTCTTTAGACGTGTTTCATGGAGAACATATTTTGCGACACTAGTGGCATGACAACACAAAATGGAGTGTGACAAAATATTGTATAACAGAGAGAGAATAGAAGAGAGATCCGCCATAGAATTGACAAAAGGTTGTGAAAAAGATTTCCAACTGATCATCAAAAGCCTTTTTATCAATGAGGCCTCTATTTTCTTCAATTTCCATTATTGTTTTTCATTTTCCTCCTCACATGCAACCTGTGACATTTCACCTTCCTTTTCTCCCATTTTCCTTTATTTTCATAAATAAAATGCCAATAATGTCTCTTTGTCTTTCCAAATCCTTTCTCATTGTCTTTGCCAATTTCCTTTAGCGATAATAAACCAAAGTGACACCCATTATGATGTTTTTTCCCACCATTCAACTTGAAATATGTGTCCCATGACCTTGGCCTTATAATTTTTACATGGAATTTTAACCAGGGTTGTTATAGAACCCTCCTCCTTGGGGTAACACCGTCCTTGGTGTTCAATGACACCTACAACTAGAAAACCATTGAAAACAAAGCATACTTCCCATGGAGATTTATAACACAGCTTGCTACAGTATTTACAATGACCATCTGCTGAAAACATGACAATCATACCGTTTACTAGAGCTTTATAACACAATGCATTACAATATTTAGAATAACAACCACATACACTTATGTACATTTTCTTAAACCAACAAATAATCATAATGTCTATAAAGCTTTATAAACTCAACTCGATACATCATTTAATATACACATATGCACATTTTCTTAACCAACAAATATAAGGATACAATGCATGCATCCACAACAATGGAATCTAGAGGCTCATACCTCCACCCTCAAAGTAATACCAAGATTCACCTCCTTCCCAGGAATTCCATAATCCACTGCCAAATTCAAAGTTGCATCCAATTTCCAACGCTACAAACCTGCGCCACTTTTCCTCTCAGTGAACAATTACTGACTCATTGTTCTAGGGCACACTCCCAATGTGCATCTGATTCCATTTGGCAATGTTAATGACCAAAAAAAATCCATCTCTGACCTTCCCTTCTCTGCTACATATTCCCTCAGGAAATACAGTCACCACCTTTCGTGCAGTCACACACCTTCCAAGTTCTGCAGACATCCCCTTCTCTGTTGTATAGTCCCTCGGGCGACCCCTCCCTTGGAAAGGTTTCCTTGCATCAGAAGATCTAAAACCAAGACCTATCCATGCCTCAAAACCATCATACCAGTTATAGCATGCTCATGGAAACCAATGGACACTATTGGGTACCAATGTCCCACAATGGCCCTGCTCCTGAAGTGCTTTACCAGCATATTTTTTCATGTTCCAATTATTTTCACTAGTGTTGCTAATTCTTGTAGTCAATTTCAACCACTCAGTCTGGGCATTTCATGCTTTCTTGTACCAAACACATAATTTCCATTAGATTCAAAATAAATTGAAATAACTTCAAATCATACCTCGTTGGTAGCTCTTTAATAAGGTACACTTGCATTTTTTTTTCACTTCCTATCACAACAAGTCAAATTAGTTGTTTGATAAATCATCATGTATAAACATATCACATCCGGTTAGCTCAAAATGTAACCATCATAAATTAAAATCATGAATCACATGAAATCACCATAAACCATAATCATAAATCACATGTAACCATCATAAATCAAAATCATAGATCACATGCATAATAAAACTGAAATAAAATATAGATATTTATCCTTCATCGGTCCATACTTCTGTCTTTGTTCTTTTGTACCCATACCAGATCGGTTGCCACACCTGGAAAGCACCCAGTGTCTTTGCTTCTCTTCAATCACGTACACATACATAGTGTACATCACAACACATACATCCACACATGGTGTACAACACCACACAATACATACACCCACACAGGAATACAACACATACAACTACACCTGGGGTACAATACAACACAATACATACACATACATTGGCATACAACACATACACCTACAAGCACTTTACAATACAACACTACACATGCACCTACATCTGGTGTACAACACAACATAATACATAATATACATATACAAAGTACAACACAATGAATGCACATGTCACGATACCACAACTCCACCATGCACAAACATAGTACTGCATGCCCACAACACAACATGTACAACATGTACACAACACCACATGTACAATCGTGCACACAACACCATATGTACAACATGCACAGAACACGCATATCCAACATGTGCACAGTACGATATGTACACAACATCGCATATCCAACATGTACATTGAACCATATACACCTAGCACTACGTATGCAATAAACACATAACAACATATATACACAACATCAAAAGTACAACATGTACAACATATACAAAATAGTAGTACTGCACATCTATAGACCACACACTGACTCTACCAAGCAACCTTGCTTCTAGGGTCCTTTCATTATTCATGCATGTTCCAGCATGCTGCAGATCACATTGCTTTCATTCCATTGATGTACCCCTCAGCGTTACCTGCCACAACATATACATATTCATAATATAATCACATAATATCAATTCATACCCACATGATATTGACCTCATAGATCTGTCGAGCTTACTCATCTCACTTAATTCATCATAATACCAAGCACCTCTTCATCGCATTCACCGACACAAGAAATCATTCCTCAACAAGAATGATCTCTAACAACCCTGTTAGACAACAACATACATACATACATAAATAGAAATATCAACATAAAACAATCATGACCACTGACAACCCTATCGAAAAACAACATACATGCATACATATATACATATATAGACATCAGCATAATCATGATCACAACATAATTACCAAATAGCATAAGGTCAAGGTTAAGAGAACTTCATTTATCTGTGCACACCATGAACAACATTGAGAACAAACATTCCAAACATAGCCAAGGCATCTGACACCTCATATCCATTTACTTTACCTTTTATGTTGTCTTTCTCATGTTTATATTGTCATCGTTCATTTACCACAATAGATCCAACTAGTCCAACCGATTGTCATACTCTTGCCTTCAACTTCCATCACTCATGCACTGAGCTTCATTTGGGCCTTACATTACCTATTGGGTACCACACAGCTCTCTCCGAGCTCTTTCAACTTTCCTCTTTCCAAACCAATTCCCAAAACTCTCAAAACATAAGAGGCAAGAACAAGAAAAACCAACAAGAACAAGACCATGAAAAACCAAAAGCAATACGACACCGCAACAAAGTGGCAAGGCCTTCCACCAAACATAAAAAAAATTGCAAATAAAGCAAAAAAATCCATAAAATACCAAAAGCACAAGACTAGAAACAAACACCATGACTCAATCCCCCATGGGTTCCCAAAGCTTCCAAGGGAAAGCTCATCCCGAGCTTTTTTAAAGACTTCATGGTAGTGTCTTTTGTCATGCAATCCCCTGCATCATACCGCCATAAACACATAACTGTTAGTGTATAATATAAACATACAATATTCCATTTACCTTACCTTGTTATGGTAGACACACTACCTTGTATTTGAACACATACATATATCATCTCTCAAGGGACTCCAATCCCTTGACGAATCCAGCCATAACTAGAAACCAATTGTTATACATGTTCATAAATATAGCACATGTCAACATAATGGTAGACAAGATTAGGGTTAAGAAGATTTCATGTATTCATGCAAGCGCTCATTCATTTTGAAATGCAGTTCCCAAAAATTTCCAAAGGAATTCTTACCCAATTCATTTATTTTTCCTTGTTGCGATCAAGTCCTACTATGTACTGCCACATCACCCATCGATTAGTTATATAAACACATAAACTATTACCTTATCATGCTAATAACAAGCATGTTTCCCTGCAACTCTTCACACATGTCAATCACATGTTCCAAAGATCAAGACATCATGTCTATTAATTTGAAATCAACCATTACAAGGCGAACAATCATGTCATAATCAACAGTCAACTCATAGTCATTAGACATAATGGTACAACTATCACCTACTTACATTCCAGTACATATCAGGTATCTCAGCACGTGTTAGTACAACCATCTTGAAACAAGATCATTCCTTCAGGTAATCTTATAAATACATACCTATACTAGACGACATAATAAACACCAAACACTCAAACACCAATATACGACATAGTATAATAGTCAAGCACCAAGTATACGACATAGGAAAACTCATACCTTAATGTATCTTAGGGGAGGTTATCTTGTATGCACAATCAATCTACATTAGCACGATATAACTTCACAACATATCAACTCAATCATAATTAAAGTCATGATATCCACAACAGTAATTAGCTAACATGCTAACATCATAAACTCATAAACAATTGGAATTCATGCATAACAATCACATAGGCATAGTTAGTCTAGATTAGTATGACACGACATCACAAGTATATCATCTCATACTTGACTGTAACCACCATAACCATCTACACAGACCAAGCTAGATCAACACGATACATATAACATCAAGGTCTTAATGAAATAACCCTAATCATCAAGTTAACTAACATATAACAATCAACAACTTAACATATAACATATTTATCAACAACATATAACATAATATCAAGCTAACTAATCATAAGACAACAACAATAATGCATATGACAACAAGTAACTATCATTCATGAATAATTGATGAATGTAAATATGACCACACTGATTAACTAACATCTATCATACATATAATTCCAACAACCATAAACTAACATACATGTACATAACCCTAATGCGTATAACAACCATTAACCACATACATGCATGCCAATCATACAATACTTGTATGACAATCTGATCTTACCCCAAAGTCTAGTACTGCAACTTCACTTTGATGATCTGTATCCCCTGCTCTATCTTAGCCAGCACATCAACATCATAACATATCAATGACATCATGATAACCTAAAATTCTGACAATGATCTCATGGACAACAACCTTAACCATGAAAATGCATGCATAATAACATATAGACACTTACATGCATAAAAAATTCATAATCGACATACACTCATGATGACACATTCCACAACAAATCCACAACCTTCACATGGAAACATCATTGCAACCATGATGAACACCATACATATGCAACAAGAACATATACCACAAGCATAAGGAACACATATGCAATCGACATGAATGCATGACCAATGCACACCGCCCATCCAGTCCAAGTGTTGAAATCACACAAAGAGAATGGAAACCAGACACCACCCAAAGAGAATGAAACCTGCTCTAATACTACTCTGTAACACCCTCCTCCCACATCTACCCAAGTAACCGGCCAACTGAGGTAAAAATTTGACGAAGAGTTACTATGATATGATTCAACTCCCTATGTGTCAGTTAAGGAAGTGGAATCGACATAACACAACAACACAGACCATACGCACACTGCTCTGAAGACACCCAAGAGCCATCCAAATCTTCTAGGAGGCTAGCCCCTAAGACAGACTGAAATTTTTGTGCATCGATCCCCCAGTCGCTCCCTTGATATGGGAAAAAGTGCGATTGGAAATCTCCATACACTCGCACAACATGGGCATGCGTGTGACTGGGGACTTTTCTAGGAAGTTTTGAGCCTCCGACCCCAATTTTTATGCCACTTTTTCAATCCCAGGGCTCAAGTCACTACGCATAACTCCATGACACTTCCAGAAACGAAAGATAAAAATGGAATAACAATGTAAATTCAATCACTTGAACAAGGACTTGACTGGACCCCTACTAACCATGACAAGCATTTCGTTAAACATGTCACAAATATGTAATCTACAAGTTTAACAATAGATCTGAGCATAGGGGTCGCATACTTATATGAGAATCACGAAGAAGCATTGTTGTCTCATCACATTAGTTGTGGTATCATCTATTAGGTCATAGATTCATTGTTCATTCATTTAAAAATAAAAAATTGATGAGAGACATACATCATCACTGTCATAGAACACATTCATAACAAATGTGATGTGAGAGATCCATTATCGTATGCCCACTTTGAATTCAAGCTACACATATGAACTAATTACCCTTGCTTCACATGTCATAATGGGTTTATGAATATGATGCAGTTGGGATTTGATAGTGACATATTTTATGACCAAGGGTTTATGTGATTTGTGCTTAGTTAAGATTTCAACAATTTAGGTGATTGGTGCTAAATGTGGGGGTTGTTGGAGACCCAGTTTGGTGAAGTTGTGGCCTACTTTCCCTTAAGTCACAAGTATCCCTTGCCTTCAGGTTTATTGTGGTTCCTTTGTTCTTTTTATTCCCCTCACCTATGTGCAGACATTTTCATAAACCTTTCTCAAAGGCTTACATATTCAAGGTCACTTAGCATATCAAGGGTAGTAATCCCCCTCTCTCTCTTAATTATTTGCATGGGCTTTTGAGACCTCTTATCCTAAAAGTGTTACGTTCTTAAGTTCGTTTCAAGGGGGAGAACCTTTCAACCTCCCACTTTGAAGTCTTATATGGTTTGACCTCTAGTCTATATTTTTTGCCACTACAATGTTCTCCTCAACTCATGGTCCATCCTTGGTGATCCCCATGGGATCAAGAGTGAAATTAAGGAAATTGGTGTGTCTCCAGGACACAATTTTTTTTAAATAACAAGGTTCCATTCTTTTACTCTCTCACAACTATGGGACATGAGCACTCTACTAAAAATAACATGGACATTGTAGTTAGGCATACGAGACACATCTATAAGTTAGAAGAGGATTGTGAAACCCTTTGCTTCACTATCAACAAATTGACTCAAAGCAACCTAATGGACCCCTCCGTCATCAAGGAAATTATGGTTGGACGGTAGGGAAAGGAATCAACAAAGCCAAAGATACCATATTAAATGAGTCATTGCAAGGCCTTCTCATTGTTGTGCTTATAGAGAAGCTAAAGACAATAGCACTACTCTTCCTCCTAATTAGTTAATGTTTTTTAAAATTTTGTAAATCTTAAAAAACTTCCATAAAATTTATTACCTTAAGCTTTTTGTAAATATTTTGTATGCTTGTTGGCTAGCTTTTGTTACTTCTAATTAAACACTAGTTCCTTACAAAATTTTACTGGCCTATAAATTTATTTATACTTTTTCTAAATAACAAGAATCAATGTGATCTATCTTCCAACTATGATTAATTATGGTTAATTATTATATGCAAGATTTTATTTGACATAAATATTTTTTTAAAAATCAAGATATTAAACTTTATTATAAAATGGTGATGGGGACTACACTATTTTCATGTCATAAATCAACTTGCACCAAATGGCCCTCCATCCTAAAATTAAAACGAAATAAGCATGAGGCCATTAAACCTAAAATGCACACATGATATAAATTAATGATCGAGGTCATCAACCCCACGAATGTTGCAACCAAGGGATCATGTCAACCTCACTGATGCTCAAATTATGCCCACAGGGTCATCGAGCCTTCAAGTTGCTTAGAAGATCTGAGTAATTGATAAATTAAGGCCCAAAACCTAGAAGAGACTCGACCCTATCACCATATTGATACAAAGTATTTTGCTAGCTCACCTGTCAGTTATTAAAACATAAAAGTTTGATACCGGGGCCGTTGGGCCTACAGGGAGGGCGACACTTTGATCCAACAGAGCCTACTATGTAGGTTTTCATAAGGGTTAGGTTACCAAAGAAACCATACCTCGACCATGGTCGAAAGGTAAGGAATTAGAATTTATAGGTACACAAAAAATTGGGGTTTTTGGATGGACCCTTCATTAGCAATAGAAATAGCGACATGTTAGCTTCAAGTCATGGGAGTCTGTTGGGATGGAGAATTTAACAGTAAACGAGTGAATTTAATAGGCAAGCTATGTGATTCATTTCACTAGTTTCAATCCTAATTTTTCACCTCTGTGAGCATCACTCGGTGTTATGAGTGCTAAGTGGACTATACAAAAATCATGAGAAAAATGGTCATAAATGAATGACTTACTTAACATGGTTGAATCCCAAAAATGATATCCAATTTTTTTTTGTTAAATATAATTTTGGTTTTCAAGCTTCTATGGTTATAGTTATTGAAGAAATCTCTGAATTATCCACAGTGTTAAAAAACAATGGTCGACATTTCGAATCCCAACTGAGATCCATCTTCAGGACAAGATTTAGAATGAAAAATTACAAATATAATTTAAAAATTTACAAAATCATTAAGAAAGATTTTTTTTGAAAATGTAAAGATGTATCAAAGAGGTGTGAAAAGGTTTTGAAATTCCCAATCAACTTCCAACCCTGATTGGGAGGTCAATTCCCGATGACAAAAGTCAACCAACCATTCCCTAGTCTAAGCAAATCTGCCCAAATATGAACCACCATTGAGTAAACTTTAATCGAGAGCAAATGGAAATGTCAAATTTTCCCACCTCTCAATGGGCTAAATCACACATAGCGCCGACTAAATAGGGCACTGAAATAGAAAAGCTAATGGTTGTAGAGGGAGTTGAAAATCAACAAGGAGGTTAGGCATAAACCACACACCAAAGGTTAGATTAGAAGTTGTTGATCTAGTTCAAATCACACAATTTTGCATTTGTTTTGAACAGATTTTTCCAAGGCTCACTGTTCATAGCAAATTCTTCAGCAATGAGAAACAAGAGACAGAGTTCCCCACAAGCCACCTACTAGTTAGGGGTCAAAATATATACTATGGGTATTTTCCTAGGTATAGGACTCCTTTATAAGAGAGAGAAAACACTATTGTGTATTTATGTAAATGTGACCCTTGAGGTTAGGTATATTATAATGATGATGATGATGTATATGTGATGTTAGGTATATATAATAGCAATAATAATCTAATTAAGGTTAGAGCCAAACTAGATACCAAACTGATGTACAATCCCCTTGTTTGTGACACTGATTGCAAAAGTTTAGGCAGTGTACATTCTCTATGTTCTAATGGATTTGAACATGTGAGCTCTTAGGAGAAAATATATATTCTTTATTATCAAACTATACAAACATAAAAATCTATGTCACAAGGTTCACCAAACTCGAACTTTGAAGTTCAAAATTTGGCAAACCTAAAAATATATTTGAACTTCAGGAACCTCATGGCCATCCACCAAATCTGTAGTTGAAGCTCATAACTTTAAGTTACAACTCAAGCTTGTATTAATCCTTGTAGTTTCCAGGTCCATGATAACATTTTTTATGTTTATTCATATTGTTTTCTTATTTAACTAGATTTCATTTTAAACTTACTCTCTCTCTATCTATATATAAAATGTAGGTGATGTCTAACTAAAAGATTTTTTTGGAGATTTTGGCTAGGATCCCATATTTTTTTTTGTTAAATCTTCATTTCCATTTGTTAAATTGGGTTTTTGACTACATATATGAATTCAGCACAAAAACCCCGAGGCACCTGGACAACTCAAACTTGTGATTCCAACAAATCTCTACCGCATTCTGGACAACTTTGACAAAAAAATGTGCTAGAAAACCCTCTAAAAAGTCTAACAAATATATAAACCAACCCAATGGAAAACCTCTAAAAAAAATTGAACTCGAACCAAACTTAATTGTTTCTGAACTTGAACTCAAACCCAAACTGTGTGACATAGATTAAAACCCAATTATGAGATCTATTGAACCCGACAGTTATAAAAGAAATTAATGAAACTGAATCAAATACACAAGTAAAAACACAAATTTAAGTGGTCAAGGAAACCTCCACAGTGTGTCAAAGAAACCTCCACGAGGCAAGGGATTGGAAACTTCTATTAATCAAGAATGATTCTCCATAGTTACAAGTCTCTCGGGTCATCCCAATTAATATGGACTACTTTGTTACATAATTCCTTCTCGTTATACAACTGACTGACTAGTAATAACTAAATTTGCCCATAATTACTTTATTTGTTGTCACATTTCAATAAACTCCACCTTGACAACAATTTTCCTAATCCCCCTTAGCTTCTCTACTATAACTGGCTTTGTGAATATGTCTGCATGATTCTCCTGCGTATGGACCTTATTGAGAAATATTTTTCCGCCATCAATTACATGTCTCACAAAGTGATACCTTATATCAATGTGCTTGGTCTTGTTGTGATAAGCTGGATTTGTAGCCAAATGAATATCACTCTGATTTTCACAGAACACATTCACTTTCTCCTACATCCTTCCAATCTCATCAAGCATACCTTTGAACCATATTGCCTCTTTACATACCTTTGAAGCAGCTATATACTTTGCTTCAGTAGTGGACAAAGCAACTGTCTCTTGAAGCTTTGACATCCAACTGATTGCTCCACCTGCAAGAGTAAAAACATAACCTGTAGTAGACCACTTTTTGTCCAAATCACCTTACATAATCAGCATCCACATATCCACAGACTGAACCTTCACGACCATCAAAGATGATGCAATGGTCACTTGTGCCTCTCAAATACCAAAGCACCCATTTCACTGCTCGCCAATGTTCTTCCCCTAGATTTTCCATGAACCTGCTTACAACTCCAACTGCATGTGAAATGTCAGGTATTGTAGATATTGTCGCATACATTAAGTTTCCTATTGCATTTGCATATGGTACACGAGACATATACTTCTTTTCTTCTTTAGTTCTATGACTCAAAACCGAAGAAAACTTAAAATGGGAAGCTAACGAAACATTAACAGGTTTCACATTGTTCATACCGAAATTTTCAAATACTTTCTCCACATACTTTTGTTGTGATAACCAAAGCTTACCATTCTTCCTGTCTCTGTGTATCTCCATGCCCAAGATATGTTTTTTCGCTCCAAGATCCTTCATATCAAAAGTCATAGAGAGTTGAGCCTTTAAACTGTTGATTTCTTCCATGTTTTTTCTTGCAATAAGCATATCGTCAACATACAACACCAAGATAATGAATATGTCATTGAAACTTTCGAAGTATACACAATGATCATACTCACTTCTGATAAAATTCTAGCTCGACATGAAGGAGTCAAACTTCTTGTACCATTGCCTCGGCGACTGCCTCAGGCTATACAATGATTTCCTGAGCTTGCAAACTAATCCTCTGTTGCGACCTTGTACAAAACCTTCTGGTAGTTCCATATGTATCTCTTCATCCAAATCACCATGAAGAAAAGTTGTTTTAACATCTGATTGTTCTAACTCAAGGTTAAGAAATGCAGTTAATGTTAACACAATGTGAATAGAAACAATTTTTACGACTGGTGAAAAAATCTCATGAAAATCAATACCTTCAATCTGAGAATACCTTTTTGCAACCAACCTCGCCTTATACCTTTTGATACTTCCATCAACATTTGCATCCAACAACACTTCTCCCTTCAGGATGTTTTACAAGATTCCAGGTATTGTTCTTGGCTAAGGAATCCATTTCTTATTCCATAGCCTTTTTCCATTTTTCGCTATATGCATCATTCACTGTTCCTGATAACAAGAAGGTTCCCCATCTTCAGTAATCAACGCAAAAGATGAAGCATAATCTTCATACCTTTTGGGCGTCCTCCTTTCCCTTGTAGACCTTCTAAGAGCGACTGGTTGTTGAATTGGTTCTAGAACTTCTACAGTTTCCTTTGCTTCTTCATCTTTTTCTTCAGAAGTTTCTTCTTCCTTTTGACTTCCTGGAAAAAATTTAGCCTCCAACTAAATTTGTTGATTTGGCGATACCTATTCCTATTCAAATTTTCCAACATCTGATTTTAGAAGAGAAGATTTATCAAATTTTACATCTCTACTAATGACTATCTTTCGTGAAGAAGGATCCCATAACCTATATCCTTTCACTGTATAATCATACCCAACAAATACATAACATTTCGATTTTGGATCTAACTTTGAGCGCTAATTCCTAGCAATAAGAGCATAGACATCGCAACCAAAAATCCTTAAATGTGAATAATCACAAGACTGACCCGACCAAACTTCGGGAATTTTACAATTTATGGCAACAGAAGGTGATCTATTAACTAAATAACAAGTAGTAGATATTGCTTCTACCCACAACTCCTTTGGCAAGATAACATTGTTGATTATGCTTTTAGCTCTTTCCATAAAAGTTTGATTCATACGTTCAGCGACACCATTTTGTTGAGGAGTATAAACAACATTTTTGTGTCTAACAATCCCTTCATCCTTACAGTATTGTTCAAATTCTAAAGAAGTAAATTCACTGCTATTGTCAATTCTTAAGCATTTAATTGATTTGTCTGTTTTTTTCCACCATAGCTTTAAATTGTTTAAAAACATTAAATACATTATCTTCTTTTTCAACATATAGACCCAAACTTTCCAGAAGAAATCATCAATAAATGTTAAGAAATATAATACACCTCCATAAGACATAGTAGGAGATGGTCCCCAAATATCAGAATGAATATAGTCCAAAATTTCTTTACTATTACAACTTCCAGCTTTAAATCTCTGTTTACATTGTTTTCCATACACACAATGTTTACAAAAATCCAACTTCAAGGATTTTAAATTAGGAAGCAACTTGTAGTTCATCAGTACCTGAAGAACTTTCTCGCTCATGTGACCCATCCACTGATGCCATAAGCGAGAACCTTCTTCTGCTTTTTCTGATACAATCGTTGTCTCACTGACTAGAGTACTTCCTTTGAGTCTGTAAAGATTTCCAACCTTTTCTGCCTTCATAACAACCAAGGTGCCTTTTGAAACTTTCAGCACTCCATTCTAACATGTAAACTTATAACCATCCGAGTCCAAAACTCCCAAAGAAATAAAAAAATTCTTCAATTCAGGTACATGTCTAACCTCAATTAATGTTCTAATTGTATCATCATACATCTTAATTTTTACATTTCCCATCCCAACAGTCTGACAAGATACATTATTTCCCATAAACACAGAATTACCATTCATAACTTCATATGAAGTAAACCAATTTATGTGCGGACTCATGTGATGAGAAGCACCAGAGTCTAACAGCCAACTTTCAACATTCTAAGAGACATTACAAATAGGTAAAGTTTCATATACTATTCCTACTTCAGCAGATAAAACTTCATCAACTATACTTGAATCAACTTGATTTGCTTCCTTCTTTTGGTTTTCAGACTCCTTCTGTTTCCAACAGTGTTTCTTGAGGTGTCCAATGTTGTTGCAATACCGGCGTTTAGCTTTACACTTCTTGCCCTTTGATTTTGATCTAGAAGAACACCTTGTTTTCTTCCCTCTCCCCTTTGATCGGCCTCTGGCTACCATGGCTTCTGGTGCAAATGTTTCAATACTAGATTTTCTTCGTACATCTTCAGATAATAAAGCTCCTACAACTGATTCAAATTTCAAAGAATCAGCAGTGCTCAAACTGATTGAAGTTACGAAGTGGTCCCATGACTCGGGCAAATGACACAAGAAGGTTATAGCTTTGTCTTCTCCCTGAATTTTAACTTCAATATTTGACAATTGGCAAATAAGTGTATTAAAAACATTTAAATGTTCTATAAATTTTGTACCCTCCTTCATCCAAAGACTATACAATTGTCTTTTCAAATAAATTTTGTTGGTCAATGATTTGGTCCATATACAAAGTTTCCAGTTTTCCCCACAAACCTGCAGTTGTACTCTCTTCAACAATATTGAAGAGAACTTCATCTGCCAGGTGTAACCTAATGGTACTGAGAGCTCAGACATCCAAGTTCTCCTAGTCTGAATCTGTCATGCTTGCGGGTTTTTTCTTCACCCCGTCTAATGCTTAGTGCAACCCTTGTTGCACCAGCAAGTCCCTAACTTTCAGTTTCCACGATGCAAAATTGTTCTTCCCGATGAACTTCTCCACCTCGAATTTTGCATATGTCATTTTGACCATTTCTTCCTACAAATCTTGTTTATAGGGTTTCTTTCCTTCAACTAGGGTTTCTTTTAAAAATTTCAAGGTTTCCCTAGGATTTCTCTTTCTGATTTCAATCAATTTCTTAAAAAGAAAAAAAAAAAAAAATCCAGAAATTCCTTCAAACCATATTCCACTTTCCAGAAATTCCACCACAAAATTTCTCCAAAATCTTTAATTTCTTCTTTAAAAAAAAAATTGTAACCCTCTTCAAGAAAAAACCCGAATTTGTTGTTGGCTAGGCAGAACCACGCAAAACCTCCAACTTATGGCTTTGTTGGATTGGTCCCAAGTGTTGGTGGCCAATTTTTGGCTTCCTTTCAGTGGCAGAGAAAGTTGCTCCCTTTTCTCCAGCGCGGCAACTTGCTCAGCGGCAAAGAAAGGTACTCTCGACTCTAGCTTTATTGGTGGCAGAGAATTGCTCTCACATAAAAAAAAATTGTGACAGATGCACCCTTACTCGGCGTCGACTCGGGCTCTTCCCTCCTTCAACGAATGTTGACAATTGACTAGCAAGGCCCCTCCTCTCCGGCGGCCTTCTTCATCTTCAACGACGGGAAATACACCAACATCGGGATTCGAGCTTGAGAGTCGGCTCTTACAAACCCACCAGCATGAAAACTTATGCTCTAGGTCTAAGCCTATGAAAAAATACTTCTGCTCCAGGGGTCTCGGCTTTTCAAACACACCAGCCTGAAAACTTTGGCTCCAAGTCCAGTCGTATGTTAAAAAAACTTCCAATCCAGGCGTCACTCTCTGCGTGCCCTCTTGGCACTATCCACTCTTCTTTTTGGCTGCAGAGACCTACAATCAACAACCCTTCAGGTTCGTCCTCTTCTCGCACTTCACACTCGGTCAAAACATCTAACCCCTAAACAAGTAAACCAGACAGGGGCTGGAACAACTCTTTTACTTTTTCTAATACTCTCTCTCACAGCGACAGCCTCACAATTAACTCCAATAGCTCTGATACCACTTATTGAACCACGTAGTTAGAATCAAATACACACACAAGTAAACACACAAATTTACGTGGTAAAACCTTGACAGTGTGTTCAGGAAACCTCCACGGGGCAAGGAATTGGAAGCTTTTATTAATCAAGAATGATTCTCTATACTTACAAGTCTTTCGGGCATATGAGCTACTTCGTTACATAACTCCTTAAGCCTCTTGGACCATCCCAATTAATATGGGCTACTTCGTTACATAACTCCTTAATATGGCCTACTTAGTTACATAAATCGTTCTCCTTCTCATTCTACAACTAACTAACCGGTAATAACTAAATTTGTGCGTAAATACATTAAATACTTTATGTGTTGTCACATTTCAACAAGATCATCCTTCATTTGGAGGACGCTGCTAGTTGTGTTGGTCAATGATATGAAAAACTCCGGTATAAAAGATGGAAAAAAGCAAGTTAGTATGTTGGTTATCAATTTTACCAAATGAAGACTGAATTCGCTCTCTATCTCAACGTCTTGAGTTACTCTTTATTTCAGCCACGTATGTCTTATTTATTATTTATTTTCCTGTTCAAGATCTCATCTTACCATGCCCTGGAATAGATATGCAAGATGGTTGGGTAAATTTGCATGTGTGAATCGATTATGCTCGCTGATAACGTGCTATTCAATTATAGTCGACCGTGAGAATGAGACCCTCATAAATGGCTCAACACTCTGTAAACCTTCGTAGGGAACCAAGGCCCGTTGGGAAGCCTGGCCAATAATTCAGCTTAATACCAAAACATAAATGAGAAATAAAGGTTAACAGACCAAAAAGTAGATTTTCCCAACAATATATATTGTATGAAGTGGGTTGTGATATTTTTTTCCTCGAAGTTCTGATTCAATTTTTTCATATTTTAAATGATGGTATGAATGTTCAAAGACGAGCAAGATATTATTCGTAATTAAATAAGGATTTTATAGTTGCTTAAACATTGTAAATTGCATTCATAATGGTGGGAAGTGAAAGAAACTTGAAAAGGTTCAGGTAAACGCTACTTAGATCTTAAAATGTTGGCTTACGCACCAGATATAGTTGATGCTAGTAGATAGACTGTCAATTAGCATTAGCACATATGAGGAACTTTTCAATGCTTGGGCATAGACTACATCTGAGGCATTTAACAAAAATCTGCCAATGGTAAATGTAGTTAAGGAAAATGCCAACAGGACAGATAGTATAACAAAATTGTTGCCCTGAGAAAGGGCAATAAGATAATTTAATTGTTGGCTAACATCCCATCACTGCAAGTGTATATGTATATTACAGATGGACTTTATCCAATAATTTCAGACTTCTATGTCCAATGTTTAACTCGAGGAGGATGCTGAAGCTTTATATAATAAACCAGCAGGGCATACAATTAAAACTTTTGCAGGAGTTAAGCTATGGTAAACCAAACTTGTGACAATTCAGAAAAGGGATGCCTGCAATTTTAATATTCAAGCCATGGTGACTCTACTTATTGTGGCTGGATCAATCTTCATCTACACCAGTTACAATGATTTCTGCTATCTGTAAGTAGAGGCCTAACATACAGCCTCGTGTTTCATTGGTAACCCTACTGGATCAAACACAACAGTTAAGGGAGCATGGTCAGATAAAAAATAGTTCTCAGGCCATGTGCCTCTCTCCACCTCCGGGGGAAATAAAAAAGCATTTTTAACCTGAAAACCCATTGTGGCCTCTTGCAACTTTGTATCAAGTCCAAAAAACATTAATGGAGCACCGGATTTTCCAGCAAAAATATCATTAAGTTCAAGTGTTGGTGAAATACAGTTAGGTTCCCCAGATGGCACTTTCTGATCACTATTTTCTGGATAATGTGATGCCGACCATTTCCCTGTTGCGGCAGTTTGTGGGAGCAACATCCTCTGCAGAAAATAGAAACAAACCAAAATAGCTCATTAGTTTAGTTATCAAAATATGTCAAGTGATAAATGCTGTCCATAATCAATGAAAAGACCAATAAACAAGGCCTACACTTGCCTGAAACTCCTCATAGTCAATAATTCCATTCCCATCAGTGTCAGCCACACCAAACAAGTCCTCTATCTCTTTACTATTAAGGCCATCAAAACACTTCCCCTTAAAATCCGATCTTGTTAACTACAATATTGCAGGAGTCATGAGATTAGAAAACACTTCAAAAAATCTTTAATAATCTGATATGAAATAGAAAGAAGAAAAGTAGAACAGAAACAATGCAATAAAACATGATATTAACTAACCTGTTGGAGAGCACCTTTAAATTCAGGGAATGTTACACAGCCATCATGGCATTTATCAGACTTGAAGAAGCAGAATGCATCTCTATCTTTCAAACCATCTTCATTTAATCTAGACTGCAATCATAAATGATAATACTAAGATGCTATAAATATTGTACAGATTGATTTCAAAAGGTAGAGTTTTTTTTATTCGGATGCATTAAATAAGAAACAAAAGTGCTCAATGGCATGCAATCTGTATTGTTTCGAGCGAAATAACTACTTTTTGATAACTACCAGTTTGATCATGCACAAAATTAGAATTTATAACCACCAATTAGAGGCTAACTTATACTCTTCGATAACAACTACCAGTTTTGTCATGCACATAGAATTACATTTTGTAACAACCAATCAGGGGCTGTTAACAACCTTTATAAATCCAAATACAGCTTCATTCCAGCTAGTCTTCAAAGGCTTACTCAGATTGTTGGGATTAAGAAGCCAAATAAAGTCCACTCCACAGATATTGCCACGGTGATTGCGATGGCTAACCCACTGGCAAACCAACAGCTCATTAATTAGAAATTTGCAGTTCACCACAAGTTAATTTCGTTTTTGTTCCATTTTCAAGAATTAATACCAAAAGGAAAAGGATTGTAAAACATACAAACCAGTGACCAGCATACAGCTAAACAGTACAAACCTTATGAGCATCGGCATCACTGTCTGTGTAGTGGTGAGCAGTATCATAGGAAGAAACAAAACCTTGAGACCGCAGGAATTTGTAAACATGCCCCCGTTTGCTTCCGTTCCAATCCCTGCATGGTACTACTACTTTAGAAACTGTAACCAAAACAAATACTGCTAAAAGGAATAAAGCACGGACCTTACCCACAGAGAATAATAGGGACAGAAGGAAGCTTATAGTCTTTCTTGTAGGTTTCCAAATACTCTAGGATTTTGTATACCTGTTACAGACATTGAGACTGGATTCTTGAATAAAACCAATGGAGATTAAAAATAACTCATTGAGACTTTAAAGGAAAGAAATCACAACAGCTGATTGTAAAATGAGGAAATAAAAAATGCAAGTGGAGCAAATAGACAACAGATAAGTAGAAGAAAAGTGAAGTACCTGGCGAAGACGAACAAAGCAAACATCTGAAGCATGGGGAAACATCAAGTGCGTATTGACAAGAAGAGTTTCTTGCAGAATACTTCCAGTTTTACTTTGCGGAAATGGAATTACAGATTGAAGATGTAGTAGCTGAGCTACACGATCTCCACAGTCCAATGGCCATTCCTGATATCTTACTACTCTGAAATGATCATTTCTAACTGCAGTGAAGAGCCCTGTCAAAAAAATTAAAGTATCTTTGATTTCAAGCCTAGTGAGAAAAAAATGCCTCTACGGAAGGATGGAAATTGAAAAACATACAAATAAATTCATGGACCTCAAATATCATAACGATTATGATATCAAAGAATGCTGTTGAGTCTTACTATGTAGCACAAAAAACACATTAATCATGGATAAGTTCCAGCATGATTGCTATATGTTATGCTTGTTACTGATGTGAAGAAATTGCATACATTCAACATGATCAAGACTATCATAAAAATAACATGGAAATAACGATAATTGCACATAGAGTGATCAAGACCTTCATTTGTTGCTCAAGTAACAGTCGTACAAAATTTGAGATAATAAATTTAGAAGGTGAGCATTATCTTGATCAAACTCAACTATCATTTCATAAAAACTTAACAATTAGGTTTTCAGGGTTTTCGATGAGTTATGCAAACATTTTCATCAATCCTTGTTAGACTCTGAATAAAGAATATCGATCATTTTTAGAAATATAGTTTTAGCCAATGATATTCTTTCCTTCTTATATTGTTCCTGCAAATAAATAAATCAGATCCACATTGAGCCAATTATATCCTTATGCACAGAAATGAAGAGATTCATGGTTATAGGTCAATGGGCTAAGCTGCAGTATATGCGCCTGGGACTTGGTATGTATCTGGATCATAAATCTAACTAGTATATTCTAAAGCAGACCTTCAAGCCCGAAGAGCTTATTTCAGGCCATAGAGGGATTTCTTAATGAAGTCACCCTTGTTGTAGTCAAAATCCAAGGTTCAAGTGTTAGGTGCACTAACCTTACAACTTCTCCAGGTTAGGCTATGTAGTTTTCGCCATACAATAAAGGACAGCTAGCTCAACAGGCCTTCACAACGGCAACTCGCACAATATGGTTGGAGTGAGTGGCTCTGCAGATATGGATGGGTCGGCCCCTTCATCTGTTCCATCAGATAGCATGAATCAGGGATCAAGACCTTCTCCAACACCCCTATATAGCTGCTCAATAAATGTCCCATCCCAATAGTCTGTGCTTGGGTGCTCTATGGAGTTCTGTGCTTTCAGGTACAAGTGAGGATCCTCTAATGAGTAAGTCCGGTTCAGAAGGAATCTCTTGCCCTCAGTAGCGGTTGAACTCCCCATCCAACAGATATCGGATATAAAAATGAATAATATCATATTCAAAATAGCATAATAATAGTCAGATGAAAGGAGAATTTTACTAAAATGTGCAAAGATCCATCTTAACCCCAGATCTATTAAGCACCAAGAGGGATAAAAAATAAACTGAGATGCAAACTTCTCAGCATTTAAAAGACTCAAGGTCAACATGGATCTATGCTGATTTATTTTATTATATATATATATCATATAGAGTAATAATCGAGCATTGTCTTTTTATTTTTTTTGCATCACAGACCTCACTTTTTTTCTTTTTGGTTTAGAAATATCACATACATAACACATATCATGCATCTGAGCTGTAAAATGCACCGAGACAATCTTGGTGCAATAAAAATTGAGTTGGCACCATTCACTTCCAGCAGGAGAACTCAAACTGGTAAGACAAGAAAGAACTTCCCATAGGTTCATTCCATCCATCTGGTAGCCAACTTCTAATTTGATGAGACCAAGTTGTCTAAATTTGGATAAATTGCTAGTCTACACCATTATATCTCACTGCTCTTGTAACGAAAAGATTCTTCTGACTCTGCAGGGCTACCCAATAACATATTTGGGCTACATTCAATGTCCCAGAAACAATTCTAAGTGTATATATCAGAAAACTATAATTGTGTGGAGGACTGCCTCCAGGCTCTGTATATCGCTAGCTTGGAAACATCCACTGCACTTAATGAAACTTTCTTCATACCGACATATTGTTGTTTCTCTGGTTATTCACAATGATTACTAATGCTTTGAACTAGAAAGGGCCCTCGCTTCCACAAGTGGTTTATGTGAATAACGACCAAGGTCACTAACTAGCCTACCAACAATTGAAGATATCCTAGCCAATCTATATATCAGTTAAAAGTTTTCATATTCTATTGTTATCCAATATATCTAATAGTACCAATGGGTTCAGTGGTCAAGATGATAGAGCATTAAGCTGTCCACCATGTTCCATTGTTACTATGGTTCTGTCCCACCCAGAAGGCATGAGTTTCATAAGTATAAACCCGGGTACAAGTCCTTGGGCAATATTGACTGAATAGATACCCCTCAGACAGACTTGGCTCATAGGCCAAAGGAAATCTGCTGTGTAGCGCTTTGGGGAATGTTTTTGAAGGACTTCAGAGAGAGAGAGAGATCATCCCACGGCAAGAAAACCCCTCAATATAAATTACATTCCTTATAAACCATATAAAGCAAGTAGAAATGAAACTGAGAATTACCATCTTCACGGTTATTTGTGCGCCCAAGTTTATACATTTCATAACCATGATTCCCCAAGTTGCGTTCATACATTTCCACCAGCTCCTGATTTCCAACCCAGAGCTCCTAATTGTGAAGAGAAGAAACAGAAAACAAGGAAAGAAATCAGCTTCAAAAAGCTGGGCAAACAACATTCTGCAGATCCTCTCTGAATCCAAACACTAGGATTTCGTGATGGCATAGAAAACCCTAATTCCATATTGAAACTAAAACAAAACCTGTACAGAAGTACATAGCCCTAACTAAAACTGTTAGAAAAGATCAGAAATTATCTGCCAGCAAGAGACAAACACTCCAATCACACCCTCCAAAGAGATATGAAGCACTCACCTGTAAACAAATGATGGATGATCTTTTCTCTAGCAACATGTCTAGTATTTCTTGATTGCGCTTCCGCCAATAATCTCTGAACTCGCTTTCACGGCAACTCTGCAAGAGAAAATAACAAAAAACTAGTCAACATATTGTCCAGAGGAAGTATCGACAAGTCAAGCCACTGAAGTAAGATTGCAAAACATAAGTTTAAAAGGATGACAAATCAAAGATATACCGATGGAATGTTGATTCATTATGGAAAATTAAGCCTTTCACCACGCTTCCATTGACTCTGTCCCAACTGTATGGCATGAATTTCAAAGGGGTGCGCCAGATGCAAAGCACTGGTGATTTTGGCAGAAGGCTATCCCTAAGACCTGGCACCTAACTGGATGGAAAGCGGACCTATGCAGTGCAATGTGTTGGACATGTTTCTCTCTGAGTTTCCAAATAATGTGCGTCTCAGTGTGTAAAATACCTCATCACGCCATTCAATAAAAGCAAGCATCTACCCAAAGGAGTTGGATTCAGTAAAGAGGCAAGGCGTTTTTCACCATTGAACAATGTTCAATTTTAATAAGGGCTTTTCCTGCAGCCAGGTAGTGGTTGCGCCAAATAAGATTATATCCGGGCGGGAGGATCCTCCCCTCCATGGGGTTGTCTCCATAAAATGATAAGCTCCTATGTGACAATACACACTCGTTCAAATACATATGCCTGTCAAAACACTGTCATCTATGTCCATACACCCATCATTAACACCCCCGCGCTCCCCCCAAAATTTTTTTTTTTTTTGGCCAGAAATGGAAACAAAAGATGGCAATCAAATGGAAACAAAGATTTGGATTACAATCAAAAGCATCGTTCGCACTCTGGCAACCCCTAGACATTATAGAAACATGGAAATTTGAAAAAAAAAACACAAAAAAAGTCCTATTGCAGCATTCCACAATTGCTCCTTCACAGCGGTCTATACCTCGCTATCGATACGTTTGTATATTGGTGCAAGAATATTGAAAGTGGTGAATGAAACAGAAGAATCACAGGAATTTATATTCTCATCATCCTCGAGAAAAACAGCAGCTGCGTTGCCATCGTTTCCCCCAATACCATGTATTCCTGTCGTCAATCTCCTCTGCTGTGCTCTGTGGATATTTGAACAATCGATATTCAGAAGCTGTTTTCTCTCCCCAAAGGCACTATTCTTATCAAAGGTTCCCATGCCCACAGCAACTGTATTGGATTTAAACCCCAAACCTTCCTCCAGCATCGCCGCGATCAAAATATGGGATCCGATGAAAAACCCGAGAGCTAGAATTACAGGGGAGGAACTATAAATAGGATTTTAAGGACCAACACTAAGCAAGCCTCTGTATTGACAATTGAATGCGCCGGCATTTGAATAGAATTATAAATAGGAATAACAATAATCATAGAATTTTGGAATCAAATTCTGTTCTGGTCGATGAAAAAGCAGATGCCCGCACAAAAAGCAGAATTGAAACCCCGCCCACCAGAAATTATAAAACCCAGGATCCCACCAAGCTATATTCCCATTCCACACTGACACCATTCACCGAAAGCAGAACCTATACTCTTTTCTCAGAAAGTTTTGGCTCTTTCTGCAAACTTCTGAGAGAAGCAACACCAGTGAATCATCGAAATCCCAAGCACGCTGAAACACCATTACCATAACAACAAATAAAAACTAATGCTACAATCTGAATCACCAACAAGCCCCCGACATGAATCATGGAGTCATCAATTCTTTGCCAATCTTAGAACAGCATGAACAACCCAGAATTCTTCACCAAATCTGCTATAAATTGAGAGTTGACAAAGTATTGTCATATATTTGGAGGGACTGGTTTTACGGACGCTGCCCACAGTCCGAAGGTTGTTGGGTGACGTGGCGTTCAAGCGTGGCATCTGTACCCGCTGTCCAGCTTATCCCTGTGAATCTTGATCACCAATACTTTAATTTTATTTTTATTTTTATTTTTTTAATTCTCACCTGAATTTCGCACGTAATTGAGGCGAATGTTATATGGTTGGTTGGTTGGTCGGTCCCGTTACACAAATCTCACTTCAGTGGACTTCCTACCACGTTGTGGGTGGCCCGTGGGGATCATTTTAGGGTTGAATTCCAATGACCACCCAATCATTATCCTAACGCGATTCTGTGGGTGAAATCAGGTCATTGGTGGTCGTTTTTTAAAATTAAAATGAGAATATTATATTTATAAAAAATTAGATTAGTTTGTATGTTTTAGAAAGTTTTTTGGTTTGTTTTTCAATCTAATTTGTTTAGAATTTGGCACGAAATTATTGAAATTACAAAGGTGAAGTCTTCACAATTAAAGTGTTCCAAGAGTATTTGAAGATGTTCAATCTATACATGTAGATTTAGTCACAAATTTTTTGGCCAATTCTTCTAACGAGAAATCCACCAAAAATTTCAAATTGTCTCACTTATAAACTAGTCCAAAATTAAAATGAGAATATAATATTTATAAAAATGTGTTTTGGCAAGATTTTGACCAGAAATCCACCTAAAACTCCAAATTCTCTCACATATAAACTAGTCCAAAATTAGAATAAGAATATTATATTTATAAAAATATATTTTGTGAACAAAAAAGTGCATAATTATTTGGAATAGCTAGTGAATAAAAAATTTGACTTCTTTCATATTTAAACAATTAAAATCTCTATTTTCATAAATACATTAATATCCTTAAAATTTATTACACATTAAATACCATCCATACATAAAATAATGATTAATAATTAAAACAATATTAACTTCAAAAAATACCTTTACACATTTTAATCAAATATCTCTGAGCGGCAACCAACCTGATACCTTGATAAAGACCCAAAAAATAACTAAGGGAGGATGATTTGCATATACCACCAATTTCTTTTCCTTCAGAAGAGGAAAAGATCCATAAGGTCTTTTATTATTCTTAGCATTTGTCATTTTGGCACAGATATTTTTGGTCCTTAAGAAGAAATAGTTTGAAAAAGTTCAATTGACCGAGATGAATCTTTAGATCCATAGATTTTTTTAATGTTAATGTATTAATAAATTATTGTTAATTTATTTTTATTTTAATATTAATGTATTAATAATTATTATTAATTTATTTTTATTTTTAATTATTAAATAATAAGTTTCAAATGCAACTTACTTAGTAATGTTAATGTATTAATAAATTGTTATTAATTTATTTTTATTTTAATGTATTAATAATTATTATTAATTTATTTTTATTTTAAATTATTAAATAATAAGTTTCAGACGCAACTTAGTTACTGATTAAAAAGTAATGTAAATTAGTTATAACTTAAAAAAAATCAAAATTTAAATTCACAAATAAATTTAAAATTAAATTTACAAATAAATTCAAAATTCAAATTCTCTAATACCCCAATTTAGAAAAAAAATTATAAACCTCAAAAATTTATTGATCACAATAAATACCAAATTCATAATACCAATTACCAAATTCATTTAAGTTTAAATATACTAATAATATTATTATATTTAAATATGAATGATCAAAAGCAAACCCCTATTACACTTAATGCCCACATTGCTACCAATTATTTCTTTCACCTTAAGCTTTGATGGTATTTCAATGATCAAAACAAACCCCTCTTAGCTCTCACACTTATGCTCATAATTTCTTTCACCTTTCATGGATATTAATATCATAGGTTTTGGTTTTCTTATTTGTTATTTTTATGTTTTATTATTCATATAAGCTTTAGGGTTTTGGAGGTGAATTGGTTTTAGTTCAATAATGTGTGTTTTTCGAAACATGTTTTTTTTCTTTTTTTTCTTTTTCGTTATTGTTATTATTATTATGCAATTTTAAAGTCACGATCAAGTCACACACCAAATTGGTGTATGAGACCTCTTTGTTTGTGGGATAAGGGCGTTTACACCAAATTGGTGTATGAGACCCCCTTGTTTGTGGGACAAGGGACCCACCTCCACGCAACGATTTAACTACTAAGTTTACGAAGGCATAGATACTCTACCCCCTCTGGTTTTGAATTTGTGACCTCTTAGGAAGAAACACATGCTCTTAACTATTATGTCCACTCAAGTTATAATGTGGTGGGATAAATTTAAAAATATGATGAAGTGTTTTTATTAATACAATTTGTGAAAAGTTATGTAAATATGATTCATGAAATGATATATAAATGTAATTCATGAAATGATAAGGAAAAAGAAACAACATGTTATATAAATGTCATTATGAATTGAAATGACAAAAGGAAAAAAAAATATGAAAAAATAATCCATTAGATGATATGAAACCTTTATAATTCATAATTTCTGATAAAAACCTTATAAATCATCGTTTCTTAAAAACAAAAATTGGACTTTGTTGGTTTAACCTCACCTCATAAAACATTGCTCTTGACCACCATGGTCACTAAATGAAAAAATGGAATTCTTGACTAAGTGATTTAGATAAAATCTATTATTAATGTTTTTTTAAGTGTATAATGTTGTTTATCTATATTATATAAAATTATATTTTATTAAGTTAATTTATATTATATTATTTTTATCAATTTATTTGAAATAATATAATGTAGTTTGTTTTATATAATAATTTTGAAGATTTGTTAAAATATTTATATAAATTTAAATATTTTTATTAAAGTTAGAATGGTATTAATTTTCTAAAATAGTAGTCAAATTTAGAGATTTTAAAAATAAATTCGTGGTTTGATTTTATGAGTATATAAAAATTAAATTATTATAATGTTTAATAAATTTATAATATTTTTTTGATAAATATAAATAATAATTATTTTGTTGATTAATGTTTATATTTTTTTAAGGTTTACATCAAAAAGTGGTAATAAAAATTTATAGGAGATTTAACAAATATAATCCATCAGTTATATTGTGGATTTCTTCTTTGGGATGCAACTCTTAAGAACATTTTTTTGAGAATCTTTTCCTTGGTCAAAGTGTTCTGAAGTGGCTAATACTTGTCAATGTTATCAAATGCGCTCTGCAACTTTCTGACTGAAGGTGCTAGGTTTGAATCTGGTTGCTCGACACGGCGCTTAGGCCCGGTTCCGGAGGTGCTTTTTTGTCTCTGCTCGGCGCATAGGTGGTGTGTGGCACTCTGGCGTGGCTGAGCAGCGCTTAGGGCGGCTGCTCTATTCATTCCGTTTCAGCGATCGATTCTTGGGTGTTTTTCTGATTGTTACACTGCTGCTCTGTCCGGGGGTGGTCTTTCCGCCCCCTTTGCCCTGCCTCCTTGTGCTGAGTGCGTTGATGGCTGCTCCAGCGTGACTGAGGCTTTTGCGCCCCTCTACTCGGCCTGACCTGTGTGTGATCTAATCATGGATGCCGATGGGGTGTCTGATCCCCCTCCTCTGCGTCCGGAGGTCCTGGCTTTCAAAACGTTAGTTGCTTCTGGCCCAAAGCGCCCTCCTTCGGCGTCTCTGCAGAGGTTTGTTAAGAAGATGGACTCTATCCCTTCAGTGGCTCTCCCCGAAGAAGATACTTGCAAAGCTGCTCTGAATCTGGCTTAAAGAGGCCTCATAGGCCAGTTCATGGGCCTCTGGCCTTCGCCAAAATCGGTCGAGGAGTGGACTCAAAGAAACTGGAAGCCTCTCATTAAAGAGGGAGTCAAAAGTTACTTCGTGGGTAAGGGCTTCTTTGTTTTTGTCTTCGAAAACCCAGACGATAAAGGATTAATCTTCAGAAACAGACCTTACTTCATGGGCCCCTAGGGCCTTTACCTAAACAAATGGTCTCCTGATTTTGACCCCACACAGGGCGTTCCCTCGGCTGTCCCGGTATGGGTTAGGCTTCCCCATTTGCCTCTCCACTGTTGGAATCACAAAACCCTCCAGATCATAGGGAATGCCTTGGGAAAATACATAGATCAAGCTGCAAGGAAGGACCAGTATTCCTGCGCACGCATCTGCGTCGAAGTGGATCTGGAAGAAGGGCTACCGGAAGCAATCAAACTTACAATAGCTGGGTGGACGTATGTTCAAGAGTTGGACTACGAACAGCTGCCTTTTAAATGCAGACACTGCCATGGACATGGTCATTTTGCAAAGCACTGCAAGAAGAAGGCGGAGGAACAAGTGGACAAACAAAACGGGGATCAATGGACCCTAGTGCAGAAAAATGCAAATTCAAAAAGAGGCACAGGAAAAGGCAATAAGAATGGAGAAACTAGCAGATCCAAAATAAACCAAGAAGTGGAAGCAAATACAAATGGGACAGAATGTGTTCAACAGACCCACCAAGTTAACGCAACACAGGAGAATGAGGAGCAGGAAGATACTCCACCTCCAAACAAAGAGGGAGTGGAAGCATCTCAGAGCGATACCAATCAAGGCAGCCCCACCAACCTATCATATGTGGATATAGCAAGGAAAAAACCAATGGAGAGCTCGGATTCATCGGAGGATGAAACCTACAAGCGACCATCAAAAAAAGCAGGAAGGAAATCCCGAAAGGAAAAGAGGGAGGAGGAGGCAGAAAGACTCAAAACTCAAGGAAGTCAGCCCACAATAGAAATGTCTATCGGACGAAACACCAGACCAAGGCCCTCCAAGGGAGGCCACATCCACCAAAATAATAAATAATGAAGCTAGTCTCTTGGAACTGTAGAGGACTGGGGAATCCCTCCAAAATCGAGGTTGTTAAAGACCTTTTGAAAGCTGAACCCTCAGACATTCTCATGCTCCAAGAGACAAAAATAGAAAGGCAGGCCCTTCTAGAGACCAGTAGATCAAAGTGGAATAAAAAAACAGGCAAAGCAGTCAGTGCAAGGGGTACCTCCGGGGGGTTGGCAACTCTTTGGACTGAAGATCTTTTCCAGCTGAATAACTCCCATGAAACCCAGCATTGGATCTTCACGGAATTGAAACACAAAGCAAGTAAGTTAACTATCTCTCTCTTCAATCTTTATGTGCCAGTTTCTTATACTGAAAAAAGAGAATGCTGGAACAGTCTCTCTGCCTTTTTAGAACTATCTTCCCCCATCAATATCATTATAGCAGGGGATCTAAATATCGTAATGAAAGCAAAAGAGAAGAGGGGGGGAATTATCAGCAGAGATCCCATGCTGCCCATGGTGGAGGAGCTCTCTCAGAGTTGGGATCTGTTGGATTTTAACCCAGTTCGTGGCATATATACCTGGTCCAATAACCGGACTGGATCGGATCACATTTCTGCACGTCTTGACCGCTTTCTGGTGCAAAGCTCCATTATGATGAATAAAAAAATCATCATCACAAAAATTCTACCTAAACTTACCTCTGATCACAAGCCAATACAGCTCCTCCTGGAAGAAGAAGAAGACCTTGGTCCCATCCCTTTTCGTTTCAGCCCACTTTGGATTGAGAGAGATGGTTTCTTAGACACGGTGAAAGAAGCTTGGTCCAAATCCATCAAGGGATCCACAAGTTATGTTTGGGAGCAAAAGTTGAAAGCTACAAAACAAGCCCTAAAAGACTGGATTAAAAAACCAACCCATACTCCTCCTGAACAAAGAAAAGAGGCAGTTCAATCATTGCAAACCCTGCAAACTGACATGGAAAGTAAAGATATCACAGCAGAATTGTTGGAAACAGAAATACAAGTTCAACGAACAGCATATCAATCTTTCCGAAAGGAAGAAGAATATTGGAGAATCAAATCTAGAAGCCTGTGGTTAAAGGCGGGGGATTGGAATACATCTTTCTTCCACAAGCAATACAGAGCAAGACTGTCAAGGAATTATATAGCAGAAATCAAAACAGCAGAAGGTCAAGTCTGCAAAGGATTCAATCAAGTCAAAGCAGCTGCTGAAGCTCATTTCAAAAACCTATACAGTGTAGATGCTCAAAGTAATGATGAGGAAACTGCTGATTTTCTTTCAAATATACCCACCCTCATCAGCCCTGAAGAAAATGCAATCCTCTGCAGACCCATTACGGAGGAGGAAATCATAAATGTAATATGGGCCATGGAGGCGGACAAGGCACCTGGGCTTGATGGATTCACAATCCATTTCTTTAAAGCATGCTGGCATATAATAAAGGCAGACCTACAGAAAATGATAAGTGGATTTATGACAAAAGCCAAGATAGGTGGAGGAACCAACTCCACTTACCTAGCTCTAATCCCCAAAGATACCAATCCTGAAACTTTTGCTAGATTCAGGCCTATTTCGTTGTGTAATGTGTCTTATAAAATTTTGGCTAAGATGTTAGCAAATAGAATTAAGCCACTGCTAAAAAGGGTGATCTCCAGTTCCCAAAGTGGTTTTGTGGAAGGTAGGCATATCCTGGATAATGTAATCCAGGTCCAGGAGACTATCCACTCCAGCAGACAACGGAAAGAGAAAGGAATGGTGATAAAATTAGATATGGCAAATGCGTTTGATAGAGTTAACCGTACTTTTCTCAGCAAAGTTCTTCTTACCTTTGGCTTTTCGCCCTTTTTTGTTCACCTCATCAAAGCCTGCATAGACAATCCGTGGATCGCCCCCCTAGTCAACGACCGACCAACAAACTTTTTCCAAGCCAAGAGAGGCATCAGGCAGGGATGCCCTCTCTCCCCCTATCTGTACATCCTAATGGCTGACTCCTTAAGCCGAAAGCTCAATGCAGAAAAAGTTGCTGGTAACATTCCGGGCCTCAAAACATCAATAGGAGTTGAGCCCACGAATCATGCACTTTTTGCTGATGATTCTCTCCTCCTAGGTGGAGCCTCCACTAGAATTGCCCGAGCTTTTGACACCGTCCTCAGAAATTACTGCAGAGTCTCTGGAGCTGCTGTGAATGAAAGTAAGAGTGAAGTTTTTAGTTGGAATATTGATCAGCAAGAACTTGCAGGCATAACCACACTTCTTGGGTTCAAAGGACAAACAAATTGGGATAGATTCAATTACCTCGGCCTGCCCATTATATCTAGAATCAATAAAAGAGCTCTATGGAGCGAAATAATCTCAAAAATTAAAACCAAGATTGCAGTGTGGGGGGGATACTGGTTGACCAAGGGAGGCAAAGTAATCTTGATCAAATCGGTGCTGTCTGCGCTTCCAATTTTCCAGGCTGCTTTTCTTTTGGCACCTAGAAATGTTATGGAGCAGATCTCCAAACTT
Organism: Pinus albicaulis; assembly: GCA_034641835.2. Lineage (NCBI taxonomy): Eukaryota > Viridiplantae > Streptophyta > Pinopsida > Pinales > Pinaceae > Pinus > Pinus albicaulis. The sequence continues at coordinate 765,079,423 of CM076572.1, forward strand.
CTCAGAGATTTTTTTGTGGCAAGGAGGGAAAGGCAACGAAAACAAAATGCATCTGGTGAATTGGGATGTTGTCAAAAGATCGATGGAGGAGGGGGGGCTGCAAATAAGAGACCCCTCGCTCGTTAACTTAGCCTTGGGAGGTAAAATCTTGTGGAAGTTGATCCACGATCCCACTCACCCTGTTAGCATCACACTGCGGTCAAAGTATGGCGTCAATAAAGATCTCAGCAACGTGTTAAGCATGTCCACAGACAACAGCACGCAGGTCTAGAGTTTATGTTGCAAAAGCAGTAAACACTTCATAAAACAAATTTACAGAATCCCTGGAAGCGGCAAATGCATCCATCTGTGGATGGACAACATCATGGGGAACGCCCCATTGGAAGATCACGTGGATATAACAGATCTTAGAACTTGGTTGGAGCGAGCTGGAGTCAAAAGTCTTTACGAGCTATCGAAATGGGACCAGCGTGGGGAATGGGCGGGCTGGGATCTCCATGGTGTTCCGGACAGATTGGCTTATCAAAAATCCCTGCTGGAAGATCTTCTAGTGGACGCTGCCCCTGTTCATAGAGCCACAAAAGATAGCTGGGGTTGGGGCCAAACTGGCGTTTACACCACAGCTGCTGGTTATAGAGCTCTACAGGTTTCAAGAAATAGCAGTCACACACCGGCTTTCTGGAAAAATGTATGGGATTCTTTTGCCACACCAAAAGTGAACTTCTTTTTCTGGACTTTGATTCATAACAAAATACTTACGGGAGATAATCTGGAGAAAAGGAATATAGTAGGGCCTCATAGGTGTGTGATGTGCAACAGCAATTCTGAAACAGTCCAGCATCTTTTTATGGGTTGCAGTGTTGCAAAAGAAGTTTGGGGGCTCATCTTAAAGGACTTGCAGATTCATGTCCCATCCTTTAACTCTACAGCTGATCTCTTTGCCTCTTGGAGGCAACTCTACCCGCATCATATCCCCCAAAAATCATTTTGGAGCAGAATTTGGACAGCGATACCCAAATATGTATGTTGGCAACTTTGGTTGGCACGTAACCAGTAGATCTTCAAAGAGGTGCGGCACACTCCACTGCAAATCGCTGCAAAAGCCAAGGCCTTTCTGATGGAAGCGGCCCAACAACAGTATATAAAAGAAGACCCTTTGCTTCTGTCAGAAGAAAAGATGTGGTTAGGTTCTCTAGTGCCTTATCCGAGCAGATACTCCCCTATACCACAAAGTGGTAACCCGGGATGGCGCTTAAGAGATAAAGAGGATTTCTTTCAAAGCTGGTGGAGGTCTCAAAAAATATCCTCAATCTTCTTTGATGGGGCGTCTAAAGGGAATCCAGGGGCAGCTGGCACTGGAGGAGTCATCTACTCTCCGGAAGGTTCTTCTAAAGATATTTTCTATTGGGGATTAGTTCAGAAGTCCAACAATCAAGCTGAGCTCCTCGGGCTTCTCAAAGCCTGCCAAATTGCAAGAGACAAAGGCATTAAAAATCTGCAAGTCTTCGGAGATTCAGAGATAATAATAAAAAATTTAAACATGGGTGCTCGATTCAATAATCCTAGCCTCAACAAAACTTTGGATAGATTGAAAAGAGTTCTCCAATACTTTGACAGCTGCAAATTTTATCATATACTCAGAAATTTAAACAGTGAAGCGGATCAAATGGCAAACAAAGGCAGTGTTCTCATGAAAGGGCTTATTTTTGTTAACAACGAAAGTTTTGTTCAAATGCCCTGAATCTTGTAATAGAGGAAAAGCGGCAGAGTTTAGAAATCTGCATTGTATTTGGGGATAGTTCGGAATTGTCCCATATGTTTCCAGATAAATAAAAATCATATAAACGTTTTAGTTAAAAAAAAAAAAGTGTTCTGAAGTGTTAGGGACAAACAACTAGAGCATTAACCTTATGGAAAATGAAGCATCTAGGTTGGCTAAAGGAGAATTTCTTATCAATGGATCTAGGAGTTACACACACATACCTTAGTTTTGTTATGAAGAAGATTATCAATGAGAGGAAGTGGTATGGAGATGGGTTTGGATGTGTGTGTCTAACTTCTCCTATGTGTGAAGTGCTTTACTTCTAAGATAAAAGGAATGCAATGTTGGTTCTCTCATAGCTCTATTTAGCATGCTCTGGTTTTCATGAGGGTGATGAAACTTCCTAATGAGAGTGTATAAGGAAGTGTTCATCCATTAGTTAAAAATTAGTTATATGCCTTGAGATCAAGGTAAGTCTAGAAACTTCTCTTCTCTATATTTTGTCATAGTAATGCATGGGAGTAATCTACCTAGTTTTGATGTCTATTGCTTGGCTCAAATATGAGGGTTTAAATCCAAGTTCAAAGGGTCTCTTAGAAAATAGTGTATGTTTGGTTAAGAGAAAATATGTCAACCTAGGGTCCAAACTGATCACACATTGAACAGACTAAGAGTTTTTTATTTATCCATGTCTATTTTGGATGATGAGGTTTCATTAACGAGAATTACAAGCCAATTGGATTATTGGCCCTCCTCTACTGTGAATTGGTATAAGTACATGTGGTGTGTTGAAGGTCTATGCTAGTTTGATTCTCTCTAGTGCATTGAATTTCTTTGTGGTGTGTCATGGATTAATTCTGTGGGGCACGCGTCTCGTGGTCATGCTTTGTTAAGAAACATAGGTTGCTTGCTCAAGAAATTTTTTTGGGTGGTGTTTCATAATTTGAATCCTTGTCAAAGTCCTCTATGCTTACCACCCTCCAAGGAAAGTGAGTGCAACCTAATGTTTGGTTAAGCAGGAAGTTGACCTAATTGCCATAATTAGGTCCTCAATTGACTCAATATAGCAAACATGTATAGAAATTTGCATCTTGTAATTTCTCTAAGAAATGTAACTATGACAATAACACCTTTGTATGGTCTTAATTAGAAAAAAGAAACCTCTGATAAAACATTCCCTGAAGTGAATTATATTGTGTTTTTGGGAAAGGACGTGGATGTTAAAATATTTCAAAGAATGTCAGTAAATGGCTAGAAGAAAATTTGAACTCTCTTTAGCTAGATGTTTTGCAACTAACCATCCAACTCAATCAACATTCCTCTAGCTTTTCAGTGACTGCAGATATTTTGTTGGATCTGCAAAGAAATTCCACCAATTAGAGACGAAATGGGGCATATGTGCATATAGCTAGAGGATATTGCACAAAGATTAGGTATGGATAATAGATCACCAGAACATGACAACTCGATTACTTCCAATGCCAAGATCTTCCCAAATGAAAATGGCAAGAATTCTCAGGAGCATGAGGATCTCCCTACTTTTGGAGGCAATTTTTTTATGTAATCGTGAAATGCAATTTTTGCTTTTTGCTAGACCTATGTTGACAATTGTATAAAAAGATGAATCAAGAACTACTTAATCCCCTCATGGGAAGAATGTATGTTTGGGACTTGATAGAATTGTTATGCATTCCATGTATCCAAAATTTTGTGCTCCATATATTGTGTTTTCAATATAACCTATATATATATATATATATATATATATATATATATATATATATATATATAACTTAAATCACATGGGTTACACAATACTTCATAACACAACAATCACCAATCATTACGGGAATTTTGAGGTCTAAAATGGACCTCCTAAGAAAATTATAAAATAATAATGGAAATAATAAAATAAGGTTTGATTACATCATCAAATTTTAGAGGGCAAAAAGAAAAAACTATTTTTTCAACTCGTATTTTCAACTTATTTCCCTATGGGTTTACTCAAATTTCGAGCGGGAACACTCATTGGATGCATAATTTGATCCCTCATCCAAGGAGTGCCCATGTTGCATACTTTTGATGGACCCTGCTACATGAAAAATGAGAAATACATTAAAATTGTGATTGCAATCACGTTTTTCATGTATTTGTCATTTTTCATGTAGTAGGGTCCATCAAAAGTATGGAACATGGGTACTCCTTGGATGAAGAATTAAATTTTGCATCTAACAAGTACTCCCGCTCGAAATTTGAGTAAAAACTTAGGGAGATAAGTTGAAAAAATGGTTTTATTATTTTATTATTTTTTAATATTTTACTTTTATACCTCAAAAATGGTGAATCATCCCCATGGTTTACATTACCATCTTGAATCTTATTGGTTCTTATAAAGTTTATTTTGGTTGTACATTTTTCTTAGGTGGCCCATTTTAGACCTCAAAAATCCTCTAATGTGAATTGTCCCCTAGAGATCTTAATTGGCGATTATTGTGTTCTGAAATTTTATGTAAATAATGTGATTCAAGTTTGAATTATATATATAAGCAGCTCAATTAGTGATTATTGTATTATAAAGTATTATGTAAACCATATTATTCAAAATTAAAATTCCCATAAATTATATCAACAAAATTTATATATATATATTAATAATAAAAATATATATTAATAATAAAAATATATATTAATAATAAAATTTTAATATTATTATTATTATTATATATTAACCATCCTTTAATTGAAATTATATATTCCTTTAATAAATCATAAAGGAAAAATAAAATTGTATACTTTATTTTTATGAGTAAAGAGATTAAAGTGCTATACATTTATATATGTGATAAAAGGAAAATGTGATTCTTTACTTCATATCGATTAGTAAAGGGACATTTATCGATTAGTAAAGGGACATTTAAAAAAAAAAAATTCTATAATTTTCTAGTAAATGATAAAAAGGAAAATGTGATTATTTATTTTATTTTTATTTGTAATGAGATATAAAAAAATTCTAAGTTGGAAAATGAGTTTTTATTTTTTATTTTTTTAATGAAAAATGGATTTTTTTGTTAATTTTCTTTTCTTTCTTTCTTTCTTTCTCTTTTTTTTTGGGGGGTCTGTGGCGAGGTTTGTTTCGTTTTGGGTGGCAGATGACAGCATTTTGGGTGTCTCATCATTCCAACTTGTCGGATTTCTTCTAAGCTCCAACATGAAGCCTAGCCCCTTTCCCTCGCACGTCTTAGCTATGGATAAGTCTGAAGGCTCTCCTGCCTTCACTGGGTCTCGGGGTGGTGTTGTAACTGTGTGTGGTGGGTACTCCAAGAGGGGAGCAGGTCCTTCGAGAGGCACTAGACATGGGGGTCATGGAACCCTTGGGGTTCACAATTCTTCGACAACTTCCATGGTGGGAAACCGCCGCAAGTTGTGTATGAAATGTGGTCGTGGTGCAAGTGAAGGTTGTTGTGGGTAGGGACGTGGTCATGCTACGACACCTTGGGGACGCAACAGTCAGGACATTCTAGGTATGTGGGTCGGGCACCTTCCAAGAGAGCAGGAATCTCCTTGACAATCCTCAAACTGGTGCAATCTGTCTCTGCTCGACTAAATGCCCTTGACGGAGTTCACAGGGAGGAGCATGAGGTTGTCATGACCAAACTTGAACAACTTCAATACTTCTAGTGCCATGTTTGCAAAAGGGTGATAGTGGTCTGGCGTAGGCAAAATTTGTTGACAGAAAAGGTTGAAAAACTAGAAACTTGGCTTGCTCACTTTAAGAACCATGTTAATTTCCTATATCACCCTTCGCCTCCTCCAGGTACAGGGTCGGACAACCCTACTTCAATTACCTTTGACAGCTGATTATGATCACTGGTGTGTTTCTTGTTCTTTTATTTTTTTGGAATGTTAGACCTCTTAAGCTCTGTCCCTCTCAGCTTGAAATTTTGCTTTTTGTATATTGTATGGTTATCGCATTGGTCAACAAACCTAGTCGGGGTGAGACCACATGTATTTTGATATCCCTATATATGCTTTTTTATTAATAGAAACTCAACTTCCAAAAAAAAATGAAATTCTTTATTTTTATTTTTAGAAAGAGATTGAGATTCTATAATAAAGAAAGAAAAAAAAAATTATCAATAAAAGGCAAAGATTCTATATTTTTAAATGTACCCTAAAGTGAAAAGATTTTTTTTTAGGTATGTTTTATTATAGCTTATATTTTACTGATTAGAAAAAAATAATATTTTAAGGGAAAATAAGTTTTTTTACCTATGATTGAGATTTTGTATCCTTTATGTTTGGAGAATATTTTTTTGTTACCTTTTAATTATAAAAAATTGAAATTAGATATATATATATATATATATATATATATATATATATATTTTAAATTTAAAAATAATTTTTTTTATTTTATTTTCAATATTTATATCCACATGGTGGTGTTGGATTCAACCATCTGTCATTGTTATGATGAGGACATTTAGAGTAAGAGGTCACCTAGTCCATAAACTACTCTCTTTTGCGCTCTGGTACATATGCTTAAATTCTCACGTGAGGGAAACATTAACATGCACTTGGTGGTTGTACACTATCCCTCACCTAACCCGTTGGTTCATGATTTCTGCTAATTATTACATGGGGAAGATCATCTTGATTATGGAATGAGGTGGCATCATGGTCTAGTGGTGCCCTTCTTTAGGTGCTTCTCTGATTCTGGTTAGCATTATTGTATTCCTATCCTTGCAATCAGCTATGTCTACTCTTGGCCACCATGCATGTAATTCTTGTAGTGCCATCCATTCCTTGGCTAGTCTAACTCTCTGGCTTTATTGATTCTCTCACAGATGGAGGGTTTGTGTATCCCTTCATATCTCGATGGGAATTCATGAACCTCTTGCATTTGTTGGGTGGCTTTGGGGCTTCAGTTTGCCCACAAGGCACCCTCTATGATTCATCTCTCTCGCAAAATTTTATGTTTTCTCTCAGTCTTCATAATACTCTAATTAATTTTCAATTTCATACTTGCTCAGTTGCGGGTTTTCAGAGGCAGGAATCACTGTGTTTAAAAGCTTATGGATGGCAACCTCCAAAGCTCAATCTATTCAAAACTTGAGTGTCAATCAACCTAGGCTTTTATCCCGTTTGTCCTTTCAACAACCTGCTTCTCTCAATTGTTTCCTTGATTTCTCTCTGCTAGCTAGGGACACCACAGTGACTGCGTGAAACGGTGGGTGGTTAATGGTCCAGGTCGATGGGCACTGGTACAAGAACCTTGGTAGGTGGGTCCTGTAGTTCATGGCAGAAGGGTTATTGGTGTTTGCAGCTAGTCATAGGAGCATCTTAGCATGGCTTAGAGTTTCACACAATAGTTGGCATGTTTATGCAATTCGACATTCGTGGCTCAATATGGCCCTTAGCCCGTCGAAGGAAATAATCAGCATGGCTAATCATTTATCCAAGTCACAATGTGAGGACTCCTTAAGTTTGTGTTGTTTCTAGTTAATTACTTTTTCCATAATGGAATATGGAAGCCCTCCTTGTTGGTTCACTTAGTTTAGTAGGACAGGACCTTCGTGCCTATCACCTCTCAACACTCAATGTAATTTTTGGAAATACTTTCTTTTTGTCCAGTTTAACTTGGTTAAGTGGAGCTTATGTAATCTTAAGCTTCTCAATTTGTGCTACTCGGTTGGTTCCTCATGAGCAGACCAGTAACACAAAGTACTCTTAATTGTAATGCTCTATTTTAATAATAAAATGACCAGCATTACACCAAAAAAATCAATATTTATATTTTATTAAAAAATACTTTTATACAAATATAAATTAATTTTTATAAAAGAGTTTTGTAATTTAAAAATAATTTATTTAATTTTATTTAATTTGATTTCAATATATATATATGAAAGATAAATTTGAAAAGATATTCTACCAAGAATGTCTTAAAAAATATATTCTAACAAATTTCATAAAAAAATATGGAAACTATATTAATAAAGATAATGGTAAGGTTCTTTACTATTCCATTCACACATAGAAGAAATAGAAGTATTGATTTTATTTTATTTTATTGGGAATTTTATTTTTTAATCTATATTCAATTTAATTTTAAAAAGCTAAAAATATATATAATATATCTTATTATGTTCATAGGTGTATTTATTTCACCTCATAGTGGATGTGGGCTTGCATATTTTTAATTTTTCTAAAAATGAATAGAGAGGATTTGATATTATTGGAATATTCTTCGTCTGATAAACCATTCTACAACAACGATTTCATTTACCACATTTGATTTAATAACAAAATTTATTTAATTGATCGATGGTGTGCATAATGGAGCATGAAAAACTGGTAATTTGGTCGTTGAGGTAATTGAAACGATTTTATTAGCCTTCTTTTTATCCTCCTTTGTGTTCGAGTTATCGTGAGTAATACAATATTTGATGCGATACCGTGCTTCCATGAATCAGTCTGAGTGGGTCAATTTGCAGGTTTATAGGTTTCAAATTGATGTGACATGAACTACTATCATAATTACCAAATAGTAACGTGAGCAAGCATCTCATGCGTAGGACTTTCTTTGGGAAGTTGTTAATATATGCATGAACAAACCAAATCGAGGTGTAAAATTCATAAATTTATGGAACTATTTTTTTTGGATTAACATGAAATTTTGACGGCTTGCAAGATTAGACTTGTTGCAGAAAATATGAAACAAGTTTTTAGAGGTTAACGTAGAAATTATTCAAACATATGTATATCAATGGATTCAATCCAATCAAGCAATGTACTAAATCTAGAGATTTAATCCTTCTACAAATCATTTGCGGAAAATAAACACGATTGCCAATCACAACAAGTAAAGAAAGAAGCAAATCAAACCACAACACAGATATTTTCCTGTGGAAAATATTGCAGCTCAAAACCCCTCTATCATATATTGTATATTCACCATGGAATCATGAAACAAGTATAATGCACTCTTCTCACAAGAATCTCGTGCACTCTCACAACTGTCTCACACTGACCCGAACAAAATCGACCAACACTTAGCCAATTTCCTACCTCTAATCAACCTACCTTGCTTGCGCAATTCATGTGGATTGCAACCCCTATTCTTTAGGAATTTCAGCCTTCCAAAACTGCGCAAGGATCATGGGAAATCCAATAGATGTCTGGCTGCATGCGGGAAACCTACTATTGATACAAATGATAGTTAACATCCCTTTAACCTTTGTCTGAACTGGGTCTCCACTGGAACTGACATGCATGCAGCTATTAATAGTAAATCATTAGTTGCATGGCAGATCACTACATGTGAATTAAATCTGATTTAATTCACTTGATCTCTCACTAGTGCAACAAACAATTACAACTAGTTCAACTGAATTTAACTCAATAAATTAAGTTAATTGATTTCTCATGCATTAAACTAATTCACTAACTCCAATTCAAACTCCATAACTAATAGAATCACTCTGCACGCCTCACCAACCACCCTCAACTCAAAATTCATGAGCTGACTGAGTTTATCACACTCAGTTAACTATTACAAGTGATTATGAGATAAGATTACAATTTATTATCTAATTTAATCAAGGGAAAATTAAATTAGACTCACATTTCTTGTTGAACTTTCAAAATTCCCTCTCAAAAAGAAAGGGATTATCTGCCACCTCGATCCTGCCTCTATGGTATTCAAATTTGCTCTTGGTGAGCGCCTTCGTTAGAATATCTACATCCTGATCTTCCGTGGGAATGTACTGAAGTAGCATAATGCACCTCTAAACACAATCTCTGAGATGGTGGTACCAGATGTCTATGTTCTTGGACCTATCATGGAATACTGGATTAACTGAGAGTTTAATGCAACTCTGGTTATCACAATGTATCATCGTTGATTCCATCTTAGAACCAAACAAACCAACCAGGATCTTTCTCATCCAGATGGCCTCACATGCAGCCTGACTTGCTGCCATGTACTCCTCCTCAACTGAAATGAGTGCCACAGATTGTTACTTCCTAATGTACCAAGAAACTGTTGTCTATCCTATGCTTCAGATCCCTCCTGATGTGATCTTTCTTTCTGATGGAATGCCTGTCAAATCTGCATCCGTGAAGCCTTGAAGCTTCACTCCCTCTGTTCGTTTGTACCATAATCGATACTTTGTAGTGCCCCTGAGATATCTCAAGACATGCTTCCTCGCCTTCCAAAAGAGCTTGGTCAGCTTAACCATAGCTTGACTCAGCTGGTTAACTGCGTAGAAAATGTCTAGTCTGGTGTTCACCAAGTACATCAATGAACCCACTAGCTGCTTGTAAACAATAGCATCCACTACTTCTCCTGAAGTAGCATCCTCTTTCCTCTTTCCTCCAATTTCCTAGAAGAGGAGTCTCCATGGGTTTACAGCTCTCCAAGTGAAACTTACCCATAATCTCTTTTGCATACTTGCCTTGAGAAACAAATAGCTCACCATCCCGTTGCCATATTTCCAAACCATGGAAATAGTGAAGGAGTCCCATGTCCTTAATTTTGAATTCCCTTACAAGATCCTCCTTGCAAGAAGTTATCAGTTGCTCATCACCTGTCGAAACTAGATAATCAACATAAAGTATGATAATCAAGAGCATACCATCAACCGCAATCTGGTACAGGTCCGCATTCGCTTCACTTTTGGTGAATCCCAACCCTGTGAAATAGTTGTCAATCCGAGTGTACCAAGCACGAGTTGCTTGCTTTAGCCCATACAATGCTCTCTTGAGTCAAAACATATGCAATGCACTATCAAAGATCTAAAAAACTTCTGGCTTCTCTATGTACACTTTCTCCTCAATAACTCCATTGAGAAACTCAATTTTCACATCCATCTAATGAATGTGCCACCCCATCTGTGATGGGAGTGCAAAGATAGAGATAATCGATGAGTACCTTGCAACATGTGTGAAATTATCCTCATAATAAATCCCCTCAACTTGTGATAATCCCCGGGCTACAAATCTAGCCTTGTACTTCTCCACACTCCCATCTACCACCTGCTTCACCTTATAGATCCATCTAGATCCAACCATTGATTTTCCGACAGTCTTGGGACAACTTCCCATGCATTGTTCTTGACGATGGAGTCATACTCCTCTACCATAGCATCAACCCAAATTGGTTGTTGCACTAATTCCTCAAAGGAAGATGGTTATGTCACAATACACTTGCTCATAAGAGCCATGTATCCAATAAACCTGTTTGAGTCTGCGCTGTGAAGTAGGTGCTCCTACATGCTCTGCCGCATTAAGTATCAATCTATCAGCTTCCGTGGTGCGCCTTCTACCATTTCTGGTGGATGGCTCTGCATGAGTGTTTTTTGACACTTCATGATCCTTCGCATGTGGTTGCTCCACATCTTGAGGTTCATTCTTTGGAATCAAGAGTTCCTCATCTGCATGCAAATCCATCTCCCTCTCAAGGGAAAATTGCATGGCTTTCTCCTCATCAAATTGTATATCTCGTCTCACAACAGAGATCCTCATGTTTGGAAAATACACCTGATAGTTGTGGGGAGTATCAATGTACACCACAAATATTCAAATCTCAGTTGTTGGATCGATCTTCTTCCTGGCGTCTTTGGTCACATGAACATAAACAGATAAGCCAAAAACTTTAAAATATGAAACATCAGGTTTCTTAACAGAAAAAACCTCCTCTGGTGTACTCATTCCAAGTATCCGATGAGTACTACGGTTTTGCACAAATACCGATGTGTTGTATGCCTCCGCCCACAGATGCAATGGTAGGCCCTGGTCATGCAACATCGCTCGTGTTGCACCCACAATTGTTCTATTCTTTCTTTCTACGACCCCATTCTGTTTTGGGTTATGAGGTGAAATCAATTCTCTCTGAATTCCTTCTTTGCTACTGAAGTTATTGAATTCATTGGTGATGTACTCACCACCATTGTCGCTCCTAAGAGCCTTCACATGCTTCCTCGTATCTTTCTCCACTAGTGCTTTGAACTCAAGAAATTTTGAGAACTTCTGATCTTTATTCTACACGAGGTAGATCCAACACTTTCTAGAAAAATCATCAACAAAGATCACCTAGTACTTGTGCTTTGATGTTGAAGCAGTAGAGAATGGTCCACACACGTCTGAGTGAACTCTCTCAAGGATTTATGAAGCTCGGTTCTTCTTCTCGTGAAAAGTGGCCTTTTCATACTTCCCCATAGTACATCCCTTGCATGTGTCCAACTGTGCAAGAGTACCCTTGGGAATACTCATAGAAATCTAATGCATGAGCTTCAAGGCTCCATGGTGTAGATGGCCCAATCTCCTATGCCATAACTCACCCTCATCCCTACTCACCACTTTCTCTGCCTTACCCATCAATGATGCGCAACCATCTACATCAATTTTATAGAGATTCTTCACACGAATCACAATATTCTTAGCTTGTCCTGTGTCTTTGTGTCGAAGGAAAGCTTTCCCTTCACTGAAAATCACATGATAGCCTCTATCCTCCAACATTGCGACTAAAACTAAATTTTTCTTCAAGCCTAGTACATGCATTACATATTTTAATAAGAAGGGTTTACCCGACCATCTCTGGAAGATAACTATACCAATCCTGGTAGCACTGTACCGCCTGTCATCACCAATTTTGATATGCATCTGGAGGTCCTTCTCCTCCAAGCTAATGAAAATTTCTTTATCTCCCATCATGTGGAAAGATGCACCACTATCCAAGTACCACATTGATCTCATTGCCCTTGACACCATGCATGCAATGATCAAGAAGTCAAGCTCAAATTGCGAGGCCAAAGCCTCACTAGCTACAGTTCCTGGAGCCTTCTTGTTATTCTTCTTTTGTGGACAATTAGTGGCATAATGTCCATGCTCGTGACAGTGAAAACACTTCACTCTGGACATTTTGCGCTTCTTTCCATCTTTGTCGGACTCAGATTTGGAATAGGATTTATTTCCTTTCCCCTTCTTCGCCTTAGCAACCAAAGCACAATTTTTTTCATCATCTGTCTTAGATGATGATCCATCCCTGGTATTCCGCCCGAGTTCTTCTTTCACCAAATAAAACCAAGGTCGTTCCCAATCTGGCAGCTTCTCCCTCACATTGACAGAGTCCTGATAACTATGCCAACTCTTGGGAAGTCCTAAAAGAGATAGGCTCACCAAGTCATCATCCGCGACAATAATTCTGATGCTCCCAAGCTCATCCTGACATTGGACAAACTTTGTTATGTATTTCGGAATAGTGTCACCTTTCTCCATTTTGATTTTCCTAAGCTCGTCCTTCAGTGCCAATTTTCTATGATCACTGCTACTCTGAAAAAGATTTGTCAAAGCTTTCCACATTGCATATGGTGTCGCTTTTCCATGGAGACTTGAGACAATGTGGTCTCGTACTCCCTCCAGTAAGATCCTCCTTGCCTTTGAAAACTTATTTTGCCAAGCATCAAGATTTGCGGCATCTACTCCAGCAGGTTTTGGAATGTCATTATCAATGAATTATTTCAACCCATTGTCCTTGAGTACCACCTCCATCTTGTCTTTCCACACAATATAATTGGAACTTCCCTCGAGTGCATACTCCAATCTCAAGCCATTGAAAGCCATTTTGATCTTGATCTTCCTGTCACACCAAGAATACTTTTGCAAATTTGAATTCTATTTAGTCACAAACGCAATTTCTTCTTCACTATAGTGATTTCTGGTGCTTTGATACCATGTATAAATTATAAAATCATATGTATATCAATGGATTCAATCCGATCAAGCAATGTATTAAAGTTAGATACTGAATCCTTCTACAAATCAATTGCGGAAAATAAACATGATCGCCAATCACAACAAGTAAAGAAAGAAGCAAATCAAACCATAACACAGATATTTTCCCAGGGAAATCTTGCTGCTCAAAATCCCTCTATATTCTATTTTATATTCACCATGGAATCATGAAACAATTACAATGCACTCTTCTCACAAGAGTCTCCTGCACTCTCACAACTGTCTCACACTGACCCGAACAAAATCAACCAACACTTAGCTAATTTCCTCTCTCTAATCAACCTGCCTTGCTTGCACAATTCATGTGGAATGCAATCCCTATTCTTTAGGAATTCCAGCCTTCCAAAACTACACAAGGATCATGGGCGATCCAATAGATGTCTGGGTGCATGCGGGCAACCTACTAATGATACAACTGATAGTTAACATCCCTTGAACCTTTGTCTCAACTGGGTCTCCATTGGAACTGGCATGCATGCAACTATTAATAGTAAATCATCAATTTCATTGCATATCATCGCATGTGAATTAAATCTGATTTAATTCACTTGATCTCTCACTAGTGCAACAAACATTTACAACTAGTTCAACTGACTTTAACTCAATAAATTAAGTTAACTTATTTCTCATGCATTAAACTAATGCACTAATTGCAATTCGAACTCCATAACTAATAGAATCACTCTGCATGCCTCACCAACCACCCTCAACTCAAAATTCATGAGCTAATTGACTTTATCACACTGAGTTAACTATTACAAGTGATTATGAGATAAGATTGCAATTTATTGTCCAATTTAATTAAGGGAAATTAAATTAGACACACATTTCTTATTGACTTTTCAACAATTAATGTGTAGATTTTAGGGAATGTAGACATATTTGTTGTTAATTAATAAATTTGAATCTTCTTTGCCTTCAAAAGAGTTAGGATATATATTTGTAAAGTTTTCATAGGAAAGATCACATAGTAAAGATTATATGTTTGAAGCTTTTTCACATAAAGGATTGCCAATAACATATCATGGTATTCCCATTTTTATTAACGTTATGGCCCCTCTTAGTTCCATCCTCAATCTACAATAGTTCCTACAAATTTTCATGACATTCTTTGGAGAGAGATTATCATGGTTTCCCAAGATTCAATGTATGGGTAATGGGGAGACCAAGGATCATACAAAAGATCAATATTCGATCCAAAACACCAGAGTTATTGTCCAAAGACCATACTCTGTTTTTTTTTTAAATGAAAGTTGACAGATAAATTGTTTGTAACATTCTTTTGTTTTTGTAAGCGAGTTTAATTTTCCATCAATAAAAGAAATATTTTCATTGAGAGCATGATTATAAAAAAAACTAATCAAGGGGTGCAAATTTCTAACCATATATCTAAAGACAACATTTCAACACTAAGACAGTTTACATTTCTGGTGTTACATACCAAATTAACTCATGGATTTTTCCCTTTTACCCTTTCTCTTTCTTACATCAATCCAATCTCTAGAGTTATCAAAAATAACTGAAGGTGTTGTTGTTTCCATGATATTTTGAGAAAGCTCAAAAGCTGATGAATCTGCTCTAACTATTATCTCTTTCTCATTGTCTTAGTGATTGGACAATACATTCACACCCGAAAAAACATACAAATATGATATATGGTTAGATATCAAATTTACAAGTATATCTAGCTAGATATCATATATATGATACAAATATACAAATTTCGCATTCACACTTAAACAAACATACAAATATGATGTGATTATAAGGTTCTTGATCCTTATAGTATAATTTAGAGTTGTTAACATTAACAAATATTTTAACAATAACAATACAATAAAATATTTGCTTAATAAAAATAATAATAATTGTTTAAATGATATTTAAATTAATTTAAAATAATTAATTATTTTGGTTGTTCAAGTTCCAAGAATGTTGAGAATACGACAATGGTTACATTAGCTTTTTAAAATACACTTCCTATTTTTCAACTGCCAATTTAATGGTTTAAGAGAATAAGCTTATGGGCCTATATCAACTACATTTTATTAATATGGTTGTGCTAGTAGAGAATAATATGAAAAATATTTATTCATATTAAAGAATATTGTTTTTAATTTAATAAAATAAAATGAGATTTTATTATTAATTAAAGTTTGAAAAAATAAGCTTATGGGGTGTAGCTCAATTATTCATGGATGTGTTATGGAATATTATTTAAATAATAATGTTTAAGGTTCAAATATTTTGTGGGTCAAGCCAACAAAAAAAAAAGATTAAAAAAAGATTTTCCTATTTTCTTTCATAAGTTAAGAATTTGTATTAACTTTGAAAAGCAAGATGAATCACTCATAGACTATCTATCAAAAATTAAATGACTTAATTTTCCACATGGGAAATTGGATCTATTGATCGATAAACGAAAATAAAGAGTTTCAACAAAAAGAAATACCCATTTTTCAAGGTAGTACCATACTATAATGAGTCTGCACAATATAACAAAAAAAATATATAATGAAATATTCATGAATTCAAAGAAGTCATTGGAGCGGGGTCCTCTGCACTTGTACCAACTAGCATAGAGGGGGCTTGAACTCACTTTGGAGGTGACTCTTAAAGTGGGCCAACTGAACATCCAATCTCTCTAAACAAGACCGTTGATGCCACTGCACCTTTTGAATTTCATTCAAGGAGTAAATGATATCATTTCTATCCTCATGATATTTTTAAAGCTCGACTTAATGGGGTTTTCAACTGCTAGTGAAAAGTGATGGAATGCATGTATTGGTTCCTTCTTCCCTTAGTATGACTAGGGTCAGGAAGCCAATTAGAGACCTCCTCCATAATTTTCGAATCTGAGTGGGCTTGGCAGTTATGAGTAGCATGATTCTCAAGTTGATTAATCTCCTCCTAAATGCTAGGAGAAGTTGTGAAATGATAAATGGAATTTGCTTCTAGGACCTGTTTCTGGGCACTTGACCAACCTTGTTGGCCATGCCCACCCCTCCCTATGTGGTTTTGCATCCTCTGTTGTGACAATAAGGACAAAAATCAAGGTAACCCGATGCAAGCCCATGAACACAACCACCCCTTATACCAATAGAACCTACCAGTTAGAGCCCCCATGGCTTCAAATCGACAACAAAACATATACCCAGGATCATCGAACCACCCCAAAATAAAAGAAAACCAAATTATTATCAATGGTGAAGATCTCAACCCTGCTTGAACGACAAATGAACATACATTCCCAGAATGAAGGATGCAAGGAATATTTGACCTAGGAAGCAAGCTACCAGAGAAATAATGTTGATAACACCCAAACAGGAGGAAGACCTAGATAGAAAAGGAAAACTAAACCAAACTTACCAAAGTCCCAAGTACCTAAAGACTCCATAGACTGTGATGCATTAAGATATAATCATGAGGGCCACCGACATATAACCAACACTAGAAAAGTAACAAAAAATACAATGCATTGAGCAAGGGAGAAGAAATTACCCAAAAGGCACTTCCCAGGAGAGCCAATCCCAACAAAAGCCTTGAACTTTGAACTTGAATGATAACTCCAACAACCTCCACTGAACAGTGCGACGACCTCCCAAAGTCCCAATTCGATGAGCTACGACTGCACTAGGAATAGGAACAATACTACCACCCACCTTCCTAGTCGGACACCTTCATCTCTTATGCATTAGAGGTAGAGGAAACGAGGGATTGATGTGTGTCACTGTTGTTGCAACCCCTTCAAAAAGCGACTCACATGCTGGAAAAATTTGGGTCTCACTGCATATATCAAACCAACTATCATTGATTCTAGACTTAAAATTAAAACATAGAGGGAAATAAAATCCCACCAACAATTAGGGCTTAACTCGACCCAGCCATAAAATCCAACCTTCATGTAATGAAACAACACGTCAAGTGCCCTACAAGGAGTTCACCATAATGTCGAATGAATTAAGGTATCACAGCTTCTTGTATAAGGGGGTTAGACACACCTCCCCCCTCTTAATTACCTTGGGAGGCGGTGGGGCAGTCAACACCCCTCCTGACATCTAAATATGTCAAACATCCATGCACCATGATCGAGGATGTTTTCATATTTTTTAAAATAAAAATGATTTTTTTTCTATTCTTTTTATAATTTGAAAAATTAAATTATTTTATATAAATCAAAATTTTAAAGTTTAATAAATTATATTTAATTTCAGTGAAGATTAATCATTTAAATAATCTAAAATAATATATATGTTTAATAAATTATCTTTTTATTTTTATTTTCTTTGTAATATAATATTCAATCTTCTATTTCACTTTATGACTAATAGGTAAGAGTAGGATATTCAAAGGTTGGAGGTCTTACTACACATGTTAAAGTCATGAATTAGTTGCTGAAATTGAACTTGAGTTGGAAGGATAACCATTCTTTCCAACCACCTAAGATGAACTCAATTAATATAGCTATGTTTTTCATATTTTATGACTTACTTATTGACATTATTAGTATTATTATTTTTTGGTTATGCAAAACTTAAGTATTGTCACTTCAAATCCCATTATCTTAAGATGTCCCTTTGACTTCACTTTAGACCTTCAAGGAATTTCAACTTTGCCTCTTAGCTTTCCACCATTGGATTCAAACCCTTTAAGCTTTATTGGTACTATTATATTTTTAAATTAACCAATTTTAATTATTTAATTAAATATATTTTATATTTCAATTTTAAAAATTAGATTGATGGATTAAAGAAAAATCAAATCAAATTTTAAGATATATAAATATAAGGTGATTTCAAAAGATTAGTTCACTATTACACCAAATACAAATATTGCATTAATGTCAAAGATTGCATTAATGTCTTAAACTGATTAGTTATAATATGTTTTTGAAAATTTAAACTCACATAACTTGAGAAATGAATGGTTCTCCAAACTAGACCAATAAAAATCCTACTATTATTATATTTTATTTTTAAAGTATTTTTTTTTTCAAAATCTAAAAACATTAAATTATAATTAATTAATATATATATATATATATATATATAATATTAAATAAATATTATGATGCATAAGTGTTGTGTAAAACTTTTTAAAATAAACATTACGAAATATTAAAAAACTAAGAAATTCCTAAATCTAAGTTTACACAATATTTAATGAATAAATAAGAATTTATTTATAGATTTATTTTCTATAATTAATACTAATAATATTTTTTTGTTTAGTATAGTAGAGATATTATAATATCTGGTTTTTAAATATTTTGACTAGGTTAAATTAAATATTAAAATTAAAATTAAAATAAAACAAAATTAAAAATAGAATCAAATAAAAAATAGAATTAATAAGACAATTTATGATTTTTCCCATATATATAATTATTATTTAATCTTTATTTTATTATGGTAAATTGATTTTTTATTATTATCTCAATTGAATTAATTTATTCTTAATCTACCAAGTACCTAGAGGGATCAAATAGATTTGATCTCTCTCTAAGCTTGGTAGATCTAGAGTTCACATGGATCTAGGATGGTTTCTAATACAGTGGAAAAACCTATCATGGCTTAGTTTTCAGATCAACAGTGAGAACAATCATCACCCTTATTCAAGGAAAACCACGCCATTGGAACCTAGTTGGTGATCCATTAGGGGTTAAAGTTTCACTCTTATCAAATACCTCCGGAATCTTGAATTATTAATCTATTTCCTTACATCCAAAAAAGATAAATTTTTAACCAAACAAAAATAATTTTAAAACATACTCCCAACCCTTAATATTAATTAATTATAATTTAATATATATATATATATATATTAATTAAATTTTAATTTCAAAATATTTATTACATTTTAATTTTTTAATATTCTAAATTATCAAAATTATATAATCTGGGAACGCTCCGATCATCGTCTATCTAAGCATTATTATATGTCACGATTCCCCAATCTCTTTCAAATTCTCGGTGGCCAATAAGGTTTTTCTGATATTTTGTTGCCAAATCGGTTGGTCCACTTCCCCAAATAACCCTATTTGCTTACAGCATGGTCTCTATCTAACTCTCATTTCTCGGAGTTTAGGTTTGTTAAGAAGGTGTGGATAGACCCTAAATATAGATACCTCAACAATAAATATCCACTCACCAACCTTGCAGTGGAAAAAAGGGCGGGAGGGTTTTATCCTGCGCCCTCTCTTCTTATCTGTATTTAGATTCCACAAGGGTACACCTGACTCCTCATTCACTCACTTTCGGCAGCAGACGGACTTAGCCTTTGACCTTTGCCTAAATACACATGTATATATACAGTACTTCAAAGCACCAAATGCACTTCACAGAATTTTCAGGGCACGCTTTTCTGAATAGGAAATATCTGCTAAGCAGTGTTCTTTTTGCAGGGCACACTTTTCTGAATAGGAAATATTTGCTTGCAGGGTTCTTTTTGTTAAAGGTTTGGGAAGGTTTTCGGTATATTTTTTTCTTTTAATTTGGTTTTGGGTATATTTTTTTGGTTTAATTTGTTTAGAATTGAGGGAGATTTATTGAAATTATAAATTTAAATGGTGAATTTTTAATTAGTCAAAAAATCATTTTAAATATTTAAATAATTAAAAAAAATCATTAAATTCTAACCAAAATTCCAAAACTTATAATAATTAGATGAAATAAAGCATTTGCGATAATATTGTTTAAAAATAACACATTATTTTCAATAGGAAAATAATAACATATTAAAGTTATGTTATTCCAATTTCCATCTCCGGGAATCATTATCATCTTCTTGTTGTGTTGTTCATTTATCCATTTAGTTTAGCACACGGAATATATTCATATTAATCAGATTCACATATACTTGTTTAGTCTCACAAAACATATTTTTATATTAATGAGATTTAGATATGGTAGTTTAGTTTAAGATAAAATATATTTTATCTTAAACTAATTTAGATAGAATACGTTTTGTTGCATTGATAGATAAACTGATTCTTTCAAAGTGGATACGTTCAGCCAGAATATTGAAAGCGGGGTAGAAAAGGAAACAGACGGATGACGGGAGTTTCATATTTTCATCATTGTACTCAGAATTGCCATCAACAACCATTGATGTTGGGCGTTGCGTGTTTTCTCCGCAAATGCATTATTTCTATCCACGGATTCCATAGCAGCAACAACTGAATTATTTAATGGAAAAATAGCAATGGTGATAGTCAGGAATGTTGTGATGCAAAATTATCTAGGTCTTAAATTACAATTGTGGTTGGAAACCAAAACCCTAAATACAGATATGAGCTTTGGATTATGAAGACTCGTAAGGGTTAGTAAAGTAGTGAAAACGATCTCACACATGTTAAAATCAAAGAAAGAAGAATAATAATGATAATGATGTCCAAATAAGGGTCACTTGACTTGTATTTATAGTTATCTATGGGTGTTCAATTTATCTTTTGGATTGATCTATTTTTTTGAGCATATGTGAGTTATAATTCAAAATATACTTTCCCTTGTGTAAATTGATCACTTCAATAATCAAAATTGATCCTGTAGAAAACACGAATCTAATCCATAATTAAAATTTGTCACTAAACTGCCAAATTAACATCCCAAAGATTTTTGAAAATTTTGAATCCATTTTTATCATAATAAAAATAATTTAAAACTTTTACAATTAAATTTCTTAAAAAAAAATCTTTGAATTCCATCCAAAAATTCACTATACCTACAAAATTATCACATTCCATAAACTAAAACTTAATTTTTCATTTTAATAAATTAAAAATAATTTTAGTAAAATTTGTAATTTCAATAAATCTCTACCCAATTTTAACTAATATAACTAAAATTTTGGTACACTTTCGTAATTTTAACTTCGGTGGCCCACCCAGTATCTCTCTTGTTGTTGTGCTGTACTGTCGAGAATATGAGCGTTGGCGCTGCCAACCAGCCAACCACAACAGTATTATTTGTTGCGTTTCTTTCATTTCACTGTGGCTGCCCATGGCAATTAAAATATTATTTTTTTATTTATTTGTCGGTTTGCTTACGTTGCATATACGCAAAAAAATTTGTATGTATGGTTCAGCGTTATACGTGGGAGGCGTAATGAACAATGACATGTCAGGACAAAATTGTATTAAAAAAAATTAAACATCATAGATATTTTTATAAATGATTTGATATTGTCAAGTATTAATATATCTATGTTTTAATATTTTAAAATTTACTAAATATTACATTCGAGAATAAAATAAATTTATATTACTGATATATCAATTTAAAATTATAATTTCTAATTAAATTATAATTTTTTAAGAATAAATATCTTATTAAAAATGAATACACATGTTAGATGTTTTAAATAAGTTTATTTATGGCTCTTAAGTTTATTTTTTAAATAAAAAAATAAAAAAATAATATTTTTCTAAATATCTCTTCTAAACTATAATTTAATAAATACGATTTTATATGATACATCAAAGAGCTATGACGTCTGCAAATAACGAAATCTAAAGTTTACATTGTCATCAATCATGGCCGCATCGGGGCTCATATATCTCCTTTTTCAATGCGATTGTTGTCAATAACAATAAGGAATCAGAAGTCTCTTTCTTCACCAATCTAATAAATCAAATCACGTTTAGGAAATCCTCAACCACCCATTCAGGAGAGGGAGGGGCAGGAAAGGGCACTGGTCACCAGCAAGGAAGCAAAACAATAGGTACATGCGGGAAAAACCCAGCTTAGTTATCCACAACAAACTCTTGCAAGCCAAAATTTTTGGAGATTCCAACTCTAGAGATAGAAGACATTAAGATCGCTAAATATAGAGAATGAAAGCAAGAACACGCCATCATCTGCAAGTTCATGAGTTTTTGGCCCTCAAAAAATCGTTGAAATGGTGGATATAGAAAAAATGGCACCCCAAGGGCGACATCAAGCTCTAGCTCAAATCCAAGGGCTTCTTCACAGTGATATTTGATCTGCTAGAATATTGTGACCGCATCTATGAAGGAGGGACTTACTTCTTCAACTAAGTAGGCCTGCACATGTGGTATTGAAAGGAAAATTATAGCCCGAAGAAGGAAGATTTCAAGAGATCGTTGATTTGGATCAAACTCTATTCCCTGCCAACAGACTACTAGGCACCCTCAATCCTAAGAGGAATAGGCAACAAGCTTGGGGAATATATCCAAATGTCAGAGGGAACCAAGCTAGGGAATTAAATTTCCTATGCAAGACATTGCATTTATATGGACATCTCAAGAGCCCTCCCAAAGGCAATAAAACTTGTTTTTCGAGAGGAGGTGTGGACACAGAACATAGATTACGAGCATATTCCATTATGTTACCAGAAATTCCATGACCATGGACATCTCTATTGAGATTACCCTCATAAAACTCTGCCATTTGTTAATCCCCAACCAAAACATGGCACGAATTATTAAGGGTTTACCAGGGTAACCTCTAGAAACAAAAAAAGCTAAGAAGACTCAAGGTAAACATACCTCTTCAGTTCAAGCTTACAAGAACAAATTCGATATACTAGGGGAAGGTTATGAGGATCAAGAAAAGGAAAAGGTTGAAGAGGAAATCAAGAATGGAAAAGAAGCAAAGATTCAACCCCCCTCCCAAGAGGGGGAGCCAATCCTTACTAAAAAACCCATCTCCAATATGTTAGGATCAAAGGATGTTGAAATGGAGCAAGGGGATGGAAAATGATTAAATGAGGAGGAATCCATTGAAGAGGGTATGGGAGACATAGGCCTAAAAAAAATAACTGAGGTATGGTAGAAGAAAGGGATGGAGGCTATGCCAGAGGAATATCTACATAAAATCGAGGCGACATAGCTCTATAAAGAGGAACTAAAGCAAGTCACAACAAAAAGGCAGTATGGCGATGTCAATCAAATTGGAATTAAGTCTAATATTTAGATAAAAGACTATAACCCCGAGGGATCGAAATGAAAGCATGGAAGAAAACCAACCAGCCATATACTATAAGAGCTTGGGGTGCGTCTGATAAACGAAGGCAAGGTAAGAGCCCTAGTCCTAACTCACAAATTTTCTCAATGAAGATAATCTCATGGAATATAAGAGATCTTAATGGACCCTAAAAAAAGGAATTTTAAAGCAGAAAATTATGATCAACAAACTAGAAATTGTTTTCCTCCAAGAAACAAAAGTGGGTTTAGATATAATTCCTTACCTATATAAACAATGTTGGAAGGGTTACGGGAATGTCGCCAATGCTGCTAGAGGAATAACAGGAGGTCAAATCATCCTCTAGGATGAAAAATTGATGAGTCTCAAAACATCAATCTTTGTACCCAATATTTTTCCTGTTAACTTTCAACTCATCGGGTTAGTTGAAACCCTATGTGTCACTAACATCTATGGACCTCATCGGGAAGATGAAAATATTAGAATGTTGCAAACCCTCAAAGAAACTCAAGAAGCCCTCCCAAGTACTCATAGGATCATAAGGGGTGACTTTAATATGATCACGAACTTGAACAAGAAAAAGGGGGGCCTCATGAAATTAAACAAAGATGCGGAGGCCTTCAAAGAAACCATAAATAGTTTGGTAATGGTGGATGTGGAAGCCTAGAATGGAATATTCACCTGGAACAACATTAGGGGAGGAGAAAGGAAAATTGCGTCAATACTGAATCATTTTCTCATCTCAGAATCTATCCTCTTGGTTAACTATGAAATTGAAGGAATAATTCTCCCCTATGTAGGCTTGGATCACTGGCCAATATCTTTGGAGATTCAACTACTTGGAACCCCCAGGAACAAACCTTTCCACTTTGAGGCCTTCTGGCTTGATTGCCCTGAATTCCAGTGTAGAATAAATGGGTGGTGGATGAGGACCTTCATCTGAGAGGCTCAAAAATGTATTGCTTCCAACAAAAGCTTAAGTACATCAACAACAAAATCAAGAGATAGAACAAGGAAGTTTTTGGGGACATTCTCAAGGACAAAAAAGACTTGGAAAAATAAATGGAGGAGCTCCAACAAGACATCATTCTCAATGGTACCTCATCTTAAGGAAATAAAAGAGATAATTTCACCAGAAATGGGAAATGAGTGCTAAGCAGGAATACAATCTATGGCAACAAAAGTCTTGAATTCAATGGCTTAAATGTGGTGAAAGAAATACTTTTTTTTTCCTTAAGTGAATGATATAACATATACAGGCCAACAGAATCCTATCTCTAAAGAAATCTAATGGCACTATGGTCACCTCCCATTAAAAAATATTGGTAGAGCTCAATTATTTTTTTGGGGAACTCCTACAAGAACCCAATGATAATAAAAACCAAGAAATTCAGGAGATAGTTCAAAACATCCCCAAATTTTTTAATAAAAAACACAACACTTTGTTGCTTTAGGAAATAATCGAGCAGGAGGTGGAAGAGGATATTATGCTCATGCCCTCAAGTAAGGCACCTGGACCCAATGGTTTCACCATAGACTTCTTCAAAGCTTGTTGGCCCATGCTAAAGAAAGAGCTTCATGTTATTTTGGAGGACTCAAGAATATCCAAATTAGTCCTTGGAGCTATCAATGCCACTTTCCTCACTTCAATTCTGAAAGAAGAAGGGGTTGCTACTCTAGAGAGGTACCAACCAATAGTCGTATGCAATGTCATATACAAAATTATCTCAAAGGTTATTGAAAACATAATCAAAGCATGGCTTCCTCTTCTATTCCCCCAAATTCAATCAGGTTATGTTGAAGGAAGACAAATTTTGGAAAATATATTCCTTTAACATGAAACTATTCACTCTCTCAAGATCAGTAAGAAACTAGGGTTATTGATGCAATTTGACATGTCAAAATCCTTTGACAAAATTAGTTGGAAATACATGAAATAAATTCTAAAGGCCTTTGGTTTTCATAAGGACTGAATAAACATGATAATGGATCTAGTGACTAGGGCCTTCTTCTCCATTTTAGTCAAAAAATCTTTTGCTCATCCCTTCTCCCCCTCTCGGGGAATTAGAGAAGGGGATCTTGTTTCACCCTTGTTATTCATCCTCGTGGCTAAAGGATAGGGAGGAACAATAACCATTTCCAAGGAAATTAATCAACTCAGTGGTCTCAATATTCATGAAAACTTGCCAACCTCCACCCACCAACAATTTATGGATGATACCCTTCTTATGGTAATTCCCACTGCCGCGGAGGCACGAAAATTCAAGAAGATCCTCAGCTGTTTTTCAGAAGCTTTAGGCACCTCCATCAACTTATTGAAATCCAAGGTCTTCTTCTTTAACACCCCTCAATCCATCTAGAGGAACATCTCCAGGATCCTAGGTTTTCAAATTTTCTCCTTCCATCCAAATACCTTGAGGTTCCCCTCACTGAAAAGGTTCTTATAAAAGTAACTTGGGAAGACTTGTTAATTAATCTACAAGTCAGAGTTAACAACTAGAACTTTTGATCCCTTAACCTAGCAGCGATGCTTGTATTGGTGAAGTTAGTCCTATAGGACAAGCCTCTCTATATTTTCTCTGCATTATCTGCTCCCAAAAATGTTTTGAAGACCATTCGTAACCTCCAAAGAAATTTCCTTTGGAGAGGCTCGGAGGAAAAGAGAAAGTGGGCTCTGGTATGTTGGGAGAAACTATTCAAGCCTAAATATGTTGGAGGTTTTGGTCTCCAAGACCCATAAATCATAAAAAATATCCTTGGTGCCAAAACTTGGTGGAAGTGGTTGGAATCTCTGGACACCCCTTAGGAAACCCTGTGGAAAGCAAAGTATTCTCCCAATCATTAGCATAAGTACCTCATAAGATTAAAAGGATTAATACCAAGCTTGGAGCAATAGACACGTCATTCAACAACACTACTCTCTCCGAAATCTAAAATGGTCAAAGCTCATTATTATTGGAAGATGCATGGCAACCTCTTCCCAAATTAAACGAAGTTTCCCAAACAAACTTGCAAAATCAGATTCAAACCAGAGGCAAAACCTTGGTCTCTCGCTATTGGAAAAACACCCCCAAGATAAAAATGATGAACTTGGATTGACTGGGAAGAATGGTAGCCCCTTAGAGAACCTTAATTGGGAAGCCTTCTGGTATCTCCTTTAGGATCACCGAATTCTCATAGACCAGGATGAAGATAATTTGAGATGGGGAAGAAATCATGGGGGAGACTTCCTTCTCAAAGAATCCTATGGGTACCTTGTTGGCCACAATCAGTTGGAACATCACCCTAATTGGATCTCTCTTTGGTCCAAAAACCACTAGCCAAAGAGCAGCCTGTTTATATGGTTGGTCATGGAGGGGAAAATCCTCACATGGGATAACCTTTTGAAACGAGGTTTCACAGGCCCATCTTGGTGTATCATGTGTGGTGATTAGGAAGAGGCCATAAACCATATTTTAAACACTTTCAGAGTGACCTCCTCTATTTGGGAATGGGGTGCAGATATTTTGAGAACAACGAATAGTTAGAGAGCCTCCATCTAGGACACCCTCAAATCTTGGCGACCTCAAATATCCAACCATCCAACAGTCAATAGAGCCTAATAATTGCTTCCCAAATCCATATGTTGGGTTCTTTAGAAAGAACACAATGCTTATATTTTTAAATAAATGAAATTCATAGAGTAATTTCTCATTACTAGGGTGAAGGTGATTATTTAAGGCTCTATCTTGGTTACAAAGCTCCAGCTACAACAAGGACCACCATGAGCTTCATATGCCATAATCCTTCAACTTCTATAGCTCGAGAAAATCCTAGCCTCTACCCCGCGAACCCCTTCAACCACCACCAACATTCCAAAGAAATGGTCTGTTGAGAATGCAGCAAGATGATGGAGCTTAGTGAAATGAAGTTGCCTTCACTAAGTGGGCCCGCAGGCAAATTCTGGCGCAAAGTCTATTTTTAGACTATGTCTATTTTTAGACATACGGAGCATAATTTGGGAATTCCAGTTGGAGATTCTTGAAGTATGCGACATGTCGGTAAAAATAGATGAGACCCTTATTTTTAGGACCCGGGCTATTTTTAGACTAATATCTACAAAAATATGAGTCAAATATTATTTACCCTTAATAATATTCGACTATAAACAACGAGTTTACTCTCTTGGAGCACTTCGATTTGAGTCATGGAAGTGACTCATGCAGTGACTTACAAGGAATCACGTGGTTCCTAGGGTTTGAGTGGCATCTTGCATGGTTGACTTGATTAGACTATGAGGATTAGCGAAGTTTTGGAGGGGGAGGAGTTAACGGGACGGATAGTGGAGTTGTGTTCTGTTTGTTTTAGTTGAACTAGTTGATTAAACTAGCTAATCAACTAGATATGAGTGGAGTGAATTAAATAATATTTAATTCACTAATTATTAACTCATTAGTCAACTCAAGAACGCTTCAGTTCACTACAGTGCATGATCAGTTCAATGGAGACCAGTGGAAGAGGTAGATGAAAGGGTAAGTAAAGCTATCAGTTGGAGGATCAGTTTTGCATGGGATTTGCATTACACTTGGAGGAATTGTCCATGACAATTGCGCAGTCAAGCCAAGGGGATTCGAACCTTGGATCTCTTCATATACAGGCCATGATTGCGCAATAGAGGCAAGGCAATTAGCGGGGAGTTTTGAACCAGTGACCTGTTCAAAACTAAGCTAGATTGTGTGACTTTATGAGAAAGTACTGAGTACTTGTGAGGAGTATTGTACTTGTTTGGTTACATGATTTCTCCATTATAATATACACAATAGCTGCGGGGTTTTCAGCTATAGGCTTTCCCCATACATACTGAGTTAATGTGTGATTGATTTGATGTGAGATTGCTTCTATTATTTCCGCATGTAACAATTAATTGTAGAAGAAGGTTATGTGTTATGCATGCAATTCGAAATTGATGTATGATCGGGTTAATCTTCATTGAATAAGTGATTTATTCAACTAATTTCTACATGGTCACCCCCCGACACAAATTTTTATAAGCTCAACTTCGACAGAGCCTCAAGGGGTAATCTTGGGTAAGCAAGATTTGGAGGTGTTTTCAGAAATCATGTTGGGGACATCCAATGGATCTATTTCAACAAACTTGGGCACAACATGAACAATGCCGTAGAATTGCAAGCATTGGTGCAAGATCTTGAAATATCAGGAACCTGCGACCTTCTGCCTTTGATCATGGAAGGGGACTTGAATGTGGAAATACATGCAACCTAGAAAATCTAGCATGGCACCCTCGTCAACAAAGTCACCACGAATTTGAGACTCTCAAGGCTCCTCTAATGCATCAAAGGCCACATTGACAACCTTGATGGGGTCCACTTTTAAGTGATTAAGAAAAAAGTCAACTCTCTAGCCCACATGTTGGAAAATTCAAGAAGAGATGGGCAGGAGGTACTGTATTCCAGTGCATGGCATGAGATACCTACAAACACATTGCGAAATTATTGCAAGGACATTAATCACAAGGACATATCAAATATTTCCAACTAGGAGTGGATCCAACAATGCTCCCTCCAACATAATTTCTCATGATTTTCGAGGACAATCAAAATGAGGGGGTTATTTTCAAAACTCACACACACACCCTCCCATTTAGGGATCTTGATGTGATTTTAGACAAAGGAAAAACCTTGGTCTCAGTCTTATTCTCAGTCTTTTGGTTTTTTGGTTCTTTTACTCCACTAACAGATCCAAAAGGGTTTGAAAACAATCCACTTAGGTCTTATAGTTGGCAGAAGGAGTAGGGAAAGCTTTGTTAAAGAGTTTTTCCCACAACACTGTAATTATGTCAATACATACCTACACTAGGCTCATTGGGATTTGTTAGTACAAAGTTACGAAGGTTGAACATTATTGTAGTTGGTGAGGATTTCAAATTGGTTGGCTTGTAGTAAATCTCATGTACCCTCATTTTGATATCAAGCAGTAATATATCCAGCTACTTAATTACATAAAAAAACAAACATGTTCTTATACTTTTTATACAAAACTATGAACATAATACAATAAAAATTATTCTATCTAAACACCAAAAAATAAGCTAAGAGAAATCATATGTATTGGAGCTAATCATAAGTGAAAATTAAGTGATTCATGTTCCTCTCCATTCACAAATTCAGTAATGCAAAAGGAATTGATAGGGAGCTCCAAAGCATATTTAGATAGATCCCCTGCTTTAGAGTTGATTTAATGTAGAGATTTTTGAGCATGCAAGAAAAGATAGCCGTTGAAAAGAGAGCATAACCTCTTGTATGTCTCGAAGAAGATTATGCAATAAATCATTTTTGACTTTGTTATTAACCTAATCGATTACCTATTTGAGTCCCACATCACTTATAATTCTGTAACATTTTTAAGATAAGAACCAAATATAAGTATTCTTAATGCTATAAATTATACTATATTGTTTTACCTGTGCCCTAGAGCATTTATGATATGCATGACATAGGACTAATTAAGACATAAAATGACATTGATCCCATACACAAGTGAGTAAATCTAAAAAAATCCATTAAAAAAACCCATGGTATGCCACAATCCAGACATGGCATTACCAGATTCCTTCTCTTCTTTTACTTGGGATCCAATATGAATTCTTGTAAAGTTTAATGATCAAGTATATTAGAAATTCAATTACAATTTCACTCAAACTAAATATACTATAGTTTCTTCCCCACCATATTCCATATAATAATATGCACATAAAAGCTTCAAATTGGGATGTAGAGTTATCCTCTCTCCAGACTTTTACAAACGACTAGCTCAAGTTGAGACCAACTAGCTTGTGTATCGAACTCTATGGCCACATTTGTATATATCTGGGTTTGTATATGGTCATGAAAAAAATATGAAAAATGCATTATTAGATTCCATGCCTCCCCCTCTCTTCTTATCTGTATTTAGATTCCACAAGGGTAAAACTGATTCCTCACTCACTCACTTTCGGCAGCAGACGGACGTAGCCTTTTACCTTTGCCTAAATACAGTACTTCTAAGCACTAAATGCCCTTCACAGAGTTTTCAGGGCACGCTTTCTGAATAGGAAATATCTGCTAGCAGTGTTTTTTATTTTTGTGAGGGCCACTTTTCTGAATTGGAAATATCTACGAGCAAGGTTTTTTTTGTTAAAGGTTTGAGAGGGTTTTGGGTATTTTTTTGGGCTTCATTTGTTTAGAATTGAGAGAGATTTATATGAATTATAAATTTAAGTGATAAATTTTAAATATATTTTTTTTTACTTAGTTTATTTAGAATTGAGTAAAATTTATTGGAATTATAAATTTAAATTATAAAAATTTTATTAGTTAAAAAGTTATTTTAAATATTTAAATAATAAAAAATTAAAAAATATATATATATTTATTAAATTCTAACCAAAATTCTAAAACTTATAATAATTAAATAAATTATTTGCTACAATAATATTATTTAAAAATAACATATATCATATGAAAATAATTATTAAATTTATGTTACTCCATTCTCCATCTCGGAGAATCATTATCATCTTCTTGTTTTATTGTTCATTTATCCATTTTACTCTCACACGGAATATATTCTTTTTAATCAGATTCACATATACTCCCTTTCTCACAAAGGATATTTTTTTGGTAGTTTAGTTTAAGATAAAATATATTTATATTAATCATATATTAATTTAAGATATATATTTTATATTAATCAATTTTTGTTAATTAATATTATTTAGATATATTTCATAATTATTTTGGGTTGTTGAGAAATAGTGTAATTATTTTTCTCTAAATTGCTAGAGAAATAATGTAATTCTTTTTGGCAAGTGATATTATAGATGTTAACCGTATATGTATATTCCTATATGGAATTTATATCAGATAAAAATGACACTGAAATGAAAAAGGAGTTGCAGCTCACAGGTGAGTACTGCACTTGGAGACTGCACTCAAACAGAGAGAACACTCTGAGCTCAATATCAGTATTATTTTTTTATAATAAAATTAAATTTACATATCTTCAATATTCCGAAAAGATTGGCAATGAAAAAAAGCCTAATGCATAACTGAAGCATAACTTTAAAAAGAAATTGTATGGTAAACAATTTCTTGTTTACCATACAATTGGGGGTTGCGTGTTTTCTCTGCAAATGCATTATTTCTATCCACCGATTCCATGGTAGCAACAACTGAATTATTTAATGGAGAAATAGCAATGGTGATAGTCAGAAATGTTGTGAAACAAAATTATCCATATCATTAATCATAATTTTATCTAGCAAAATCAACTAAATATCCATAATATAAACATAACAATACTAATAATCAAAACCATCTTTCAAAAGTCAAGTGTCACTATCTCTCTAAAAAATCTGCAATTAACTATAAAACTCAAACTTTAGCTCCCAACAACAAAGAGTAATGTGTGTGGTTGAAACCCTCCAACCCCAAGCATCAGCCTGCTTGGGGTTGCCACCAAAATTTTCTTGAAGCATGCCTTTGGCTAGAAACCAAAACCCTAAACACAGGTGTGAGCTTTGGACTATGGGTTCTAGTGAACTTCTGCTACTCATCTCACACATGTGCAAGCCAAAATCAAAGAAAGAAGAATGATCATGATAATAATGTTTAAATGAGGGTTAATTGATTTGTATTTATAGTTACCTATGGATATTCAATTTCACCTTTGGGTTGATCTATCCTTTTGAGCACATGTGAGCTTTAATTCAAAATACACTTTCTTGTCTAAATTCAATGCTTTAATAGTAAAAATTGCTCTTCTTCAAAACAAAAATCTAATTCCATAATTGAAATTTGTCATTACCAAATTAACATCCCAAAAGTTCTTAAAAATTTTGAATCTATTTCTATTATAAAAAAAGATTTAAAACTTTCACAATCAAATTTATTGAAAAAAAAAAATTAAACTCTATAAAAAAAAAATTCACTATGTCAACAAAATCTGATAAACTAGAACTTCATTTTTCATTTTAATTATATTACAATTAAATGTATAAACATTTTTAATTTTAGAAATAATTTTGGTAAAATTTGTAATTTCAATCGATCTCTACCAAATTTTAACTAATATAACTAAAATTTTGTTACACTGTTGTATTTTTAACTTCGGTGGCCCACCCAATATCTCTCTTGTTGTTGTGCTGTACTGTCGAGATTATGAGCGTTGGCGCTGCCAACGAGCCCAACCACAACAGTATTATTTGTTGCTTTTCTTTCATTGCATCGTGACTGCCCATGGCAATCACAATATTATTTTTTTATTTATTTGTCGGTTTCCTTTCGTTGCAAGTTTATATGTATAGTACAACGTTATACGTGGGAGGCGTGATGAGCAATGAGCGGTGTCATGTCAGGACAAGATTTTATTTTAAAAAATTAAACATCATAGATATTTTTATAAATGATTTGATATTTTCAAGTATTAATACATCTATGTTTTAATATTTTAAAATTTATTAAATATTACATTCGAGAATAAAATAAACTTATATTACTGATATATAAATTTAAAATTATAAATTTTTAAGAATAAATATCTTATTAAAAATGAATATACATGTTAGATGTTTTAAGTAAGTTTATTTATTGCTTTTAAGTTTTTTTTTTTTTTAAATCAAAAAATAATAAAGTTAGATTTTCTCTAAATATTTCTTCTAAGCTATAATTTAATAAATGCGATTTTATATGATGCACCAAAGAGTTATGAGGTCCGTAAATAACGAAATCTAGGGTTTGGCATTGACATTAATCATGGCTGTATTGGGGGTTCGTATACCTCCTCTTTCAACGCAATTGTCGTTAGTAACAATAAGGAATCATAAGCTTTTTTCTTCATCAATCTAATAAATCAAATCACATTTAAGAAATCCTCAACCACCCATTTGAGAGAGGGAGGGGTAGGAAAGGGCACTGGTCACCAGCAAGGAAGCAAAACAACAGGTACATGTGGGAAAAACCCAACTCAACTATCCATAACAAACTCCTACAAGCCAAAAATAATGGAGATTCCAACTCTAGAGATAGAAGACATTAAGATCGCTGAATACAGAGAATGCATGCAAGAACACACCATCATCTGCAAGTTCATGGGTTTTTTTCCCTTGAAAAATTGTTGAAAATTATGGTGGATATAGCAAAAATGGCACCCCAAGGGCAACATCAAGCTCTAGCTTGGATCCAAGGGTTTCTTTATAGTGATATTTGATCTGCTAGAAGACTGTGACCGCATCTATGAAGGAGGGCCTTACATCTTCAACTCAGTAGGCATATACATGCGGTATTGAAAGGAAAAGTATAGCCCGAAGAACGAAGATTTCAAGAGAGTGTCGGTCTGGATCAAATTGTATTCCCTGCCAACAGACTACTAGGCACCCTCAATCCTCAGAGGAATAGGCAACAAGATTGGGGAATATATTATCAGAATGTCAGAGTGAACCAGGCTAGGGATTACATTTCCTATGCAAGACTTTGCATTTATATGGATGTCTTAGGAGCCCTCGTAGAGGAAATAAAGCTTGTTTTTCGATATGAGGCATGGACACAAAACATAGATTACGAGCATATTCCCTTCCGTTTGCCAGAAATTCCATGATCATGGGCATCTCTATTGAGATTACCCTCAGAAAAATCTGCCATTTGTTAATCCCCAACTACAACAAGGCATGAATGATTAAGGGTTTACCAAGGTAACCTCTAGAAACAAACAAGCTAAGAAGACTCAAGGTAAACAAACCTCTTCAATCCAAGCTAACAAGAACAAATTCGATATACTAGGGGAAGGCTAGGAGGATCAAGAAAAGGAAAAGGTTGAAGAGGAAATAAAGAATGTAAAAGAAGCAAAGATTCAACCCACCTCCTAAGAAGGGGAGCCAACCCTTACTGAAAACCCCATCTCCAATACGTTAGGATCGAAGGATGCTGAAATGGAGCAAGGGGATGGAAAATGATTAAATGAGGAGGAGTCCATTGAAGATGTTATGGGAGACATAGACCTAAAAAAAATTTGAGGTATGGTAGAAGAAAGGTATGGGTTATGGCAGAGGAGTATCTACATAACATCGAGGAGACATAAATCTATAAAGAGGAACTAAAGCAAGCCACACCAAAAAATCAGTATGGTGATGTCAATAAAATTGGAATTAAGTCTAATATTTTGATAGAACAATATAACCCCAAGGGATCAAAATGAAAGTGTGGAATAAAACCAACTAGCCAGATATTACAAGAGCTTGGGGCACGAATAATAAATGAAGGAAAGGTAAGATCCCTAGTCCTAACTTAGAAATTTTCTCAATGAAGATGATAATCTCATGGAATATAAGAGATCTCAATGGACCCTAAAAAAAAAGAATTTTAAAGAAGAAAATTATGATCAACAAACTAGAAATTGTTTTCCTCCAAGAAATAAAAGTGTGTTTAGATATAATTCCTTCCCTATATAAACAATGTTGGAAGGGTTATGGGAATGTTGCCAATGCTTCCAGAGGAATAACAAGAGGTCAATTCATCCTTTAGGATGAATAGTTGATGAGTCTCAAAACAAAAAACTTTGCACCCAATATTTTTCCTATTATCTTTCAACTCATCGAGTCAGTTAAAACCCTATCTGTCACTAACATCTATGGACCTCATTGGGAAGATGAAAATATCAGAAGGCTGGAAACCCTAAAAGAAACGAAAGAAGCCCTCCCAAGTGCCCATATGATCATAGGGGGTGACTTCGATATGACCACCAACTTGAATGATAAAAAGGGGGGCCTCATGAAATTAGACAAAGATGTGGAGGCCTTCAAAGAAACCATAAATAGTCTGGAAATGGTGGATGTGGAAACCTAGAATGGAATATTCACCTGGAACAACATTAGAGGAGGAGAAAGGAAAATTGATTCAATACTGAATCATTTTCTCATCTCAGAATCTATCCTCTTGGTTAAATATGAAATTGAAGGAAAAATTCTCCCCTATGCAGGCTTGGATCACTGGCCAATAGCTTTGGAGGTTCAACTACTTGGAACCCCTAGGAACAAACCTTTCCTCTTTGAGGGCTTTTGGCTTGACCGCCTTGAATTCCAAAGAAGAATAAAGGAGTGGTGGATGAGGACCTTCAACTGAGAGGCTAAAAAATGTATTGCTTCCAACAAAAGCTTAAGCACATCAATAACAAAATCAAGAGATAGAACAAGGAAGTTTTTGGGGACATTCTCAAGGACAAAAAAGACCTGGAAAAAAAAATGCAAATGGAGGAGCTCCAACAGGAAATCATTCTCAATGGTACCTCATCTTAATGATAGAAAAGAGATAATTTCACCAGAAATGGGAAATGAGTGCTAAGCAAGAAGAAAAGATATGGCAACAAAAGTCTTGAATTCAATGGCTTAAATGTGGTGAAAGATTTTTTTTTTTTTTTTTTCCTTAAGTCAATGATACAACATAGAAAGGCCAATAGAATCCTATCTCTAAATAAATGCAATGACACCATGGTTACCTCCCATTAAGAAATATCGGTAGAGCTCAATTATTTTTTGGGGGAACTCCTACAGGAACCCAACGATAATAAAAACCAAGAAATTCAGGAGATAGTTCAAAACATCCCCAAAGTTTTTAATGAAGGCCACAACACTTTGATGATTCAAAAAATAACCGAGCAGGAGGTGGAGGAGTCTATTATGCCCATGCCCTCAGGCAAGGCACCTAGACCCAATGGTTTCACCATTGACTTCTTCAAATCTCGTTGGC
The DNA here is from genome assembly GCA_034641835.2 of Pinus albicaulis. Taxonomy (NCBI): domain Eukaryota; kingdom Viridiplantae; phylum Streptophyta; class Pinopsida; order Pinales; family Pinaceae; genus Pinus; species Pinus albicaulis. The sequence goes on from CM076572.1 coordinate 765,115,701, forward strand.
CCATGCTAAAGAAAGAGGTTCATGTTATTGTGGAGGAATCAAGACTATCCAAATTAGTCCTTGGAGCTATCAATGCCACTTTCCTCACTTTGATTCTGAAAGAAGAAGGGGTTGCTACTCTAGGGAGGTACCAACAAATAGTCGTATGCAATGTAATATACAAAATTATCTCAAAGGTTATTGAAAACAAACTCAAAGCTTTGATTCCTCTTCTAGTCTCCCAAATTCAATCCGGCTATGTTGAAGGAAGACAAATTTTGGATAATATAATCCTTTCACATGAAACTATTCACTCTCTCAAGATCACTAAGAAGCTATGGTTGTTGATGCAGTTTGACATGTCAAAAGCCTTTGACAAAATTAGCCGGAAATACATGAAAGAAATTATAAATGCCTTTGGTTTTCATAAGGACTGAATCGACAGGATAATGGATCTAGTGACTAGGGCCTTCTTCTCCATCTTAGTCAACAAAGCCCCTGCTCAGCCCTTCTCCCCCTCTCGGGGAATTAGCATCTGCGCAGAATCTCCTAGAGGCTACGTGGGCCCCCTCCTCTGCGTGGTGTTGGACCCCCATGGCTCCCCATAAGTTATAACGTTGTGCTACTAGGGAAACACTTTATTTTATTTAAGTGAGTTAGACCCCTCCTCTCACTTTTTATTTATTAATAAACTATAGTCGGCAAAACTACACAAAAATCGAATATTCCAATTAGCTGTTGCTAATTAGGAATATTACAAGGGAATCCTCTTTCACCCTTGTTATTCATCCTCATGTCTAAAGGATAGGGAAGAAAAATAACCATTGCCAAGGAAATTAATCAACTCAGTGGTCTCAATCTTCACGAAAACTCGCCAACCTCCACCAACCAACAATTTGTGGATGATACCCTTCTTTCGGGAATTCCCACTACTGCGGAGGCATGAAAATTCAAGAAGATCCTCAATTTTTTTTCCAGAAGCTTTAGGCACCTCCATCAACTTATTGAAACCCAAGGTGTTCTTATTTAACACCCCTCAATCCATTTAGAGTAACATATCCAAGATCCTAGGTTTTCAAATCTGCTCCCTTCCATCCAAATACCTCGAGGTTCCCCTCACTGACAAGTTTCTTATAAAAGCAACTTGGGAAGAATTGTTAATGAATCTACAAGTCAGAGTCAACAACTAGACCTTATGATCCCTTAACCTAGCAGGGATGCTTTTCCTAGTGAAGTTAGTCCTATAGTCCATGCCTCTCTATATTTTATTTGCATTATCTTCTCCCAAAAATGTTTTGAAGACCATCCGTAACCTCCAAAGAAAATTCCTTTAGAGAGGCTCGAAGGAAAAGATAAAGTGGGCTCTAGTAGGTTGGGAGAAACTATGCAAGTCTAAATATGTTAGAGGACTTGGTCTCCACGACCCATAAATCATAAAAAATATCCTTTGTGGAAGTGGTTGGAATATCTGGACACCCCTTAGTAAACCTTGTGGAAAGCGAAGTATGCTCCCAATAATTAGCAGAAGGACGTCATAAGATTAGAAGGATTAATATCAAGCTTGACCATTTTGAACCGAGCTTGGAGCAATAGACATGTCATTCAACAACACTACTTCTGTGAAATTGAAAATGGTCAGAGCTTGTTATTCTGGAAAGATGCATGGCAACATCTTCCCAAATTAAACGAAGTTTCCCAAATAAACTTGCAAAATCAGATGAAAACGAGAGGCAAAACCTGGTCTCTCCCTACTAGAAAAACAACCCCTAGGTTAAAAATGATGAACTTAGATTGACTGAGAAGAGTGGTAGCCCCCCCAGAGAACCTTAATTGGGAAGCCTTCTAGTAGTCTCCTTTAGGATCGTCGAATTCTCATAAACTAGGATGAAGATAATTTGAGATGAGGAAGAAATTATGGGGGAGACTTCCTCCTTAAAGAATCCTATGGGTATCTTATTGGCCATAATCAGTTGGAACATCACCCTAAGTGGATCTCTCTCTGGTCAAAAAATCACTAGCCAAAGAGCACCTTCTTTATATGGTTGGTCATGGAGGGGAAACTCCTCAAATGGGATAACCTTCTGAAACGAGGTTTCTCTGGCCCATCTCGGTGTATCATGTGTGGTGATTAAGAATAGGCCATCAACCATATTTTAAACACTTGCAGAGTGGCCTCCTATATTTGGGATTGGGGTGCAGATATTTTCAGAACAACGAATAGGTAGAGAGCCTCCATCTAGGACACCCTCGAAACTTGGCGACCTCAAATATCCAACCATCCAACGGTCAATAGAGCCCAAAAATTTCTTCCCAAAGCCATATGTTGGGTTCTTTGGAAAGAACACAATGCTTATATTTTTAAATAAATTCAAGTCATAGAGTAATTTCCTTTTTTTGTGTAAATTAGCAGTTGTATTAGATCACAAATAGAGTGCATAATTTTACAAAAAGGGCCTGCCTGTCCCAGAACAAAAAGAGACACATAGGGCAAGGCCTATCAAAGAAACACTTCCACAGACATAGACACAGACACATATAAAGCCTATAACTAAGCCATCGCAGGCTAGGAGCCATACTGTAGTAGATTACAAAAACTTGTCCTCTTCCTAGGACCGAGAATCTAGGAAACTGGTCAACCCAACTGGGCTGCCTTACAAAATATAACAACATAAACATAAACAAAATACAGCCAAGGGCATTACTTAAAAATACTAACAACCAGGACATTCATCCTTACTGTTTCTGTTCTTCTCTATAGAATCTCCTCCAGCACTTGGCCCAACATTGTCCACATGATTAGGCGTACTTCGAGGCTTGAATTGGCGGATGATAGTGGTCCTATTGCTCTCCTTAGGCAAATGGATCGAAATGTTCAACACATGCTTCAAATAAATCTCAAAGAGCCTAACGAACCCCTCAAGCTGCTTCGACTGAGCTTTCATCTCTTCTACCAGGGATTTCAGAGTGACTTCCAAGCTATCCAACCTAACCGAATTCTTTGCAGATGCGAGGGTGTTGGCCTGGTACGCATCCCTGTGAGATGCCTCCTGCATGCTCAACACCTTGGCCAACATGGTTTTCATTTTCCAGGCCATGCGTTGGGCTCACAGAAACTAGGTAGACCTGGTGGTTGGAGTACCAGGGTCCGTTAACCAGTCCACTTCTTCACATATATCCTTGTCTTCCACTCTTTCGCTTGCTTTGTCCACTTCGACTTGCAGCATTTATATTTTCTGTTTTCCCTTACGAGAGACAGAGGAATTGAAGCCTTTCTCTGCCTCCTTCAGTTCACGGGCAGACTTGGAGCTTCGGAGGATACACTTCGCCATTTTGCAATTTCTCCCTCTCTCGCCCAACTTACTAATACCAAGACTCAACTCTAGTTCTTTAGGTGCGTGATCCATGATGGTCCGCACTAAAACAAAGGTATCTCCTCTGCTCCCCAACCCTGTATTTATAATATGATTTTCGTTACTTGGGATCTTGATATGAAACGACCTCCCTTTCTCTTCCTTTCGTCTGACAGGCTGTTTAGTGGACAGGTGAGGGATATTTCTCCAATCCATTCGATCCGTCTCACACTGGTTGCCACACTTTTTATTTATTAGGTTTTGCCACATCTGCAATTTATCGGATCTGGTGTACTTTCCTTTGTCATTATGATAAATCTCCCACACTCTACCACATAAACCAAAGGACACTGGGTTTCGAAACCACTGCCGTGAATTACCATATCTGCAGGAGCTCATCTATCATTAATGATCAATTTCGTGTGACCTATCCGCACCGCCTGACGATCCAGTTAGTTTCTTTATGACAATCTGATCACACTCCTCTCTCAAATTATCAAAAGGCATGTCCTGCCAACAACTGTCAAGGACAGTCTTCGAGTTTTCCACCGCATGATTAGCAAGGACATCCGCCATAGAATTAGCTGTGCACCTAACAACCTAAAACACTACCCCTTTGAGAGTGGAGAGATGGGTCGAGATGAGAGTCATGACTAATGAGAGACACCGGTGTTTAGTGACCCTATTGGGCTTCAACCCATTCTGAAATTGTTTAGCTGCGTTAATTGCTAGCAGCAAGTCCCCTTCCACAATAACTTTTCCATTTCCCAATCAGAACAAGGATTGCAGGCCCTGTTCCAGTGCAAATAATTCTGCCTCATTATTCATAGCTTCACCTAACGGGAAACTGTAGATATGCTTAATCTCTCCTTTGTCATCGTGGATAGCTCCTCCAAATCCAGTCGGACTAGGGTTTCCACGCGAAGCACCATCAAAATTTAGATTGCAGTAACCTCGGTGAGGGAGCTGCCAAATCAAAAGAGACGATGGAGGCTGTGGTTGGCAAAGAGGACGACTGGAGCTTGTGGCACCATAAATCCCAAACAGGTTCATAATGCGCTGCTTGTTAGCCAAAATCCTGTCACTATGATCATATTTGACCTTGGTAAGGACTGTTTCCCTCATATTCTTCATGATTTCAATTTTAATGTGGTCGAGTTAGCGAACCTCATCCTGGAAGATTCTCCTGTTCCTTTCCTTCCAAGCCGACCACACAATGAAGCCGGGGCCCAGACACCATAGAAGGTTAACAGTTTATTGTTCAGTATACTTGGTCCTCCACCTAGCTATGCTTTCATGTATAGAGTCTTTGCTTCTGTCAGTTTGCTGGAAACTTTCCGCCATCCATTCCCATAAGTTGTTGGCCCACTCGCAGGAGTTCAGGAGGTGGTTCATTGTTTCCTCCTCCATCCCACACAGGCAACATCTCGACGGCCCAATGAACCATTTCCTACATAAATTCTCCCAGGTGAGAATTTTCTTATGCAGGAGGAGCCACAGGAAGGTTTTGATCTTAGGCCAGTAGATAGCATCCCAAACATTGTTATGCCATTGGAAATTTTCTTCTAAATCTCTTTATTCTAGGTGGTGCCTCGCTTCTTTGAGGTTAAAGGTACCTCCTTCCATCTTTCCCCATCGGAGCTGATCCTCCTCCTACGATCGATGAATTCTTCTCTTATCCACCCATGGGCACAGAGAAAGCAGTTGGTTCTCCACTTGGATCTCCTGGGAGGGGAGGTCCAGAGCCCAATGGCGCCATGTTGGTCCAAGTGATCATTGGTCCAGTAATGGTGAACCTTTATTTTTCCAAGCCCTTGAAAACTTTGTTGGACAATTTGGTACTCTGGACTCTCCAACTTTGCTAATTGTTGCTAGGCATCTTCCCAGAAGAAAGTCATTCTGCCATTTCAGATTTCCCAGAAACAGTGGTCTTGGATGATATTTCTATTGGCCCAAGCTAGGTTCCATATATGGGATCCGGTGATCACCCTGTCATTTTGACTAAGTCCGGGGGGCGCCAATCGTCTACATACTTGGTCCTCCAGAGCGTCACCTAAGGAGTTTCGGGTTCCTTAAGAAATCTCCGCCAGAGCTTGGCTCCACATGCTCTATTAATATTTTCTGGGTCTTGAAGCCCCAGACCTCCCAAGATCTTAGGTTTGCATATCTTCTTCCAAGCCACCAGGGCCAATTTCTTTCGGTCAGCTTTATCGGACCACAGGAAAGTCATTTGAATATCTTTGATTTTTTGGAGGACTCCCTTAGGTGCAGGAAGAATGGATAGCATGTACTGTGAGATATATTTTACCACCGCCTTCATCATGACCAACCTTCCAGCAAAATTTAGAGCTCTGTTCGTCCAATACTTCCCCCGTTCTTCGATGGAGGAGAGCAGTTTTTCCTAATGACCTTTCTGCCAAGGTTTGTCCGTTAAGGGAATCCCTAGGTATTTGGATGGGAGGCTCTTCCTTCTAAATCCAAGGATGGCCGTGAGGTTACTCTGGATATCCATATGAGTATTAAAGAAGAAAATCAAATATTTTTCTAAGTCCAGTTCCATACACGAAGCATGACCAAAAAGGTTAAGAATAGCTTTAAAACCCCGAGCCTCTCTAACAGTAGGAATGCCATGGAGCATCGTGTCATACACAAATTACTGATGGGTAGTGGCTGGGAAAGTTTGCAGAGGTTGAAGTCCCACAATGTCAGCTCTCCCTTTTTCAGTTTTGATGATTCTGCTTAAGCCCTCCATAAGAATGACAAAAAGAAAGGGAGAAATCGGATCACCTTGCTTGATTCCCCTGGATGGAGTGAAGGGTTTAGCAGGGGCTCCATTTACCAAGACATAGAGACTCAGGGATTTAACCATATCCATCACCCAGTCGATCCAACGTTGGCCAAACCCAAAATCTTCCAAGATGGCCTCCAAGTAGTTCCAGCTTACTTTATCATAGGCTTTTGACAGATCAAGTTGGATAATCATGCCAACTTTTTTCTGTGACTGAAGGGAGTGGATCATCTCATGCACTAGAAGGATGTTTTCCATAATATTTCTACCTTCAACAAAGCCATATTGCTCCTCCAAAATAATCAGCGGGAAGATATGCTTCAATCTGTTAGCCATAACCTTAGATATGATTTTATAGAGTACATTGCAAAGGGATATGGGGCGGAATTTTGCTGGGGTGCAGGCCACCTCTTCCTTGGGAATAAAAGCAATAAAAGTAGAGTTGAGGGATTTCAGGATGGAGGAAGTTTTACGGGAGTCTTCGACCACTTCCAAAATCTCATTCTGCACAGTGTCCCAACAAGCTTTGAAGAAATCAATAGTAAAGCCATCTGGGCTAGGCGACTTACCTTTGGGTATTTCTTGCACCGGTTCTTCCACTTCAATCAGACTAACAGGCCGGTCCAGGTTTAGATTGTGGTCCTCTGATAAAATCCTTGGGATGGAGGCCACAACTTCTCGGATTTCCCCTTCCCTTTCCATATCTGGTTCTGTGGTAATTTGAGAAAAGTGGTCGATTAAGAGGGTAGAGATGTCCTTATGTGATTCATAAGAGTTCCCTTATACATCTTTTAAATGGGTGATCTTGTTGGTATGTCTGTAGTCTATAGCTGATCTATGGAAAAAATTAGTATTCTTCTCCCCTTCCTTAATCCATTGGAGTCAGTATTTCTGTTTCTATAGGATCTCCTCCTGCAAACATCTTTCGTCCCATTATTTCATGAGGTCCTACTCAACATGGACGAAGTCGTGGGAAATTTCCTTGATTTATCCAATACTTATGCAGCCATTCCATTAGTTCTTCCAAGACAATCTTCTCCTTGAAGATGTTCCTGAACACCTCATGGTTCCAGGTAAGAAGTCGGGCTTTAATATGTTTTAGTTTTTCTTGAAGATGAAACATCTTCGTACCCCTAATCATAAGGGGTTATTGCCACCATTGCTTGATTTTTGATTTGAAATTAGGGTGGTCTAGCTTGAATCTCTCAAATATGAAGGGCCTGTTCTTAGGAGTGCCCAAAATGGCAGCATCCAGGGTGATAGGCCAGTGGTCAGAGCCCCCACTTAGAATGGTGTTCGTCTCCACTGTGACTCCCTCCAAGAGGATATCTTCTGTTATGAGGAAATGATCGAGTCTCGAAACAATCTTCCTGTCCCATCCCCTCTTGTTATTCCAGGTGTAAAACCCACTCTTTGGGAGAATATCGATTAACCAGGAGGACCTAATGAAGTGACTGAGAGCCTCTGCATCCCGGTTAAGCCTCCTCAACCCCCCTTTCTTTTCTCTTAATGTGGTTATCATATTAAAATTCTCCTCGTAGATCCCTTTAACACCATAGTGTCTAAGTTTCAGATTTGAGAGGTGGTCCAACAGAAGCAGCTTTTCTTCTAATCTTTGGGGGCCATATACATTACTACATAAATATGTACCAGGTTCTCCTATAATCTACATCTCCAAGGATACATAGGATCTTGTTGCTTCTGCATTAACCAGATGAAAAGAGTGGGGGTTCCAAAAGGTTACCAGACCTCCTTCCATCCCATTTCCCTCCACCTCTAGGTAGTCCATTCTTTTCCCAATTTTCCTACTTATCTCTTACATCTTCTTACTCGAACATTTAGTTTCTTGTAGAAAGATCATATATGGGTTTTCATTTCTAACTTTATTCTTCAGAAGTCTTTGTTTCCTTTGGCTGTTTAGCCCTCTAGCATTCCATGATAAGATCTTCATGATAAACAAAATAAGTTAAGAAGAGGATGTGAAAGCCTCAAGGGCTTTCATCTTACCTGAATTTATGAGCATTTGACCTAATTCTTGGAGGGCTTAGTTGTTAGATTTTCTTCCTTTCTCGCGCCTATGTTTGGCCTTCTAGTTCATTTGATGCAGTCCTTGGACTTTGATTCCTAGACCCTTTGTTGCTCCATACCCTATTTTCTGACCCTTAGTCTCTACCTCTTGTTGGGCCAGAAAGAGGAAATTGACCCTGTCCACTTCTTCTACCGGGATGTGTTCCAATCCTCTTCGCTTCCATTGTTCCACCATAGTGTTCAGGTCCATTCCTTCTTGTTCCAGGATATCCCTTAGCTCTAGCTCTTCCGTACCTACTTCACTTAATATTTCAATTTCCGCATCTCACTCGGCATCTTCATCACAACCGGTGCCTTCTAGGGTATCTTCTAGAGTGATCCTGTTAGGGTCTAGGGATGCCTGCTTCGGAGATCCCAAAGTCTTCGGTACAGAGTCCCACTATTGGGAGTCTCTGACCGTGTCATTCTTAGATCCCAAAACTTCAAAGGAATTACCAGTGCCCTTATTTTATATCCCTGTTTTAGGCCGGTTTCTTTGGTTTGCTCTCTATCCCCCATTTGAACGGGAAAATCCTTCCTAATCTTTGGTCGTGCCTTCCTTACTCTTTTCTGTTTGCTTATTAGAAGGGCATTCTCTAAACAGGTGTCCATGCTCGTGACATATACGACAACGAAAGGGGATCTACTTATAGTCAATGGCCTGAAAAAAAACTTCATCTCTAAATTCAAGCCATAGTCCTTTGTGCAAAGCCCCTGAGACATCCATTTCCACACAAATTCGCACACATGAGGTATAACTTTTTTGCAGGATGGCCTTTGAGGCTTGGAAAAAATTTCCCAACTTGTTGCCAATTTGTTCAAGTGCCGAAGGCCTCCAATAGTCCATAGAGAGAGAGAAAAGGCGGATCCATACAAGCACATGCGTAAAAGTTTCCTGTTTTGGGGCGAAGTGAGGTTTCCATGGCCTCATATATAGACTTGCCGAGGCGAAATAGGGTCCCCCATCAAATATATGATCTCTGTCTTCCAGATTTGCAAAAATGACCGTAAAGAAACCCTTAGCCCCAAGATGGAGCCAGACATCGCCTTTAGGTTTCCACTGCTATTTTATCCAAGGGCACAAGGCTTTTTCTATTGGCAAAAAGCCCATAAATTTGAAAATCAGAGCATGTATTACCATATGGTCCCTATAATCTTGCATTTCTAGATCTGCAATGATGACCCGAAGACTTTCTGAGGTTTTTGGCTTGCAGCGGCCGTTCTCCCCCAGTTTTTTACTCTCTATGGCAGATCCTGAAAGATCTAAGCCCTCTTGGGGTTGGGCTTGGTTTTCTATAATGTATTTTGTCCCTTATACCGTCCCAAGAGATTCTTGCTCGGGATTGGGGCTTTCTTTGTCTTTACCTTCCAATATATTGATTCCATTTGACCGCTTCTGACCCGGTGTCTCTTTGGTCGTCCTGCTCGCCCTCTTCTTCTTCCCCACCTCATCTTTTCCTGTAGTTTCTGAACCAGCAATCCGCACCCCTTCACTCAGGCCTTTTCCTTTATCCATAATGATTTGTTTGTAAAAAGGGACCCCATTGGCCCCCGCTCGTCTCATGTGAGTGGCCAAAACTAACCCACGCCTCAGGAGCTCTGCTAGAAGGGCCCTGCCCTCCGCCAGAGCTTGCTACAATTCTCAGACTACACAACCAAACCCTCTATTCAGCAGTTCCAAACCCACTCGAAAACTTTAGGTATAGAGTAATTTATTATTACTAGGATGAATGTGATTATTTAAGGCTCTATATTGGTTGCAAAGCTCCAAATGGAATAAGGATCACCACGAGCTTCAGATGCTTGAATCCTTCAAATTCTATAGCTCGAGAAAATCCTAGCCTCTACCTCGTGAACCCCTTCAACCACCCCCAACATTCCAGAGAGAATGGTCACCCCCAACAAAATTTTTTATAAGCTCAACCTCGCTGAAGCCTCAAGGGGTAATCTCGGGTAAGCATGATTTGGAGGTGTTTTCAGAAATCATGCCGGGGACATCTAATGGATCTATTTCAGCAAACTTGGGCACAACATGAACAATGCTGCAGAACTGCAAGCATTGGTGCAAGGTCTTGAAACACTTGAAATATGCAACCTTCTGCCTTTGATCATGGACGGGGACTCGAATGTGGCAATACATGCAACCCATAAAATCTAGCATGACACCCTCGTCAACAAAGTCACCATGGATTGGAGAATCTCAAGGCTCCTCTAATGCATCAAAGGCCACATCGACAACCTTGATGAGGTCCACTTTTTAGCGATTAAGAGAAAAGCCAACTCTCTAGCCAACATGTTGGAAAATTCAAGAAGAGATGGGCAGGAGGTACTGTATTCTAGTGCATGTCATGATATACCTACAAAACACATTACACAATTATTGCAAGGAAATTAATCACATGGAAAAATCAAATTTTTCCAACTAGGAGTGGATCCAACAATGCTCCCTGCATCATAATTTCTCATGATTTTCAAGGACAATCAAAATGAGGGGGTCATTTTCAAAACTCTCACACGCACCCTCCCATTTAGGGATCTTGATGCGATTTTAGACAAAGGAAAGATGAGGCAGAGGAAAAACCCTGGTCTCAGTCTTTTGGTTTTTTGGTTCTTTTACTCCACTAATGGATCCAAAAGGGTTTGAAAACAATTCACTCAGGCCTTATAGTTGGAAGGAGCATGGGAAGATTTGTTAAAGAGTGTTTTCCCAGAACACTGTAATGATTTCAATACATAGTTTCAGTAGGCTCATTGGGATTTCTCAGTACAAAGTTTCGAAAGTTGAACATTATTGTAGTTGGTTAGGATTTTAAACTATGGCCTGTAATAAATCTCATGTGCCCTCATTTTGATATCAAGAAGTAATATATCGAGATACTTATCTACAAAAAAAAACAAACATGTTCTTATACTTTTTATACAAAACTATGAACATAATACAATAAAAATTATTTTATCTAAACACCAAAAAATAAGCTAAGAGAAATCATATGTCTTGGAGCTAATCATAAGTGAAAATTAAGTGATTCGTGTTCCTCTCCATTCACATTTAGTAATGAAAAAGGAATTGATAGGGATCTCCAAATCATATTTAGATAGAGCCCCTGCTTTAGAGTTGAGTTAATGTTGATCTTTTTGAGCATGAAAGAAATATAGCCATTGAAAGGAGAGCATAGCCTCTTGTATGTCTCGAAGAAGTTTCCACAAGAAATCATTTTCGACTTTGTTATTAACCTAATTAATTACTATTTTGAGTCCCACATCACTTGTAATTCTATAACATTTTTAAGAGAAGAACGAAATAAAAGTGTTCTTAATGCTATAAGTTATACTATATTGTTTTACTTGTGCCCTAGATCATTTATGATATGCATGAAATGGGACTAATTAAGATGTAAAATGACATTGATCCCATACACTAGTGGGTGGCTCTAAAAAAATCCATAAAAAAACCCCATGGTATGCCATAATCGAGACATTGCATTACCAAATTCCTTTTCTTCTTTTACTTGGGATCCAATATGGATTGTTGTAAAGTTTAATGATCAAGTATATTTTAACTTCAATTACAATTTCACGCAAACTAAATATACTATAGTTTCTTTCCCACCATATTCCATATAATAATATGCATAGAAAAGATTCATATTGGGATGTAGAGTTATCGTCTCTCCAAACTTTTATAAAAACCGCTAGCTCAAGATGAGACCAACTAGCTTGTGTATCAAAATCTATGGCCACATTTGTATATACCTGGTTTGTATATGGACATGAAATAAAAATATGAGAAATGCATTATTAGGATGTCTTACAAAAAGGACATCTACTTAGAGAAACCCAATCCCTTTCCGATAAATTATCCCAAGCAAGAAGTTTATTGTTTATTGCAAGCCAATGAGTTATTTTTATTTTTAGTGGAGCATGAAGCTTCTACAGAGAGCTCCACCACCACTACTTTGGATCACTGGAAAAAAAATTCCACATAAGAATAATATCCAAGCTTAGTTGTGAATTCACCATTGCTTGGATTCTTTAAACACACAAGACAATCCTCTATACTATCTTTCAATCTTATAATTTTTTTCTTATTAGTGGAGCATGAATCTTCCACATAGAGCTCCACCACCACTTTGGATCACCTAAAAAAATGGATTCCAGATAAGAATAATATCCAAGACTGGTTATGAATTCACCATTACTTGGATTCTTTAACCACCAAAGATCATCCTCTATATTACCATTCAATATTATAAAATTTGAGACAATCAAAATTATGAAGTATTTACATTATGTTGTTTTCGACCCTAAAATACCCAAAGCAATGGAGTAATTTTATCATGTGTGCCATTCGGGAGATTGGGCCTTTGCATTAGAGAGGATGAAAATACTAGCTTGTTGCAATTGGTTAGTTCCATTCGGGAGATTGGGCCTTTGCATTAGAGGATGAAAATAATAGCTTGTTGCAACTGGTTGAGAAGAGAGTTTAAGAAATGGAAATGATCTTCTACTCTAAGACATGGATTCACGCCCAGCTTCACTTTCAAACCATTTCCAATACGCTAGACCATCTGTTGAGTCTCAAATCTGCATCTTTCCTATACACCTTTCTAGACATTTTTCATTCACCTGAACCTTCTAAGTTGTCAATATCATTGCATATTAATTGTAAAAGAGCATCTAAAATGGTTTTTAACTATGTTTTGTGTCTGCTGTTTGATTTAGATTTTTGCTCATTTAGCTGCGGAATCTTGCCACTTTCCGCAGCTGCTGCAACTTTCCGCAGCCATTTTGTGAAAGTCTATGTTGCAGGTGACTTCAGGCAAATCGAGCCACATGGGCAAGTCAGAAATGATGTGGACATGGATCGTGTCCTATTGGCTTGGGAAAATTCACCTAAGGAGGCTGTGGTCAAAGGTGGCCAAGTGGAAGTCAACTATAGAGTCCCACGGTAACAGGACTCTGTTTCTCATCACGTGAAGATTTGTATGACCGTTTCTAATTTACGGGAGACACATCAACACCTGTACACGGCTCCATAAGCCGAATCCAACATCCACTCTTCATAGATTTACTCCTCACCGCGGCCATGATGCTGGATCTCTGGACGTGATGGTTCATGTGTCTCTATCAGCACAAACTTTAGAGAATTAGTTATATCACCTTTGTTATAAATGACGCGTTTTCATACGCATAATAGTTAGCCTCCATATAGCTCTGTAATGTAATTGCGTTGCCACTGTGCTGTAATATCATTTCTCTGTTATGACTGCATTTTAATATATAAGAAGACTTTGTTTCCAAGCGTAATTCGTATTTGAAGGCTGTTGCCCGAGGCTGGTGCAGAGGGCCCCTGCACACGCTGAGGTTTTGTGCATTACTGTATAGTTTCTTGTTTTATTTTTTTAAGTTCATTGTGCCATAAGTCATTCACGTGTTTATACATTGCATCTTTCATGGTATTTATGCTGCATCTTTGTTCATAATCTTTCATGCTTTACATTTTACTTATGTCCATAATCTTTCATGTTTTATGTTGTTGTTAACTGATCAGTGTTCTTGTTTCAGATTACAAATAGGCAGCCCGGGCATTTGCATATCTTTTGACTAATGACATGGAATCAATATTGTTCTGCTGCTAATTTAATTTTCTTAGTTTTTTGTTTAATTCCAGTACTGCTTTGTTTATTTCAGTCTTGCACATTTGCTTCAGTAGTTAGATTTAGATATATTAAATTGCTCATGTCATTTTCAGTTACCTCCGAAAGCCATAGCTGGACTAATGGTGAGGGATTGAATTATGAGTGTGTAGTTTGATATTAGTTTACTTTATGCAAGTTAGAAATATTAAATTTCTCATGTCATTTTCAGTTACCTCCGAAAGCCATAGCTGGACTAATGGTGAGGGATTGAAGTATGAGTGTGTAGTTTGATATTAGTTTCTTTTTCTGCAAATTAGATATCAAGTTGCTCAAGTTGTTTATGGTTACCTCCGAAAGCCATAGCTAGACTAATGGTGAGGGATCAGAATATAAGTTGATGTAATTTGATTTAGATTTACTTTGTTGCAACTCTTGGATTTCTTTGAGCATAGTTTCTTTTGTATTTGGACAGCAGCAAGGATAATGAGTTTCATGATCAGTAGTTCACTGTTTGTTTGACTAGAATAGTGATGCAATTTCATTTTCTTTGAAGAATTAATTTTTTCATTGTGTGTTTTAAAATTATTTTGAAGTTTGGAAAATCATTAGAAGGACATCATTTTCTTGAATATTTGTCTCCATACTTGTCTTTTAGAATTTCATAAAAATCCAAAAACGACAAAAAGTAAGAGATAGGTTATCTTGCACATATAGTGCGCCACACTTCATCAGCTTACGAATTCCGGATTGATAAATTAATGTAGCAATTTAGGACACACTAAATTGACCAAACACCATCCATGATCCAATTAATGGAAATTTTAAAATGAGATCTTAACATACATTGGAATCTTTTTTAGATTTCTATGGATGCCTAAACCATTCCTTAAAAGAATTTGGGGCAAGATACTTTTATTTCATAACATTTCCCTAAAGATATCAATTGTGAACAAGGCACTAAATATTATGGGATACCAAGGCTTTACTAAAATGAAAAAAAATATTGACCTCCCATCCTCAAATCTTCTTTAAGACAATAATATTATCCAATTTCACTAAAGGAATTCCACATGATTACCTAGGTCAAAACCATAAAAATTGAAAATTGATCTTACAAATCTTAGATAAAATGCCTTTGGGCACTTGGGCAATCAACATCCAACAAACTTTAATACTTTCAAGAATAAATTTAAGAAGGGTAATCCTGCCACTTCGAGAGAAAAGGAGATTAACCCAAAAAGATATTCTTCCTTCTATCTAATTGTAAATCCATAACCAATCCACACAATTGTAACCATTTGGCTTGAGGAAGAAGACCATATATTTAAATCTCTTGCTCAGGGTATTATGCGGGAATGGGAAAAAGAGACCCACTTTAAGAAATAAATGCTCAAGAAGACCATGAGAGATGAAGAAATATATTTCTATGTTTACCTACATTGCCATCGCTATACATAAATTATCCAACATGGATTTGAAAGCTAAAATATCCCTCAAACATCCCATAGAGAAAAATAAAATGTCATCCATGAAAATTAGATGGGAAAGGAGTTAATTTTTTGACGACTTGATACCTTTAAGAACTACCCTGGATTAAGCGTCGACAAATAATTTGTTGATGGCTTCCAATGCTAGAAGGAAAATAAAAGGAAAGCACTGAAATTCTTGACGTATAACACGAGAATCATTGAAGAAAGGGGAAAGGGGCTAACTTATTAACACCACAAAGGAAGCATATTGAAAGCATCCCATTACATAAATTCTTGAAAATTGTTAAAACTGTTATAGAGAATAATATGAAAAATATAAAATAAAGGTACATCACTTATAGACTATCTATCAAAAATTAACCAACCTTAATTTCCATATGGGAAACTAGATATATTGGTCGGTAAACGAAGATAAAGAGTTTCAACAAAAAGAAACATCCATTGTTCGAGGTAGTACCATACTATAATGAGACTACAAAATATAACAAAAATAAATACATAACGACATATTCATGAATCCGAAGAAGTCATTGGAGAAGGGTCCTTTGCACTTGTACTAGCTGGAATAGAGGGCTTGAACTCACATTAGAGGTGACTCTTCAAGTGGGCCAAGTGAGCATCTAATCTCTCTAGATACACTACAAGGAAAATACCTTCTAGCAGAGGTTATAATGAAGGTTTTTAGTGTTATAAAATTTGAATTTTTTTTCAAAAAAACATCTGCTAAAATTTCCGTTTGTGGGAACAAATGTTTTAGCGAAGCTTATAACAAAAATTCATCACAACTGAAAAAATATGGGTGACCGGAGGTTTTAGAGGATGCTTTTTTTCCAATGCACTTTATGGAATAAGAAGCACCTATGCGCTACTTATAGACACACACCAAGCTTCATACATAATCAAAAGAGCCGAGGGGTTTAAATGAAATAGCACCGAAACCCGAAATGTATACCACCCCGGTGCTTATAACAAAAAAATCCCAGTGTGTTCAACTTAAAGAGCACCATACCTTGAAATGTATATCGCGTTGTTTCTTATATAAAAAATGCCTAGTTGTTCTTTGATGAAGGAATGACTCCGAGGCATGCAAAAAATAATTGCAATTCCGATGCTTTCTTTTAAAAGCGCATCATCGGAACATCTTGTTTACATAAACGCCCCAATGCGTTTTTTTATATAGAGGGTTCAATGTTGTTAATTTTAATAGTGCACTGGGAATGGAAATAATATTTTTTAGAACTAAGGGGTGTTAGTTGTATGAAAGCATTGGTGTGCTAAGAGTTACAATGCACCAAGGATTTAATTAAAAATAATAGCAGTGCTTGCAGATCTCAAAGGCCTGATCCTCTCATTTTCCGAAAAGACACCGATTATGAAAAAATATGACATCACCATGATTTTATTTAAGCACCAATGCGTTTTTATTTTATGGATGCATCAGTGTTTTTGTGAAATTTTCTCTTTTTTGGAGACATCGACCTGTGAGAGTGCGATTATTGTAATTTTTAAAATTTGTTATCATTGATAAATCGACATGTATCTTATAAAATATTCATATAAATTAATATTTGGTTAGTATATTTGTATATGAAGTTTGGATTAATTGTTTATATTACCAGATTTCACATCTTTTCATTATAATATTTAATCAATGGTGTAACATTTCACAGTGACATTGGATAACACAATAGAATAAATTAAAATGTATTTTATTATATATCAATAAGAGGCTCTTTAGCATACAAAATGGGATTGTTATTGGTAACCCCTTGTCTTTCAATTGGGACACTATGTCCATAATTACATTAAACAAAATGTATGATTTTCACAGACAATTATTTCAAAAAATAGAACATGTTGCATTGATATCCAAATATATCATCATTCTTCGTTGGAACTGCTATCAGTGCTCGAGCTACTTCCATGAATTGGGTTATTTGGAGGAATGTTTTGTTGATTTCATGGATTGTTTTCATCTTCTTAATCTTGTGTCATCTGCAAACATAAAAATAAAGTGTATTGAGTGTATCTACATTGGTGACAATAATGAAAATTGAAATAAATAATATACATCAATGTAAATTGAAAAAAAATGTACCACAACAAGAGGCCACTCATAAATTATACACATTCTTTCAAAACCAAATATCATGCCTTATTTCAACAACTATTTTGTTAGTGTAGTTCCATACTTTGTTTCCTACAAGTTTATACCCCATAATAAATCATATATTTAATATAAAGGATTTATTTTATTTTATTATTTTTAAATTTTTTTTTCTTCTATTAATTATAAACTTAGAGAAGTAAAACAACATAGATACTGATCAGAGGCTCAATATTTAGCTCAAAAACAAAAGTGCCCAGAATTGATTAGAAACTGAACGACAGCAAGTGGCCCATCGCCAGGAATCCAACGCAACTCATTTTGTCGAAAACTGAGTTCGAATGAAGAAGTTATAGCCCGCTGATTTCCGTTCAGAATAAGCAAAGTTTTTTAAAAAATTGCAGAACAATGACAGGTTGATGACATGGCAGCCCAGTCAACACTCCAGGTACATTTAGGGAATATTCTTCAGTTTTTTCCCAGTGGCACTATGACAAGTGTCATAACTAGATTCACTAGTTTGGTTTGAAGGTGAATTTTTTTTAAGGATTTGCTCCTAAGGTTGAATTTGAATTATTTTTATATGGGAGGACAACCCTACCAGGGGTCGCCACGTGTCCCCTCTAGTGGACCCCCTCTCTAATGGTGGCATCAAATTTCATATGGTGGAATTATATGCTAAGGTTTGAATTTTAATTTAATTACATGGTGGCTAACCTAAGTTTTGGTTATGTTTATATTATTTGTGGGCGCATATGTATTTCATATTTGAATTTCAAATATATACCTTGGAGCGCATATGTCAAAGTACGAACCATAGTCGAAACAATATTAAACCTATGGTATGGTGAGTGCGTATTTAATACGTTGGCCAATTTTCAAAGGTTGGAGAGTGTATAATTAAATGGATGGAAAAATATATATATGAAGGAGCAGAGGTCGGGGTCGAACCCATGACCTCCCTCCACATAACCGCGTGCCTTACGAATGGGCCACTGTAATAACTTGTAAATAGTTGGCCACGAAATTATATTTGAATTTCAATGCGCTATCCGATGGCAGAATGGAGGGGGCCAACCCGCGGGCCATCCCTCCTACCATATGACCTTTCCACATGACCTCCCACCAAGCGCCATAATAATTGCGCTTAGTGTGCATTAAAACAATTCTTATCACATCGTTAACCGAGTTTATTCCTAATTAAACTCGGAGATTAAAACGAAGGAACTTTGGCAGCGCCCCCAATTTCGGAAGATTTGCTATTTTGGGACTTATCTGGATTCTTCTCTAGATTTGGAGGAGGAATCTAGGGAAAAATTTAATGAACCATATATTGAGCAATTTTCGACCAATTTTGACTCTGGAAGAGTCATTCTTGGCAAATTGGCATGATATAAACACATTGGGATAGGTTGCAGAGGCAGATGAGCAATTCTACAGGTGTTTTTGTCACTTTGAAGAATTTTGAAGCCTAGGGTCACCAGGAAGGAAGGCCATGCCTAGATTAGTTGAAGGCCAAATTGGGTGAATGAATAGTAATTTATGATAGATTTATACATTATGAACTCATTGGAGTATGTTTTAGGATCATTTGATGAATGTAAAAAATAATTTTTGCACTATTGAGATAATACAGAGGCCCAAGCCATGGAAGCTGGACCAAGGAGATGTAGCCTAGGAGGGATGAAACCCTTGATAAAAAATATGTTTTAATGGATCAATTTTGATGGTTTGCTGTTCTTTACGTTGTTGTTGTTCAACATTTTAAATTCATACTTTATGCTCTTGAATTCACTCGTAAAAATTCAGTTAAATTACCTATTTGACACACATACGCAACAAGGAAACATATGTACCTCAAGCATAAGATCAACATGTAAATTTTAAATCTGAGGTTGAAATTAGAACAACAAAACTAACATTCATAATCATATCAAGTTGGTATCAGAGCCAAGTTGAAAGGCAAGGTTATTTGCTTGAGTTTTGTGCAATTTTAATGATTGCAAATTTGTGATGCTGACAAGGTTAAAGTTGCAGAAAGGTGAAGGGAAATTGTTGGTTGCAAGTCTTGAGATTAGGACCAAAATAAGGAGAGCCACGACAGAAACATCTTCACCCAAAGTTCCACTCATCGCTGCACTTGAAGTGTTGAAGTTTGCAACAAGAAACAGTGAATTGGCGTCCAGAAGCAACATGAAAACACCTACACTAGTGTGGGACCACAGGTCATGTAGTGATGAGTCATAGTGATACATTAGTGTGAAATTAAATTTATTTAATAAATTGGATATGTGTCAGATTTAATTATCCCTTAATTAAATTGGACAAAAAAATGTAATCTTATCTCATAATCACTTGTAATAGTTAACTGAGTGTGATAAACTCAATTAGCTCATGAATTTCGAGTTGAGGGTTGTTGGTGAGGCATGCAGAGTAATTCTATTAGTTATGGAGTTCGAATTGAAGTTGGTGCATTAGTTTAATGCATGAGTAATCAATTAACTCAGTTAGGTGAGTTAGAGTCAGTTGAACTAGTTGTAACTGTTTGTTGCACTAGTGAGAGATCCAGTGAATTAAATAAGATTTAATTCACAATTAGTGATATGCCATGCAACTGATGATTTACTATTAATAGCTCCATGCATGTTAGTTCCAGTGGAGACCCAGTTGAGACAAAGGTTAAAGGGAAGTTGACTATCAATTGTATTATTAACAGATTGCCTAGATGCAGTTAAAATGCCACAAGATTTCCCGTGATACTACAGTTGAGGAAGGCTAAATTTCATAAAGAATAGGGATTGCATTCATCAGGAATTGCGTGAGAAAGGAAGGCTGAAGACAGACTGAGAATTGGCTAAGTATTGGCCCAATTTTTTCTGGATCAGTGTGAGACATTAAGAAGATTGTAGGAGACTCTTGTGAGAAGAGTGTATTGTAATTGTTTCATGATTCCTTGTGGAACATACAATAGAAGATAAAGGGGTTTTGAGCAACAAGATTTCCTGGGGAAATTATTTGTGTTGTGGTTTGATTTTATTCTTTCTTTTCTTAATGTGATTGGTGATTGTGTTTAATTTCCACAATTGAATTATACAAGGATTCAATATCTAGATTTAGTACATTGTTAGATTGGATTTAATCCATTGATATACATATGTTGTATAATTTCTACATGGTATCAAAGCGCATGAAATCACTAGAGTGGAGGAGAAGCTGAGTTTGTGACTGAATAGAATTCGAATCTGCAAAAGTATTCTTGGTGCGACAGGTGAATCAGGATCGAAATGACTTTCAATGGCTTGAGATTGGAGTATGCACTCGAGGGAATCTCTAACTATATTTCTTGGAAAGACATGACGGTGGCAGTACTGGAGGAAAATGGGTTGAAAGAATTCATTGATAATGATGTTCCCAAACCCACTGTAATAGATGCCACAAATCTTGATGCTTGGCAAAAGAAGGTTGCAAGGGCGAGGAGGATCTTACTGGAGGGAGTATGAGAGCACATTGTCTCAAGCATCCATGGAAAAGTGACTCCATATGAAATGTGGAAGGCTTTGACAGATCTGTTTCAGAGCAACAATGATCATAGAAAATTGGTAATTAAGGACAAGCTCAGGAAAATAAAAATGGAGAAAGGCAACACTTTTCCGGTATACTTGACCAAGTTTGTCTAATGTTGAGATGAGCTTGGGAGTGTAGGAATTGCTATCATGGATGATGACTTGGTGAGCCTAGATCTTCTAGGACTTCCAAAGAGTTGGCATAGTTATCAGGACTCTGTCAATTGGAGGGAAAAGCTGAGAGGTTAGGAATGAATTTGGTCAGATTTGGTGCAAGAATAATTCAGGCGGAATACCAGGGATGGATCTTCATCTAAGGAAGATGATGAATAAAATTTTGCCTTGGCTAGTAAGGTGAAGAAGGGGAAGGGAAAGAAATCATATTCAAAATCTAAGTCCAATGAAGAAGGCAAGGTGTGTGACATGTCCAGAGTGAAGTGTTTTCATTGTCACGAGCATGGACATTATGCCACTAATTTTCCACAAAAGAAGAAGAAAAAGAAGGCTTCAAGATCTACAAATGGTGAGGCTTTGGCCTCACAATTTGATATTGACTTCTTGTTGATCGCATACATGGTGTCAAGTGTAATGGGATCAGGGTGGTACTTAGATAGTGGTGCATCTTTCCACATGACGAGAGACAAAGAACTTTCAGTAGCTTGGAGGAGAAGGACCTCTAGATGCATATTGAAATGGGTGATGAAGGGAGATACAGTGCTACTGGGATTGGTACATTTACCTTCCAGAGATAGTCATGTAAACCCTTCTTATTAAAAGATGTAATGCATGTTACAGGCTTGAAAAATAATTTAGTTACAGTCGCAATATTGGAGGATAGAGGTTATGATGTGGTTTTTAGTGAAGGGAAATATTTTATTCGACACAAAGCCACAGGAAAAGCCAAGAAGATTAATATTCATGTGAATAATCTCTATAAACTTGATGTAGAGCATTGCGTGGCATTGATGGGTAAGGCAGACAAAGTGGTGAGCTGGGATGAGGGTGAGTTATGTCACAAGAGATTGGGCTATCTACACCACGGATTTTTGAAGGTCACGCAACAGATTTCTACGGGGCTTCCAAAGGATACTCTTGTGCATATAGACACATGCAAGGAATGTACCATGGGGAAGTGCGATAAATCCATGCGATTGTCCCTTGAGAGGGAGCTTAATTTGCATCAGATGAGGAACTCTTGGTTCCAAAGAATAAACCTCAAGATGTGGAGCAGCCACATGCGAAGGATCATGGAGTGGCATAAACCACTCAAGAAGATAAATTTCTAGCCAAATGGGCAGAGGGAGTACATGCAGCAATACCTTTGGGTGTGAGGTGGGGCGATCTGCAAAATTAATCCCAAGAAGTAATTTGGGTTGGGTCCTAGAGATGGTGCACCTCATGGATCGAACCTGGCTACAAGGAGCCCATAGTACAATAGTAGAAGCATCAGTTAGATTGATGTAGTCAGATGTGAGGAGGATAGAAATTAGAGTGACAGGTGTCGGATACTAGAGCGTAGATTAGATTTGACAGTAGTGCAGAGTGCATGGATGCATATGTCAACAATGCTGAGAATCTAGTAGACATGTGTAGTAGGTACCAGCAATCAAAAGACTCCGATGACAGATGCATTATATTGATTCAGTTGTTTGGAGGCTAGTCAGTTTCATAAGTGTTATTCAGTTTCATAAGTGTTGCATGCAAAAGATGCATGTGCGAGAAACACTGGCAAAGTGTTGCATGCAAGAGTTGCATGTTGCATGCAAGAGGTGCATGTGCGCATGCAAGAGGTGCATGTGCACATGAAAGGATATTCCAAGGTATCTTATCGGGACAGATTTATTCCTTTATTGTTGAGAGGGAGTGTTGAATTTTGCAACAAGAAATAGTGAAATTGGCTTCCAAAAGAAACATGACAACACCTACACTAATGTGGGACCACATGTCGTGTAGTGATGGGTCCTAGTGATACATTAATGTGAAATTTAATTTATTTAATAAATTGGATATGTGTCAAATTTAATTATCCCTTAATTAAATTGGATAATAAAATGTAATCTTATTTCATAATCACTTGTAATAGTTAACTGAGTGTGATAAAATCAGTTAGCTCATGAATTTCAAGTTGAGGGTGGTTGATGAGGCATGCCGAGTAATTCTATTAGTTATGGAGTTTGAATTGTAGTTGTTGCATTGGTTGAATGCATGAGTAATCAGTTAACTCAGTTAGGTGAGTTAGAGTTAGTTGAACTAGTTGTAACTGTTTGTTGCACTAGTGAGAGATCCGGTGAATTAAATATGATTTAATTCACAATCAGTGATCTGCCATGCAACTGATGATTTACTATTAATAGTTGCATGCATGTCAGTTCCAGTGGAAATCCAGTTGAGACAAAGGTTAAAAGGAAGTTGACTATTAGTTGTATTATTAGCAGACTGCCTAGATGCAGTTAAAACACCACAGGATTTCCCATGATACTAGCGCAATTGAGGAAGGTTGAAATTCCTAAATAATAGGGATTGCATTCATCAGGAATTGTGTGAGTAAGGTAGGCTGAAGACAGGCTGAGAATTGGCTAAGTGTTGGCTCGATTTTTCCTAGATCAGTGTGAGATGATATGCATATTGTAGGAGACTCTTGTGAGAAGAGTGCATTGTAATTGTTTCATGATTCCTTGTGGAACATACAATAGAAGATAGAGGGGTTTTGAGTAGAAATATTTCCCCAGGAAATTATCTGTGTTTTTGTTTGATTTGATTCTTTCTTTGCTTAATGTGATTGGTTATTGTGTTTAATTTTCACAATTTATTTGTAGAAGGATTCAATATCTAGATTTAGTACATTGTTAGATAGGATTGAATCCATTGAGATACATATGTTTGTATAATTTATACATGAAGCACCTCAAGTTTTGTCTCAAGAAGCTGAGATTGAGGAGGTACAAGTTGTATAAGAAGCTGAGTTTATTGAAGAGGTACAAGCATCAGAAGTTGAGCTTGAATACATAGCCATCATGTTAGGTGTTGGAGAGACTCAAGGTCATTCATAAGAGATGATTTCAAGAGATACTTCAATGACATAAAGAGGATGGTTAAAATTATGTTTGATGCATTTACTGCTAGTATGGTAGGAGAAGGTTTAAGCTTCCACATACAGAAGGAACTTCAGATGATAATAAGGATGAAGAGAAGATTTCAAAGGGTAGTGGAGGAAATCCACCTCCATCTCCACCATATTCATCATCCTCATCATCTCCATCAACATCATCTTCCACTTCCACCACAAAAACTACTCACACTCACTCAAAAGCCACAAAAGGAAAGACACCCTTACTCAAACTAGATGTCAAATTTGAGCTTCCAATGTATAATGGAAAGGTAAATGCAGAAATATTGGAAAATTGGATACGTCAATTAGATGTGTATTGTAGGATTCCGAACCTTCATGAAGACGACATAAATATTCAATTGGATTATTTGAGGATGGAAGGATCTGCACTTGTATGATGGGAAGCAAGGACTCAAGAAGAGATTAAAAACTACAGTAAGGTCTCTATGTCTTGGTCAAGTTTTATTTCCACCATTAAAAGGAAATTCTATCCCTTAGCATACATGCAAATGACTATTATGGATTAGAAAATTTTTAGACAGTTGAAAGGGAAAAGTGTGCAAGATTATACTCATGAGTTTAGGAGAAGAGCTCTAATTTTGGGTATTAATTTATATTCTCAAAAAAATTTGTTAAAGTATGTTTGGGGTTTGCACAATTAACTTAGGCACACTATACTCATGTTTAATCCCACAAACATAGATGAAGTTTGTGTTCAAGCCACACACTTAGAGGCAAGAGGGAAAAAAAACATAGATGAGAAACGTGAAAGTGAGGGTAAAGGAAAGGGAAAGTTTCATGGAAGAGGAAAGATAAATAGCTCTATAAAAAGAGAGAAGGAAAAAATCACATGTAAAAACTGTTCAAAGGCTTTCCATGATGAAGACCACTATTGGCAACTTCATCCAGAGTTGAAGCCAAACAAACTGAAAGCCAAATAAAAGGGAAAAATTGTTGCTATAATTGAACATGACTTAGGGTCAAATTCAGGAGATGAGATAAATATTACAACCATGGGTTTGAAAGGTAAACATATTGCAAGCACTAGTACTTCAAATTGTTCAAATTTTACTCATGATGAAGATACAAGAATAAAAATTTTCCATATTAGAGTTGTCTCTAAACATACCAAGATTGATACACTTTTTGATAGTGGGTCACAAGATAACTTGATTTCTGAAGACTTTTTTAAGTATATAGGCCTTGAAACTATTAGACATCCAAGACCATATCCTCTGGGTTGGATATGCAAGAATTCAAACTTGCAAGTTTCAAGGAAGTGCTTACTAAGATTCGCCTTCAATTCAAACTTTATGGATGAAGTTGAACTTGATGTGGTGCCGCTTGAGATATCAGGTATTGTATTGGGAAGTCCTTATCTGTATGATAGGAAAGCAGTATTTCATTTCCATGAGAATAAGTATCACTTGTTTAAATATGGTATTGAGTACATAGTTAGAGCGCATAAGAAGAAGACAAGTTTGTCTCTCATACATGCAGGAGAAATGAAGAGGATAGTGAATGCAAGTCAGAATTTGACATTGTTGATGATCAAACAAAGAGATGTTTTGAATCAAACTTTTCAAAAATATGTTTATGCTTGTAACGAGATGTTTCAGGATTCTAATAGGTTTCCTTTGAAAGGAGGTGAACAAGATGTAAAACATTTGCAGTAGTCAACATCAGTGTTGGAAACAAGATGCCAGTGCAAGAGAGTGTAAAGGTTAAAGAGAAAGCGACAAAGAAACTTGGAAAAGAAGGCATGGGTTACAAAAATGCTTGTTTATGGTTTCCAAAAGTTACATGGAAATGGAAAATATACTTGTTCAAGAGACAATGCAAGTACAAAGCAAGATCAACTAAAAATCGCCATGATGACAGTGTGCAAGGTGAGACAATTTTTAAGTTTCCTTTGATTAATGACCAAGGTAGGAACAAGATGGTTTATGCAAAAATAGCTTGCTGCTCTACGAATTCAGAAAAATTGCAGCATGATGGTGTCAATGACAATAAGAGAAGGTCGCAAGAATCAAGGAAAAATTTAACTTTTTGTGAAAATCTCCAAATGATGAAATTGGGAAAATTTCAGTGGATAGAGACTGGAAGGGTGAGGGAATAGTACCCTCATCCACATGATTAGTAATCAGAGAGTTTTTGAGGTCCAAAAGGCTGCTAGTGGGGAGGAATGATCAGAGGCTCCATATTTAGTTCAAAAATGAAAGTGCTCAGAATTGGTTGGACACTGAACGATAGTGAATGACTCGTCGCCAGGAATCCAATGCAACTCGTTTTGTTGAAAACTGAGTTCGGATGACCACCATTTAGAACATTAAATTTAAAAAAAAAAAATGCAAAACAGTGACAAGTTGATGACATGGCATCCCAGTCATAACTCCAGATATATTAAGGGAATATTCTTCAGTTTTTTCCCAACGGCATTGTGACAAGTGTCACAATTAGATTCGTCAGTTTTGTTTGAAGGTGAAATTTTTTGAAGGATCTGCTCCTAAGGTTGAATTCAATTTTTTTTTATATGGGAGGACAACCCAACCAGGGGTCACCACGTGTCCCCTATGGTGGAGCCCCTCTCCAATGGTGGCATCGAATTTCATATGGTGGAATTATATGCTAAGGTTCGAATTTTAAGTTAATTACATGGTGGTTAACCTAAGTTTGGGTTATGTTTATATTATTTGTGGGCGCATATCTATTTCATATTCCAAAGTCAAATATATACATTGGAGGGCATATGTCAAAGTATGAACCATAGTTGAAACAATATTAAACATACGGTATGGTGGGTGCGTATTTAATATGTTGGAAAAGTTTCAAAGGTCAAAGAGTGTATAGTTAAATGGATGGAAAAGCATATATATGAAGGAGAGGATGTCGGGGTTGAAACCATGACCTCCCACCACATAACCGCGTGCCTTACCAATGGGTTGTGGGAAGAACTTGTAAAGGGTTGGCCACAAAATTATATTTGAATTTCAATGCGCTATCTGATGGCGGAATGGAGGGGTCTAGCCCGCAGGGCAACCCTCCTCCCATATGACCTTTCCACATGACCTCCCACCAAGCGCCATAATAATCACGCTTAGTGCGCATTACAACAATGCTTATCACACTGTTAACCGATTTTTAGTCCTAATTAAACTCAGAGATTAAAATGGGGGAAAATGTGGCAGTTCCCCCAATTTCGGCGAATTTTCTATTTTGGCAGACTTATCTAGAGTCTTCTCCAGATTTGGAGGAGGAATTTAGGGAAAAATTTAATGAACCATATCATGAGCAATTTTCGACCATTTTTGGCTCATGAAGAGTCATTCTTGGTAGATTGGAATGCTATGAACACATTGGAACAAGTTATAAAGGCATATGAGCAATTCTACAGGTGTTTTTGTCACTTTGAAGAATTTTGAAGCCTAGGGCCACTAGGAAGGAAGGCCATGCCTAGGTCAGTTGAAGGCCAAATTAAGTGAATGAATAGTCATTTGTAATAGATTTCGACCTTATGAACTCATTGAAGTATTTTTCAGGAGCATTTGATGCATGTAAACAACAATTTTTGCACTATTGAGCTAATACAGAGGCCCAAGCCATGGAATCTGGACCAAGGAGATGTAGCCCAGGAGGGGTGAAGTCCTTCATCAGAAATCCGTTTAATGGATAAATTGTGATAGTTTGTTGTTATTCAAAATTTTAAATTCATACTTTATGCTCTTGAATTCACTCATAAAAACTCATTTAAATTTACCTGTTTGACACGCATAAGCAACAAGGAAACATATGTACCTCAAGCATAAGATCAACAAGTAAATTTTAAATCTGAGGTTGAAATTAGCACAAAAAAATTAACATTCATAATCATATCAAGTTACTTACAAATGGGTGAATGTATGAAGTTGGGTTACACTTTCGTGAGAAATGCACCTGCAAATTTCACTCTCCCACAAGTTTAGCTGAAATTTTGAAATTACTTTGGCCAAAAATTTTCTGCCGTTAATCGAACTTATTCTACCGTTTACGTTGACGAAAATGGTAATTGGATTTTTTGCTAGAGGCAGAGAAACCAACATTAAAATTTCATCCGAACGTTTAAAAAAGTTTGACTGAACTATGTTCTTATAAATATAGCGGCCCTCAGAACACATCAATATTTTTGTCATTTTCTAGTTTTGTGAATGTTGGAGACGCGTGACCGTTGGTGGGTTTTGCTTGTTTCCATCAATTTTTAATTTTTTAATTTTTTTAATTTTTTTAATTTTTAATTTTTTTAATTTTAATTTTTAATTTTAATTAATTTATTTATTATTTTAATTTTTAATTTTTAATTTTATTTATTTATTTCTGATTTTTCTACGGTTAATTTCGTTCTAATTTCATGTTTTTTGCAATGTTTTCAGGGTGTCCTCGCCGTGCTCCATGTGGCCTTGATGTGCTTGTTCAATGTGTTCATCCCCATCTCGTCCACTCTGCGTCCGTGCTCGTCCTCGTCTCATCCGACCCATGTTTGTTCCTGGTATTCTTCCAAAGCCTCTGTAAATTAGATAATGTGAAGGCGAGATGATCATCTTCTGTATGTATAATTTTTCTAGCTGCTTAAGTATACTTTCGCAAAATTCCTCCAGTGTCATGAACTCTGCTCTCAATTTCTGAATTTCTAGGCCAATAAATGTGTCATAAATATAACAATTATGTTGTTGTTTTTCATGTTTTCCATGTTGTTCTTGGTTAGGGGTATGTGGTGGTGATTCTCTCCATATTCAACTTCTTTAGCGTTGTTGTGATCAGTCTCTTCTTCTTGTGTCTTGTTACTTGTGCTTTGTCTTGCAGTATTCTTCTTGCATATGGTTAACTAGCCGAATTGGAAATTAGGTACAAAATGGATTCATCAACAAAAACCATCTTTTGTTTTTATAATAAAATATCATTTGTTTTTTCAGCTTAAAAAAAATAGATATACCAATAAAAACCCTAGCACAACACACAAAATTGATCAAAATTTTGAATTAATATAACAAAGAATACCTGAAAAATACATTTTATAACCAACTAATCTCTAATAGGGAGAGTCGTCTGCATATGAACATTATTATATGATTCTTGGTATCGTTGGTTGAACATTATCTCGAAAATTCTGAAATAATACATTCTATAACCAACTAATCTCTAATAGGGAGAGCCGTATGCAAATGAACGTTATTATCCGATTCTTGGTATCGTTGGGTTGAACATTATCTCGAAAATTCTGTAATAATATCAGTGGAAGAGCTCTTTAATTGCTTCACAATACATACCGCTTTTTTGTTTCAGTCTAGCATGAGACATATTTGTTATAGATATTATATGGATTTTCCTCCAATTATTATTATTATTATTATTATTATTTCCGTTAGTTGCATCAGTGAATAACTTGGCAGGATTAATCAGTGAATTCATTGGTGGAAATAATCCCGCCATTAATGATTACCTGTAAAATTCATAGTTCCAAGTATAGATGAGGGAATAGAATCTAATTGGCCTATTCGTGTTAAATTATAATTACTGATTCATGCTTTTAATCATGAGGAGATGTGAAAATTGAATTTTTATGTGATGCACATCTGATTATAAAATTTTAAGGATCATAAATATGGTTTGAATCCCCACAGTTCAGTTTCCTCACTATATCCACCTTCTAATTCTTGCATATTGTTGTGATTATTTTCTTCCTCTTCTTGTTTATTGTTGTTGGCCTCTTCTTCTTGAGCATTGTTTTCATCACTCCAGCTCCTGCAGCTACTCGTAGTGACCTCCTCATCTTCTGCTCGCTGTTGTTGTTGTTCATGTTTTCCATGCTGTTCTTGGTCAGGAGTATGTGGTGGTGATTCTGATGGTGGCCTTCTTATCACTAGTTGCACTCTGTTTCGTCTTAGAAATGCAATTTTGTCGAACATTGAGGTGGTGCAAACGTAATTCTTAAATATATCCAAAATTTCTAAGTTCTTCTCCTTTTAAACCTGCAGGTTCATTCATTCATAATCATGTCCATCATATTCAATCATTCACATTCATGATAGTAAATTTTTAGCCCTCTATGTAATAATTTTCAGAGCTGGAATGGAAAGGACAAGATACTACAATATAAACAAATGACAAACAATTAACTCACCTGTTGAGCATCTCAACTAAATATAATTGATCGGTTTCCATTGCTTTCCATAGTAATATGAACGATTTTTTTGAATGGAACATCTGATATGATGTGCCACTTCATAGGAAATTTTTCCACCCACTCCCAAAATTTGTTCTCGCTTCGAAATCTATAGGGTCAACCGTTTCAGCCGCGCCACATAAATTACAGCTTCTTGCCACCTGCCCCCATGTGCACCTAGATTAGATGTTAGTCTTGAAATAAGGGCATTTTTTTTTTCAGAATTTTTTCTTGTAAGTACCAGAAATAACATAAAATTCAAAGAAACACTCATTGAGAATAGCAAAAATATGGGACACATGGAACTATAATTTTTATCTCTGTTCTCTGCTTTTTCAGTGTGACTTGGTCTTTAGTAAAATAGGTATTAAGAGCAAGTATTTTGCAGTTCATTTTAATTTAATTAATTTTTCCTGAATTGAAATTTTATTTTAGAATGAGAACTTTTGTATAATAATTTATTAGCTTAAATGGTTATTAGATCTGGTTGTAATAATTGGATTGATTTATTGAGAAGAAGTTTTTTCCTCAATTGAAATATTATTTTAGAATGAAAATTTTTGTATAATAATTTAGTAGTTAAAATTATTATTAGATATGGTTGTAATAATTGGATTGATTTATTGAGAAGAAATCCCTAAGTAAAATAAAATTTCCAGATTCATTTACCCACCATGATATAAAATTGTTTCAAGAGAGATATGAACAAGTAGCATTGGATCGACCCGTAGTTGTTTTTTTATCAACTCAACAACTTATACGTCATTATACAAGCATCAAATCAACAATTTAGCTGTCAAGCCTCCCAAAAAATAACAAAACAAAAATGTGGTAGGAATTCAAAATTATCTTGATGGTCGTACACAAGGATAGTTTGTTTAGTATTTATGTAATTTTATTCTAAATTCTAGAATATTTAAATTTTTTGATTTATAAGTGAATTTAAATAAATAGTTAACTTTTTTTAATATTTATGAGATTCCTAAAATATTTTAAAATCTACATAAAACTACCTTTACAAAAGAGTGTTTTTTTACGCGTTTGAAATCCTATTGCTTTAGCCAAGAAGAACTGGGGAAGGCATGCTATTCACCCTTTCATGAAGTGTAGGCACCTATAGAGGCTTACTGCCAAGTCGTCCCACTAGCAGCCTCTAGTCACTTAATAACTCATTGTAATCAAGGCATATCACAGGGTTCTAGTGTCATCATAGTAGCATTATCCCCATGATTCCTAGTTTATACCAGGCATCATATGTCCATATTATACAGATCCATGATCTCACCTGTATCATAAACATAAAGTCACCACAAGATGTTCAAATAAAAAATTGAAATCTATATAAGTTAGAAACCAGATTGAACAAGTATGCGATTATTATCATAATTCTTGGCACTTGTATGTAGTAGCAACCAATATTCATTATGGGATTACATATCCAATCAATTTCTACTTGCAATTTGTCCTCCTTGATAGAAATTTCATTCAGCCAAAAAGATGTGAGTATTCAAGCATATAAACTTTCATTTTCATTTCCAACATCTTTTGAAATGATCTTAGAATTATGACATACCAATCATTCCATTATTTTAAGCTATAAACATATTAAATTTAGTGAAGTTTCATTAACTATAAATGCATTACTATAATAGAAAATCATTCACACAATGCATTCAAACATATGCGCTAATACTTATTTCTACACAACCAAACTTTTCACATCCGCATAGATTACTTCATGTACATTCATACTTCTTTCACTTTCACGACACTCACTCACTACACCCTTGCACGACATTGAATACCATCCCATGATGCATTCCATACTCAATCCATATTGATATATGTATCCTGGCTAACTCCGTATCATTGTCTTCATCATCTTCATTTCCTATAAATTTTGCACATCCTCCAGGCATCTAGACGTACATCTATGTATGATTGTCTTCATCATTTTCACTTCCTATAAATTTTACACATCCTCCAAGCATCTAGACTTACATCTGCTATAATAATTACAATATACCCCATTTCATACCATCCTCCTTGACCAACTTCAAAATTCACTCAACTCTTCAACACATCTGGACACCTTCTTCTTCAATCACCACACACAGGGAATTTACCCTCCCTTCATTGCTCAACAATTCCTAAAGAGCCCTTCCTTTCACTACTGAATAGTCCCTCAGGAAAATCTTCATTCTCTTAACCAAATCAACATGACATATTATCATATGAATGCATAAAAAATATTTTGTCACAATTTTGAAATGTCCTAGGCTTCCTTACTTTACCATATCCCTACCTGGGTATCAATTCACATACATGCATTCAGATGTCATCACATACATATCAATTGAGATATTGAAGCATAACTCAAGGAATTCTTACCCAATTCCTTTCAGCTCACATGCTATATTGGCATGAACAAAAATAATATGTTTACCTAAAGTTAAATAATTTTTTTCTAAATTCCATTCCTACATCATTATATAAAAATTAGGGTCTATAAATTTTTTGACTCTAAAAAAGTTTGAATAATGTTATCATTTCATTGGTTGAAAAATTAATATCACTTTGTAACAAAAATTCTGCCAGGCACTGAATTGATAACCTTCACTTTACAGGGGCAATTGATTGTGCTTGGAATTGACAAATTCAAATACCTACTAAGTTGATAGGCCTTTGCCCAATAGGTTCGATTGCGTTTGTAATTGACAAAGTCGAATAAGTACCCCTCTAATGACGACTTAAACAACTTAATCCACTAACAAACCAACAAATTTTGGTACTTTGTTACATTTTTGCATCCTGATAGTCACCAAGTTGAGAAGTATTCAATGCCATGCCAAGTGAGACTATTCTTATGCTTTTAATTTTTGACAGAAAAAAAAAAATCAGAATTAACTGTGCAATTCGAAAAAAAATTACAATTAAAGTCTATTATTCTGTTGTTCAAAAATTTCATTTATATGTATGCATATTTATTTTTATTAAATAGTTTTGACATTTGTTAAATAGTTAAATTATTTTTATTTAAAATTGAATTGTGTTAAATTACATGTTTAAAACCGAGAATTAACTTTTATTACTTTGCATAAATAATTCATCTCTTATTGTTTAAATTTTTTACCATCAACCAGTGGATTTTTTCCTGGACGATATCAACCGGTGGCATTTTTCCTGTCATATCGTCTAGACCATACTTCTATTTACAATGCCTAAATTTACGCAATTGACATATATTACAACTTTTCATTTTCGTTTGCTTATCATCCCTTTCAAAACTTTATTTGGACTCTAAGAAACACTAGAAGTTGACATAGTTAATGTCCATATGATAGAAGGTAAAATTTTCACAATATTCAATATAATCGTTTTCCTAGCAACCTTCTTCTTCTACATTCCAAGTTTATAGGACTTTTGGACCCTCCTCTTTGGTGGCAACTCCATTTTGTTGGAAGCTTTACTAATTTGTCAGAATTGTAGGCACAATCCTAGATTGTCATCAATTGTATCAATGGGTGACTGTAAAATTCCATCCTCTGCCTTAGGAAACTCATCACCTCCTCTACCCAACAACACCATTGACATTGTTGACATCAACAGTTCCACCAACTGCATATGTATCATCTTTCCTTTTCTTTTAAACATATTCCATTGATTTAAAGTTTAGTTTTGGCTGTGTTTTTTCTTTGGAATTCCTCACTCCCAGCTCTTGTATTTCATTGCATAAGTGCAACACCACATTATTTGTTATCCTTGTCATAATTGTCACACAAGCTTGCCATTTTATGGTTTCAACTTTGTCATCATCATCTTGCCAATGGTTAAAAACCACATCTCTTTAGTCGATGGTGCATTTAAGAAGTGATCAATCCTATTTTTCTCAACTCTGAGTACAAAATATGTTTCACCCAACCTCGTTCCTTGTTTGAGCAACCAGACCTCTAACAAACCCAATTCAATTTTGGCATGGGAGATATAAAGATTATAACAAAATGGTTAGTTATTAAAACATAGTAATTATGATTTTCCCTTGATATGACTCTGTTTTTCTGAAAGCACAGATCCAAATTCATTTGGGAATCAAGTTTGATGTGGATTTTTTCTTTCAGATTTGTAGTAATTTCTTCAACAATGTTAGCAGTGTTGTTCTTCTTAAATTATAGGCATAAAAAATCACTTAGTGTAGCAACAACATTATTCTCATGATTTGGAACATCATCTTCCACGATGTCTCTTTGATCTGGTGAGCTCCAATGTTTTGAAGGAGGTTGATTGGATTTTCGTTATGGATTTCCAATAGCCCTTGTACTTTTTAACAACAAGGATGCTTTCAAAATCACATGTGCCATGCTAGTCTCTTTTTCCTTATGTCGAGGCAACAAGCTCTTCATCACACTTAGGAGACTCAGCTAGAAAATCTTGATGGTTCCCCCACTTCTTGTGTTCCACTTTTTATGAGTGCTTCAATAATGTCAAAAAAATCTAGCAGGTTATAATTAATAAAATACCAAGTTTTTGTCTATCACCTCATAGGGGTTCACTATCACCTCACCAACCATAATGGTTATGATGTGTTGTTACTCATTCTCATTGGTAGTAAACTATTATAAAATTTTTCCCTAAATGCAGGGACAGTCCTAGTGTTTTTGGAAACCATGGACATGTCATTTCTCCCATAAAATTTAAGGTATTTGCAATAAATTTTCATTTAGTATTTTATTGAATTTGTTTTTTTCAGGGATAAAAAATACCACTAAACATGGTTGAAAAATGGAAATTATGCATATATGTTTCTGGTTATCCCAATCCAAGGAAATCAATGATTACATATGTGTTATGCAATATTGCGACAAACAAAGCCCTCTAAAGGAAAATGAATATACCTGGAAGAACAACAAATAATGAAGCATATTATATTGCATTGATAGAAGGCTTGGGAGCAGTTAAGGAGTATGGATCCAATGGAATTGTAGTTTTTACTAATTCTGAACTTGTGTGCAACAAGATGAAATGCATGTACCAAGTTAAGAATGAGAGGGTAAAACAACTGCATGGAAAAGCAAACAATATTGTTAGATAATTTCAATCATTTAATATAAGACATTGTGCAAATGTTGATAAGATTTCTGGTGATCTATTGTATGGGGCAATGCCAATTCAAGATTTATATGTCAAAGATGAAGTAGTGTTGAGAGGCTCTCCATCAAAATTTATTGATGGACATTGTAAGGTATTTTTGATATGTGTGTGTTTTTTAGTTATAAATGTGTCATTTTTAATGACCAAGTGTTTTTTTCAATTATATACCAAGTGCGCTCCCACCATGTAAGCACAACTTGGTGAACTTTATGTTTTAGAAAAAATTGTATTTATTTTTCAAAATGTGCACCCACTATGTAATCACAACTTAGTGAAACTGATGTTTTATAAATTTTATATTTAATTTTCTAAATGCGTAGGACTTCAACAAATTTTTGTTTAGATAGTTAAGTGAGTTTTACACATCAATTTGTGTTTTGAAAGTTTTTTGTTTTACATAATCTGCATTCAAGTTGTGTTCAAACATTTGTGTAAATTACATCAATTTTTTGAATTCTTTTGATTGTTTTTTAAATAGTAATTTTAAAAATAATTTTAAATGCACAGGGTAAATTTTTAAACATCATGTATCTATGTGTTTGTAGATATCCATATATCATGGATGATCATTTTCCACATGATTCTTCGAGGCTTTAAACACCATGTGTATTTATGTTTCTGTACATATCCATATATATATCATGGAGGATGATAATTTTCCACGTGATTATTTGAGGCAAACATCAATAGAGTCCCATGCCTCTATGAGAGAGGGGGATCATGGATTGGGGGATTTCAACGTGTTCATGGTATTTATATTAAATGTGCAAGTTTTTAAATGACATTTGAATATATAATAGTATCCCCATACATACATGTATACATATGGAATTGATTTTTTATTGAATATATAATCTTATCCCCATATATACATGTATACATATGGAATTGATTTTTTATTGAATATATAATCTTATCCCCATACATACATGTATAAATATGGAATTGATTTTTTATCAGTTTTTTAAGTTAAATTAATTTTTAATAAATTTCATTTTTTAAGAGTTTAGAGGAAAAGAGTATTTACTCAATCAATGGAGTCTGGCCATGGTTCATGCAATCTACTCAATCATATGCATGTATATTTGAATTGATTAGAAATTCATATTTTTTTATGAAGCTTTGCTCTCGTCGCGTGAGGGTGGTGGTGGTGGCACACATTATTGTGGTGGCCAATCAATAGGTGGTGGCCAATCGGATGAGGGTGGCGGTACACATTCCCTTGGTGGCCAATCAATGGGTGGCAATGTTGGTTCTCAACCAATGGGTGGTGGCCAATCAATGGGTGGCCATGCTGGTTCTCAACCATCTCCGGGTGGGAATTGTGTTGCTAAGCCATCTCGAGGTGGCCATCAATCTGAATATTATTATCATTCAATTATTAATTTGTTAAATTATTTATCTATTTTTTTTTTTAATTTTAATTTTAATTTTTTTTTATAAAATTTTTATGGTTAAAAATCAAATTTTTACAAATTTTTTCCCATGTTTTTTTTTTAATACATAATTTTATATATTGATGCAAATGATGAAAGTGTTGCAAGAAAAAGACGTAGTTCAAATCACGTAATTCAACAAGAAGGTTGTACACCAACCATGACTTATCCTTCTGAATTTCCCAATTATTTACCCTTGGAAACAAACATCCAACAATGCACATTACAAAAGTGCGAACATATTTATTCAGAATCGAGGAAAGATATTGTCTTTGAAACTCCCTGTAGAGAGTTAAGAAAGCTTACAAATAGTTATGCACTTTCTAAGCACACTTGTAGATGTTTACAAAAATCTTGGGCCAACCATTGATAATTTTGTAGAAGTGATGAGGAAATGAAAGGAAACATATGGATCCCGATACATGGGACGATGTTAAAAACAAAGTTACAAAAGAAATGGAAAAATCTATGTTTAATTTCAAAGAAGGGTCGAAAAGAAAGATGCTAAAGGTGCAATATTTCAAGTACCCTAATATAGCCTGCCATTTATATGATAGGAACCTTGTAGCCTATGGAAGAATACCATAGAATGACGAGGTTCCTGTTTATTTTGCAAAATTATTTGATACAAAATTATTTTTGGGAATGAAACCCTACTATAATGACCTTCATTTTGAATTTTTTGGTCCTGTGAAAGGTCGGTTATGTGACCATAGGGGCGCTAAGCGTGATGATGAGTTGCCTCGCCCTAAGTCACCATTGGTAAGCCAACATCCTTGTGTGGAAAATTTACGGTCAGAGATGGGTGCCACTTCTCAAATTAGTTGAGAAGCAAGGGATGCTATCAGAGACAATGTTCAGACTGGAATTGGTGGAATTGATATTGGTCTAAATAGAAAAAGAGCACGAGATAATGCACGTGCTAATTTTGTGTATAGTACAGATGATGAGATATACAACATGAGTATTGAAGTGTTTAAAATATATGGAAAGCATTGTCGCAATGGTTGGCAGAACTTAATTCTTCATGAGGAAGAGGGCATGGGCTCGATATGTGTTAATGGTTAGGGTGAATATTTTAATGTATTTTGTAATATATATATATATATATATATATATATATATATATATGTTTGTCTGTATGTGTTATTCTAACATAAATGTATCATATGTTCACAATTTGCAATTTACACGCATGATGAATTTTGATAATATCACGGTCCAAGGTTCAAGTTCTATCAATCCAAATGATATTTTGGGAAATGTTAGTATTTTTTAAGAGTTCATGATGTTGATGTACAATTATTATTCTATTATTATATTGAACTATCATGATTTGTATATTTTTAAAATAAATAATTATGTATACACATGTATATAAGTAAATGTTAACAAATTTCGATTTCATCCGATGTTTTCGCAATGGAGCCACCCTCTTCTTTCCTATTAGGAGATGTGCCAAATAATTCACTGTCACAATTATTGAATTTTTCACTTATGTTTCAAGTTATAAATTGAAGTGAAAGTTTCATTAAAATATGAGATCTAGATCTTGAGTTATTTTACAGTTTTAAATTTTTTGAATTTTAGGTTTGTGGAGATGATTTGCATTCTCCAAGGACTTTAGCGATGGAGTGTATGATGGAGATAGGAACATCCAAACAATTTGAAGAAGAAGTTGTCTAACATTTTTTTAATATTATTGCATTAGTTTATGCATTTTCATTTGAAAGTTTTTACTATATATATATATATATATATATATATATATATATATATATATATATATATATATATATATATATATATATATATATATAGTACAATTTATCCTGGAGGATGCATTGATGTAGGGCCAACACGAGACAATGGAGGGGGAACTACATCAGCTATTGCATATTTTTTTTCATTTAGTTTGTTTTATTGAAGTTCTACATTCTCATTCAATTTTAAAACATTAAAGTTTGATTTTAATACATACATATAAATTTATTATATATATATATATATATATATATATATATATATAGGGCCAACACAAGACAATGGAGGGGGAACTAGATGAGGTATTGCATGATTTATTTTATTTTATTTTTTTCATCTTGATTTTTTATGAAGTTTTACATTCTCATTCAATTTTAAAACATTAAATTTTAATTTTAATACATGTACATAAATTTCTTATACATGTGTATATATTTGCGATTACATGTTGTGTAGGTTCCTCATCCTTCAGGTGATAGCACAAGGAGGCTGCGCGAAGATACATTGCAGCCAAATTATCTATTTAATTGATGCACACAACATTTTATTTGAACTAGTCTTTTTATAACTTACATGTTATATTTAATTTTCTATATAACTTGATACTTGTAACACTTGATACATTGTTATATACATTTTATTGAATGATATAAATTTTGGACATATTTTACATTTTGGATAATTGAAGTACATTTATTTTTCTTGAATGATTTTAAATTTTGGAAAGTTGTTACATTTGGCATGTGATCACATGTTATATAATGTTAACTTAGATGATCTTAGATTATGTTTTGTTTTTAAAACTTGTTGTTTTGTCACTTGTTATTTAAAATGAATCTAGATTGAAATTGCAAATTACAAAACACGTGGTACATGCTATGCATTTGAACATGTGTGAATGTTATATAATTATGTGTAAATGTCTATTAAAGGTGATATTTAGGTACATTTTTCATGATCATGTGTCATTTAAAACAATCATAGGTGGTTTTACATATTTAAATTCATGAATATATGTAACAGTGATTGAAGTACATTTGCATTTAGTTGTTACATTTTGCATACATGATGACATGTTGTTATAATGTTAACTTAGATTCAATTTTAGATTAAATGTTTTCTTTTTAAAGCTCAAGTTCTCTTGCCATTTGCTATTTAAAATGAATGTAGATTGAAATTTCAAATTACAAAACACATGTGGTACATGTTAAATGCATTTGAACATGTATGAATGCTATATAATTAGGACATACATATATTAAAAGTGATATGTAGGTACATTTTTCATATGATCATGTGTCATTTAAAACAATCATAGATGGTTTTACATATTTAAGTTCATGAATATGTAACAATGTTTGAAGTACATTTGCATTTAGTTGTTTCATTTTGCATACATGATGACATGTTCTAATGTTTTAACTTAGATTCAATCTTAGATTTTAAATGTTTTGTTTTTAAAGCTCAAGTTGTTTTGTTACTTGTTATTTAAAATGAATCTAGATTGAAATTTAAAATTACAAAATACATGTGGTACATGTTATGCATTTAAACAATGTGTGAATGTTATATAATTATGTGTACATATGTCTATTAAATGTGATAGTTCAATTTTAATATAAAGTTATAAATGAACATATGCATAAACATATAGGTTATAAAAAATGAACATGTACAATTTACATGCCGTGAGTGTGGTTTGATGCTTTTAAAGGTTAAACACGCACACACACGCACACACACACACACATGTATATATATATAAGTTCATGAATATGTAGCAATGAAAGCAAATTTGCATTTAATTCATACATTTTTTAATTGAAATCATTCTTATAATGTTAATATACAATACATATAGATGTACATCTAAAAACAATCATAAAATTCTAGGTGTACATAGATGTGTCAAACAATCATGAAATTTTAAAATTGCATTAAAAAATATGGTACATACAACATTTTTTTATTAATGTACATAGAAAAACTACTATGGATGTCAGTTGACAGTAAAATTAACATAATAAAACTAGAAATTACAAAACAAGGTACAAATTTTGCATTTGAATGAATATTATAATTTGTAGAAAATTAATCAACTCATAAAACACTCATAAAAAATGCCTGAGACATAGAACTGGCGGAAAATGCCTAAGAGCCTTACTGCATTCCTCATACTCCTCATTATTAAAATAATGTTATAATACAAATAAATATATGAGGAA
Source organism: Pinus albicaulis (assembly GCA_034641835.2). NCBI lineage: Eukaryota > Viridiplantae > Streptophyta > Pinopsida > Pinales > Pinaceae > Pinus > Pinus albicaulis. The sequence goes on from CM076572.1 coordinate 765,156,562, forward strand.
GTTATCTCAAGATAGTGCATCTATTTTGGACAACTTGGTTGAGCAAATATCTCAACCACACACTAATCTAGGAGCTAAGTTAGGTAGGCCTAAACTAACTCCTACTTAAGAGGAACTAACTTAATCTAGAGAATTAGGCATAAATTCCTAATTTTCAAGATTAATTAATTTAATTTAATTTTTGGATTTATAATTGTTTTTCTCACATGAGAGTGAGGCTAACATTCCCACTCTCAATGATAAATCCAAAATAAGAATGAGGAACCATCTTCCAAGTTCTCATGTTGATCCACAAAAACATTTCCTGAAAAACCGCCAAAGCTGGATGCCGAAAAAAATGCAATCTGAAGAGACCATGAGTCAGCTGCATGTCTGATTCATCTCTAAATTTCGCTTGACAACTTCATCACGTGCCAAGCTGAAAAAGGATCCATTTGTCATTTTCTTGAAATCAACATCCTTTGTCCACTGAGAAAATTTGAGAACACCCACTAGCGAATCTGCTGATGATGATCGCCCACTAGATGATGATGTTGATGATGTTAAAAACAACTCACTGTTGATTTTTTTGATGCTGTCGGAAAATTCTCACTATAGTTGTCGAAAAATTCTCACTGCTACTTTTGCTGTCGACTACCCACTGGCGAATTTGTTGATGCTCATTGGTTGATGAAGATTCCCACTGGCTGCTTTGCTGATGTTGCCGAGACTTTCAGCTTGACAACCACCATCAATTTAATTAACATTTTCCCCCCTTTGTCAGCTGAAAGGAGAGATAATCATTTGGAAATTAATTCTGAACTCCCCCCCTTCAAGTGTAGGAGAGTTTCACTGGTGTACTCCCCCGTTCATCTGTATGAGAGTACCATCTTCATTTTACTTGAAACACTACCTTCATGTGAGACTGAATCTGTCGATAACACATAGACAATTGTTTGGATGTAGATGACCACTTCCAAGGATCAATCCATGCATAATTGATCTTCACTCTAGGTGGTTGATTGCGCTTGCTACATATTTTTGACGAATGATTTTTCTTACCACAATGGTGACAAGGATGGAGGTCAAAACATGTACTATCCATATGGCCATTTCGCTTACAATGGTTACAGTTATTATGAGCACGGTCTAGAAAGCCTGCGCTGATAAATTGCACTAGTTTTGAGTAATCCAGAATATACAAACTGTTGTCTTTGGTGTAACCTAGGCCATGCTGATCCTTGTTGAAGGAGATTTCTTCCCAAGGTCTGATCACTTTATTGGAAAGATCATTGTGTTGTTATTCTTCACACCTGTTGATGCTGCCAATATGCTGAGTTGGATTGATTAAATCATCTATATTACACTGAGAATCAACCATTTCAATTAATGATTCATATGTTTGACAAGCCGCATAAAATTGTTCAACTGGATATTTGGTAATAATTGTCGCATCATTAAGTAGCACAACTCGTTGGATAAGGTCACTTGTATCGCAACTGACATCAACTTGAGTGATGAGATATTTTGTGTCACAACCTTCACCACTATGCTGAATAAGGTCACTTGTATCACAACTTCCATCTGATGTTTGGATGAGGTCGTCGGTGTTGTAACTTGCATCTACCTTTTCGGTATACTGTGCATCAAGCAGATCGTGTTTTTCACTTAGTTTGATTTGAAGTGCATGAATGAGTTTTATTTCATCGCAAGCTCAATTTGAAAGTCGCCAGCTACTTTTAATGTGATGTTCATTTGGTCAATTAAGGTTTGATTCTGCTTCAACTTCCATTCTGGTAACTCAATTGTATTATATAACTCATGATTGCACTATTTCAACTCTTTAATTTACAACTCTGCACTTTGAAGACGTTTTGCACCTTTTCCCATTTTTTCACACTTGCTTGTACTAGGTCGCTCGATTGAGTTTATCATGTTCGCTTTCTTTGGAATTTTCTTGATCTCTTGCTTGGTGAAACTTGTTTTTCTTATTTCACGCTCACGCTCGCTTGTTGTATATTTCAACTTGCTTGATTGTTGTTTGAATATTACATTTTCCTGCTTTAGAGTTTGTTGAGATTCAACAAGAAGATTCAACGCCCATGCTTAGTGCATTAAGCACCTGGTTGCATTTAGCACATGGTTCCATTAAGAACCCAAACTAGGGTGGGGCCCACAGTGCTATTTTTGGGAGCATGTCTACTTTTATTATACGTTCATTTAGATGGACATTAAACTGTAATCTATTCTCAATGTGGACTTGAAATAGTTAATTGAAGTGCCAACTTCAGTTAGCTAGTGAATTTCGAGTTAGAGGTTGGTTGGTGGGACATGCAGAGTAATTCTAGTTGTAACCAAGTTCGAAGTGCAGTGGTGTATTATTTAATGCAAGTTGTAAATATTTTAAGTCAGTTAAGTGAATTAAACTCAGTTGTGCTAGTTGTAACTAAAGATAAAAATAGTGAGAGATCAAATGAATTAAATATTAATTAATTCACATGTAGTGATCTCACATGCAACTGATGATTTACTATTATTAGCTGCATGCATGTCAGATCCAGTGGAGACCCAGTTGAGTTCTAGGTGAAAGGGAAGTTAAATATCAGTTGTGACATTATTGGCTTGCACACATGCAACCAACCACCCATTGGAGTGCCCATGATACTTGCGCAATCAAGGCAGGAAATAATTCCTATATTTTAGGGATCTTGACCATCAAGGATTACGCAAGGCAGGCAGGCTGTCAGGAGGCTGGAAATTGACTAAGTATTGGTCAGTTTTCTATGAGGACAATGTGAGACAAATAGCTGAATGTTGGAGGCTCTTGTGAGAATATAAATACATTTTATTTGTTTCATGATCCATTCTTAATATAAAATAGAAGATAGTGGGTTTTTTAGCTATAATATTTCCCCGAGAAATTATTTGTGTTGTGTGTGATTGATCTTTCTTCATGTTCATGTGATTAGCAATTTTGTTTTTAATTACGCAAAATATTTGTAGAAGTGATTCAGTATTTAAATTTAGCACGTTGTTAGATCTGGTGAATCCAATATATACATGCTTGTTGTATAATTTATACATGGTATCGGAGCACAATAAATTGCAAAAGTGAAGCAGGAGCTGATTTTGTGACTGGATAGAATTCAAATTTGCAAAAAGACTTTCTTGGTGCTACAACTGATTCAAGATCGAAATGGATTTCAATGGCTTGAGGTTAGAGTATGCACTCGAGGGTAGCTTGAACTACATTGCTTGGAAGGATAGGATGGAGGTAGTACTCGAAGACAATGGCTTGAAGGAATTCATTGAAAAATATGTTCCTAAGCCAGATGTTGCAGATGCTGCCAATCTTGATGCATGGCAAAAGAAAGTGGCAAAGGCGAGGAGGATCTTATTGGAGGGAGTACGAGACCACATTATTTAAAGCCTCCATGGGAAAGCCACACCATATGTAATGTAGAAGGCTTTGATGGATCTATTCCAAAGCAAAAACGACCATAGGAAATTGGCGCTCAAATATAAACTCAGGAAGATCAAGATGGAAAAGGGTGACACCATTCCAAAATATCTCAGGAAGTTTGTCCAATTTCGGGATGAACTGGGGAGTGTGGGAATAACAGTTGTTGATGATGATTTGGTGAGTTTGGATCTCCTAGGACTTCCTAAGATTTGGCATAGTTATGAAGACTATATCAACGGACGGGAAATATTTCCAGATTGGGAACAACTGTGGTTGGATTTGGTGCAGGAGGAGTTCAGACGGAACACCAGAGATGGATCTTCATCTAAGCATGACGATGAAGAGGATTGTGCTATGGATTCCAAGGTGAATAAGGGGAAGGGGAAGAAATTCCAGTCTAAAGCCGATTCCAAAGGAAAGAAGCAGGACATGTCCAAGGTAAAGTGTTTTCACTGTCACGAACACAAGCATTTTGCTACTAACTATCCACAAAAGAAGAAGAACAAGAAGGCTGTTGGATTTGCAGCTGGTGAGGCCCTTGCCTCGCAATTTGAGCTTGAATTCTCCTTGATTTCATGCATGGTGTCAAGTGTATTGGGATCGGTGTGGTATTTGGATAGTGGCGCTTCCTTTCACATGGCGGGAGATAAGGAAATTTTTAGTGACTTGGAGGAGAAAGATCTCCAGATGCATATTGAGATGGGTTACGACAGACTATACAGTGCTACCGAGATTGGTACCATTACCTTTAAGAGGAATTCAGGTAAACCATTTCAATTAAAATATGTAATGCATGTACCAGGTTTGAAGAAAAATTTGGTCTCAGTCGAAATGTTAGTGGACAAAGGCTATGACGTTGTTTTTAGTGATGGAAAAGTTTTCCTGTGACACAAAACAACAGGTCAAGCCAAGAGGATAGGGATTTGAGTTAAGAATATCTACAAGCTGGAGGTAGATGGATGCGCTGCCATGATGGGAAAGGCGGAAAAAGTGGTGAGGTGGGATGAGGGCGAATTATAGCACATGCAATTAGGCCATCTTCATCATGGAGCCTTGAAAGTCATGCATCAAATTTCTACTGGACTTCCAATGGGAACACTTGCTCAATTAGATCAGTGCAAGGGTTGCACCATGGGGAAGTATGTAAAGTCGACCTTTCATGAGAAGGAGAATCGAGCTTCGGGGATCTACAAGAGAGTTCACATAGATGTGTGTGGACCATTCTCAGTTTCTTCAACATCAAAACAAAAGTACTATGTAATATTTGTTGATGAATTTTCTCGTAAATGCTAGATCTTATTCATGCAAAAGAAAGATCAAACATTCTCTAAGTTCTGTGAGTTTAAGGCATGGGTGGAGAAAGAGTCGGGGAAGCAAGTGAAGGCTCTTAGGAGCGATAATGGTGAAGAATACATCCTTAACAAATTTAAGAAATTTTGCAACAAATAAGGAATTCGAAGGGAAATCATATTGCCTCATAACCCAAAACAAAACTGGGTCGCAAAGAGGAAGAACAGAATGACCGTGAGTGTAGCACGAGCGATGTTGCATGATCAGGGCCTACTATGCATTTGTGGGTGGAAGCATGCAACACTGCGGTTTATGTGCAGAACTGTTGTCCTCATAGTGTACTTGGCATGAGTACACCTGAAGAGGCTTTCACTGGCAAGAAACCTAATGTTTCACACTTTAAGATTTTTGGCTCATCTATTTATGTGCATGTGACCAAGGAAGCCAGTAAGAAGATGGAACTGACTGCTGAGGTTGGAATTTTTGTGGGGTACACAGAAACACCCCATAATTATCGTGTGTATTTTCTAAACAACAGAATGACTGTTGTGCGATGGGATATAAAATTTGATGAGGGGAAAGCCATGAAGTTATCCCTTGAGAGGGAGTTGGACTTGCATGTAGAGGAGGAACTGATGGTTCCTAAAGATGAGTCTCAATATGTGGATCAACCACATGAGGAGGTTCATGGAGTGGAGGAAGCCGCTCATGCAGAGCCATCCATCAAAAATGGCAGAAGGTGCGCCACGAACGCTGATAGGCTGAGACTTGATGCTGCAAAAAATGTAGGAGCCCCTACTTCACAGTGTAGACAGAGGCAGTCTCCTAATTGATTTAATAGATACATGGATCTTATGAGAAAATGTTTTGTGACTGAACCATCTTCCTTTCAGGAAGTAGTGCAACAACCTACTTGGGTTGATGCAATGGTGGATGAGTATGACTCCATTGTCAAAAATAGTGCATGGGAAATTGTCCCAAGACCGATCGACAAATCAGTGGTAGATTCGAGATGGATCTACAAGGTAAAACAAGCTGCTGATGCGAGTGTGGAGAAAGACAAGGCAATATTTGTGGCCTGGGGTTTCTCACATATCGAGGGGATAGATTATGATGAGACCTCTACACCTATCACAAGGTACTCTTCCATAAGATCCATCCTTGTACTCTCAACGTAGATGGGCTGGCACATTCATCAGATGGATGTGAAAACTACGTTTCTCAATAGGATCATTAAGGAATAGATGTACATAGAGTAGCGTGAAGGTTTTAGGATCTTCAGCAACGAGTCACATGTGTGCAGAATCAAAAGAGCGTTGTATGGGCTGAAGCAAGCACCCCGTGCTTGGCACAGTCAGATAGAAAACTATTTCACCAGACTGGGGTTCACCAAAAGTGAAGAAGATGCAAACCTGTACCAGATTGTGGTTGAGGGTAAGCTATTGATCATTTTTATTTATGTTGATGATTTAATATTAATTGGTGATGAGCAAATGATACACTCATGCAAGGAGGATCTTGCAAGGGAGTTCGAAATGGAGGACATGGGACTCCTTCATTATTTCCTTGGATTGGAAATATGGCATTGGGATGGTGAAATTTTTGTGTCTGAAGGAAAGTATGCAAAGGAGATACTGGGTAAGTTTAACTTGGAGAGCTGCAAACCCATGGATACTCCTCTTTTAGGAAATTGGAGGAAAGAGGATTCTACTTCTGGAGAGGTAGTGGATGATACTGTTTATCGACAGTTTGTGGGTTTGCTAATATATCTAGTGAACATGAGACCAAACATATTCTACACAGTTAACCAATTGATTCAAGATATGATTAATCCTACCAAGCTATTTTGGAAGGCGAGGAAGCATATCCTGAGATACCTGAGGGGCACATTAGAGTATGGTATATGGTACAGACAGATGGATGGAGTGAAGTTGCATGGATTCACAGATGTAGATTGGGCTGACATTCCATCGGACAGAAAGAGCACATAAGAGGGGATATTTAGAATTGGGTTGACAACAGTTTCTTGGTATAGTAGGAAGCAACAATCCATGGCACTCACTTCAGTGGAAGCATAATACATGGCAGCAAGTCAAGCTGCATTTGAGGCTATCTGGATGAGAAAGATATTGGTTGGTTTGTTTGGTTCTCAAATGGATCCGACAACTATTCATTGTGATAATCAGAGTTGCATTAAACTCTTGATTAATCCTGTGTTTCATTATAGGTTCGAGCATATAGATATCCGGTACCATCATCTCAGAGATTGTGTGTAGAGAAGAATCATGGTGCTACAGTACATTCCCACGGAAGATCAGTATGCAGATATTCTAACGAAGGCGCTCACTAGGAGAAAATTCGAATACCATAGAGATAGGATCGTGGTGAAGGATAATCCATTTCTTGTTGAGAGGGAGTGCTGAGATTCAACACCCACGCCTAGTGCATTAAACACCTGGTTGCATTTAGCGTCTGATTGCATTAAGCAACCAAACTAGGGTGGGGCCCATAGTGCTAGTTTTGGGTGCATGCCTATTTTTATTATCCCTTAATTTAGATGGAAATTAAACTGTAATATATTCTCAACGTGGACTTGAAATAGTTAACTGAAGTGGAAAATTCAGTTAGCTAGTGAATTTCGAGTTAGAGGTTGGTTGGTGGGACATGCAGAGTAATTCTAGTTGTAACAGAGTTTGAAGTGCAGTGGTGCATTAGTTAGTGAAAGTTGTAAATATTTTAACTCAGTTAAGTGAGTTAAACTCAATTGTGCTAGTTTTAACTGAAGATACAAGCAGTGAGAGATCAAGTGAATTGAATATTAATTAATTCACATGTGGTGATCTCACATGAAACTGAAGATTTACTATTATTAGCTGCATGCATGTAAGATCCAGTGGAGATTCAGTTGAGTTCTAGGTGAAAGGGAAGTTGACTATCAGTTGTGACATTATTGGCTTGCACACATGCAACTAACCACCCATTGGAATGACCATGATACTTGCGCAGTCAATGAATGAAATAATTCCAATATTTTAGGGATCTTGACAGGATGTCAGGAGGCTGGAAATTGACTAAGTATTGGTCAGTTTTCGGTGAGGATAGTGTGAGACATATAGATGAATGTTGGAGGCTCTTGTGAGAAGAGAAAGACATTGTATTTGTTTCGTGATCCATGCTTAATATACAATAGGATATAGTGGGGTTTTTAGCTGTAAGCTTTCCCCGGGAAATTATCTATGTTGTGTGTGATTGATCTTTCTTCATGTTGATGTGATTAGCAATTGTGTTTTTAATTCCGAAAAATATTTGTAGAAGTGATTCAGTATTTAACTTTAGCACATTGTTAGATCGGTTGAATACAAGATATACATGATTGTTGTATAATTTCTACAGAGTTGAACTCGATCGCTTGCTTGATTGTTGTGTCAATTAACTTCACGCTGGCTCGCTTGATGTTTGAACTTTGCACTAACTTGATTGTGCTTATTGGAAAAATAAGGGTGTTGAACATTGTCTAAAATGCACCCAAAAATGCTTACAATGATTTTAATGACTCACTTAAAACAATGAATTCACTTGTCCTCTTATCAATTCAAAACTTGGGTGTCGTTGAATGTTGATGTAGACTTTGCTGGAAATGCTTGAGTTTTGCAGCTTACTTAACTTTATTACCTTGAATGAATTTGCTTGTTGAGGTAGAATGTTGATGTTGACAACTTTGATTATTTGTTGTAGGTGTGAAAATGCATGTGTTGAGTTTAATTGTCCTTCCTTGCAGCTACTTAGTTACAGATGTTCTGCTTGTTGTTGTTTTCTTGCATTGAAATTTATGTGTGTGTTAAATGAGATCATTTAAGTGTCAAAACTAGACACAAATCATAACCAACATCATGAAGCATACCAAGATAAAATTTTAGCATGCACGCTCATAAACACACTCTTCGTGTACCTAATATCCCCTTATTCAATTTCGGGCGGATCTAGAACACAATCACCACAAAAAATATGATTTTATTAAGTATTGAGCACATCAACCTTTCATCTTTACAACATCGTAGTTTGAAAATTTTCAAGAAATGAGAATATCGAACTTGCAAATTCTAGAAGAAAATTGTCTTAAAATACTAGGTGTTTACTGACTCAACCTCCTAGAAGTGAAAACTTTACTTCAATAAGCTTCCATTTAAAAATCACTTGACTCCAAATATTACAAAACACTTATTGCTCTAAATTTACAAAAACAAATTTACCATATCACTCCACAACTTATCTCTCCAAATTACAAAACTTTAAAACATCAACCTTATTACTCCAAAAATAATAATTATAATTTCACTTTATAAAAAGTGAATCAATTTTTCAATACTTCAATTCCATTAAATTCACTTTTCACTGCACTCACTTATCACTCCAAAAAAATTACTATATTTTTTTATCTCTCCATTAACCTAATCACCCACTTCTTTAAAACTTTCCATTAAAACAAAATTTTATGAAATCACTTAAAGTCACTGAGGTTGTCTTTTACACTTTACAAAATATGCATGTAAAGGTATATTTTCCTTTCACTTTATGCATATAAAATTTTAAGAAGCATTAACCATACATGTATTTTCAAAAGCTTCTCCACGGTAATACTTTTAAATTCATCCAATGGTGGCTACGTTCATAGTGAAGACACTAAATCATTTATCTATAAATAGATTTACTTTTTCAACATAGTGATAGTGTGTACCTTTTAATTGTTTTGTCTTTTGTATTGACTGTCTATTTGCCTCTTTGAATGTGTTTGGAAACTCCACACTTCCACACAAATATCCACATAGTGTGAGTTATTTCTACGTTGCTATACTTGACACACTTGACGCAAATATTCATGTTGTTGAGCCTCCTTGTTGCTGGCTTTCTTCGCTTGTTAGTTCTTCCCTCACGTATGTCTTTTTACAATACTCCAGTTTCATTTTACAACATAAATTACTACTAAATGAACAAATCTATATTCCATGATTTAAACGGTGGTTGCTTTTAAGAAAAAAATATTTCTCTTTATACAGTAGCTTGAATTGGGAACTCTCGCACTCTCCTTAGGGTTTTATTCATGCAAAGCAATCTCCTTTGTTGTCATTGTGCCAATCCACAACTTCAACAAGATTTAAAAGAAAAAAATTGTTTTGGTAGATTCACATTCACAAAACGAAGGAAATAAAATTTCTTCCCAATGCCTCTCTGAAATAATGAATTATTCAGCATCGATGGTAGTAGTTGCAGCCGTCACTGAATTCTTTGACATCAATCCTCTTGAGATGTAGATTTTTAGGTGAATACTCATTCCATATCTTTTCCAAAGGAAATCTATGAACGAGTAGAATTCTCTTAATATCCTGGCAACATTCCAACAGTTGCGGAGAAAACAACGGATGCCATTTTTAAAACGAAACCACCTGCCTGGTTTTCTTATGGTCAATACTCCACTCTTCCACGCATAGGCTTCACAGCATCCATTTTGCATATGTTTCTCTAATTCACAGTCCCAATCCAACGTCTAGTACAACGTCCCAAGCATCTGATGTTGCACGAGTTGCAAAAACAATAATGATTGACAATCAGGGTCCTATAAGCCAACAAAGTCTTCGAATAACAATCCACGCTCACAACACCAGTTCACATGCAAGTCAACAAGCCAAGTTCCATAATATGCTCTAGAAACAACCTTTCACATTGATCCATTTTCTCTGGTTTGAATTGAAAGCAGTGAGATCCTTCATAATTTCTATATGTTTACATAGCCTACATTCAGGAATAGTTTAGAATAAATCTACGCTGCTATGGAAACCAAAATGCCACGTTGAGTTCCAACAAAGCCAAAATTCCGCATTGAGTTCCAGCAGAGTAAAGCATAAGCGGGGTTACGTTTCCTGTCACTTTTCTTGACCATAGCTTGAATGTTAGCCAATATTGGGGCTAGGCAAACTTTTAATTAAAAACTGAGCACTTTAATATCCCATGGAATTTAAAAGGTGGGAGGGAGCATTTAGAAATGCAGATTCTGATTTTCTGACTGTTCAAAGTAGGTATAATACTGTAGGTTCAAAGCTTAACATAGGTCTCATAACTGAATAAGCTCTGATACCACATGTAGAAAATTAATCAACTCATAAAACACTCATAAAAAATACCTGAGACATAGAATTGACAAAAAAGGCCTGAGAGCCTTACTGCATTCCTCATACTCTTTATTATTAAAATAATGTTATAATACAAATAAATAGATTAGGAATTTCTCTCAAGATAGTGCGTCTATCTTGGAAAACTTGGTTGAGAAAATATCTCAACCACTCACTAATCTAGGAGTTAACTTAGGTAGGCCTAAACTAACTCCTACTTAAGATGAACTAACTTAATCTAGAAAATTAGGCATAAATTCCTAATTTTCAAGATTAATTAGTTTAATTATATTTTTGGATTTATATTTTCTCTTCTCACATGGGAGTGAGGCTAACATAATTTGCTTTAGATGTCTAAAACAAGATCATAACTTAAAATTTGCATTATAACAAATATTCTAGATAGATACATTCTGCAATAATGACATAAAATGAACTAGCTCATACCAGAGAATGTATGAAATCGTTTAAGACTAGATAATGTACATGTATGCGTACATGTATAAATTACTTATTGTGTACATGTGCAAACACAATTCATCAATATAATCAAATCCTCAACACACTTGTACATAACATAAAATATACATACAAGAATGTACAACTTAATAATGCACAAAAAAGGCTAACAATTTGTACTTGAGTTCTGTAAGTTCTCAAAGATGAATCCAAGGACAAGAAATTGTTGGGTAGTTCAAAATTCTAATGGAATGCCATCCTCAATGATCCGTTCATGGTTATATTTTAAAATTTTCCATTTCTTAACTTTCATTTTTTTCTTTGATTGAACTTCTATAAACTTTATGTGCACTGCACACACTGAATGACTATATTGGCAACTTATGACATCAGGTTCATAGACTTGAAAGTAAACTATATTCTGAATTTGATGAGTTCGTTGGAAAAAAAAACCTTTGAGTATAATAGACCCTTTGTCTTATATAAGCTAGTTATCATCATAGTTTTCCAATAATTTCATCTTTCATTCAGTGCAACGCATAAAATAATACTTGACATTTTCTACGTTATTAGCCAGTGCAACTAGAAAAAAAACATCTCATGCACAAAAAAACAAGTACATAAATTTAGATCATAATTAACATGAAAAAATAACTTTAAAATTAACATGTGTACTTGATTTTATTATCTATTTATAGATCTCTATCATTTGAAAGCAATTGAAATGTTACCTTCTCTAACAAGATCATAAACTCGATCACCTTCAAATGATACTATAGTCTCATCTGATTGCATCTCTTCAAAGTTTACAACATACATTTTACTCTTTGTATTTAGCTTTGCATGTTGCCAATCTTTTACATACATATTGTTTTCACAAACATCATTGGATTCCGTGTCTCTATGCAAACATGAAAAAAAAAGAATATTTTTTTTCATAAAATGCAAACACATTTTGGTACTCCATTGATTTAGTTGAATGCAAGTTTCGAGTCCTTTTTATTGTTTCATGTCATTTCCAATCGATCTATCTACATCTTGGACCCCAATATGCCAAAAAAACCTATATGGAAAATTCAAACAAGAATATAAATATGTTATTTAAAATATAATCAAAGATAATCATTGTGATAGATAATGTTTAAAATTAGAAAATTAATAAAATTAGATCATGTATATTAAAGTTCTATATATATATGCAAGTTAATTTGTATATATGCACATGTACCTTCGTACTTCCTTTGACCAGTTAGTCTCATGGCTTAGTGCAGCGATGCACCATTGAACAACTTGTTCAGCTGAGACAAGTTGGTGTGCAGAGTGGTCCATTTGATATTTTTGAAGTGCTCGTTTTATACATGCCCCTGCACCATCATATTCACCTTTTCCATGACTAGTCTCAAAGAAATTACCACAATGTTTAATATGGATTTTCATATGAAGATGACACAACCAAAAGAATGATCATCAATATTTGAATTGACCCACGCATCCATCTGACCATATCCAATGATCATTGAATTTTATTCCATGACCTTTCAATGAGTCATAAACATTATCAAAACAATGTTGTACAAAATGTGTATCATGTGTACGACCATCACTAATATAAAATTGATATTCTTTAATAACATGTCAATTTTCACTGGTGCTTTCTATATGATTAACATTTTGTTCAGTGTTTCTATGTAGAATATGGGAAAGCATAGAGACTTGGTCAGAATGATAGTATTCATTCCGTATTTCATTTTGTGGAACAAATGTGTAATTCTATGCAAAATCAACTCTTGACAAAATGGTCCCTGGTGGAAAAAATTCATGGGATTTTTTGAATTGCAAGTCCTGCCATCGAGCTCTATGGGAATGCTTGGTGTATTTATAAATTTCTGCCTCAAACTTTCTCAAAAACTCTATTACAAAAATTTCTTCTTCTTGTAAATAAATCCTTTTAGGACTTGTAGTACTACTTGAACCAATCGATGTATGAATATATTCATATATCTTCCATTTAACTTTTATGTTGGACAATGATTGATCATTTATATCAATAGGATATTTGTTGTGAAATAAAGTCAAATTTCCACAATGACCACATTTTTTTACCACCAACACATTTTTTTTGGTAAAATAATTCATGGCTTTCTTTTACACATAGAATTTGGGATATGAAATGATGGATAGTAGAAGGAGGAGGTGAATTTTTCCAAAATGTTTTACCAAAATTAAGGAACGTGTCATAATATAATTGAAATTCCACATGGTAATGACAACAAGTAGTGTCGCGTACAATGATAGGTTTAACATACCATGGTTTTTGTTGCACAAAAGCAATGATTGAGACATTAATTACACGATTCTCTTCTATGAACTTGTTGAACAAATCTATCTGAGTGGTGTCCAAGATATATTTTGCATGTTCTTCGTACTAATTTCGTGTTATTCTTCGTCGCATCACATCCCTTGCTTTTGGTGAAACACATGAAATTTTCATCCAATATTCATATATTATTTTTTTAACATCTTCTCCAAGTATATCTTTGTATGGTTGCCTACAAATAATTTTCCAACAAATGAGTTTATCATTTAAATCTATTTGCAATCGATATTTCCGATATTTGAGCAATGTTTTTCGTGAGGTCCCTAATGCTTGTGCCACATATTTTACCAAACGATTCTATTTAGTACTTGATGAAACCACTGCCATTTGTATTACTCTAGGTGCATCTAAATCAATTTTCTTTCTAGATCTTCCAATTGAATTTAGATCACTACTTATATTTTGTATCGCATTTTCTTTCATTTTATTTATTTATTATTATTATTATTTTTTATCTTTTGTTGATTTTCGAATACCCAATATAGTCGTAGATTCTTTTAGTTTCTTTGATGTTAAGAGACTTCTCAAAATTTGGGCTTGAACTGCCACATTTTTATCTTTGAAGAACATATCAATAATGCGTTTAACACAATATCATATAACATGGTTAACTTTTTTATCTCCATATGTGTCAGTGTCAAAATTTTCTAACATCTCATCGTCGATATTGATTTCATCTGTACATATGAGAATTAAATGTACAAAATGAGTTTAAATATTCAATAAATAATTAAATTAAAAAATGGCGTTTGAATGAAATTGAAAAATTAATAAATATGTATAATTTCAATAATACACATTCAACATATATATATATATATACCTGGTGATTCAATTTCTTCCCTTGAATTTCTTTCAACATTTTCAACATCTTCAATCACTGGTTCAATATATTTTCACTTTCTCTTTCAACATTTTCTATCTCATCATCAATGTTATGAGGAATATCTATCTCTATTTACATTGTAAAATATTTTTCAAATTAGTTCATCAAATAAAAATTAAGTTTCACAATACACTAGTTAAATTTAAAATATCATTTATAATATTTACATTGACATACCTACTTCAACTTCTAGTTGAGGTTGATTTTCCCTTTCAATATTTGAGCATTATTCTCTCATTTTTTTGTGATATTCTCCACCGTATTCTCTAGGAGCCTCAAGTTTCTTGTTCGATCATGCTTTCTCTTGCAATTTCTTTGATTTCCCATGCTAATTTAGTATGAAGCTCAACAAATTTCCTTCAAAAATCTTGCAAAAAAAACTCACTATCACAATTTAGAAAAAATATCACTTCAAAAAATCATCAAAAAAGATTTAATTTAAAAGTAACTCACTTTAAGAATTTTGCACAAAAGACACACTTCAACCCAAAACAATTACTTAAAAAAAAAAGTCGCTTTAAAAATTTCGCCAAAAAAATGTCTTTTAAAAATGAAGCTCAAAACATTTCCTTCAAAGTCCTGCAAAAAAACCTCACTTTAAAAAATCATTATAAAAGATTTATTTCAACCTAAAAATATTACTCTAAAAAAATGTCACTTTAAAAAATACCCCCAAAAAATGTCTTTTGAAAATTAAGCATAAAAACATATTAAAATTCAACCCAAAAATTTTCCTTTGAAAACTCAGCCCAAAAATTTTCCTTTGCAAATTCAGTCCAAATGAAGAAATGTGTGAAAATAATGTTTCCGTTTTCGACTATTTACAAAGTTGCGAAATTTGTTTTTTTGGAGGGGCTTTATTGAATTTTTACCGGCCGATGGAATTTGTAATCAAAACCTCGACCAGACTTTTAATAAAAGTTTGGCTGAACTTTGTTTGTCGTCAAAATTAATGGAATAGGGCGGTGAAAAAAGTTAGACCGAACTAAAACGTCTGCAACTACGCTGCAACTTGGTTCTGAACACATTTCTTCAAGTTTGGAATGGTTAAGCTCCATCAAATTTTATGAATTAACTTTGGGAACCAAGACTAGCATTTGCAGAATTCAATCTAATTTAAGGAGATATAACTTTTATGGAATTCCATACATATTAACTAATTTTAATTAATTTTGTAATGAAATGGGTGCAAAAAATTTCTAAAGTTCATTATGATTCAATGAAATCAAAATTTTGTATCTCCCAAATTACACTGCAAAATTTTTTGAAATAATTATGGTGCATTACATTGGTTTGTCGTTTGTAATGGGTAGTTTTTAGATTTTTAGTTTATCACTAATATGTTGTGAAACTTGATGCAAATCGAAACATATTTAAAATATGAAGCTTTTTCATATTGGTTTAGTTCAAAAAAATCTATTAATTATGATATGCATCAGTTGGTTTCGTAAATATAATGATACCAAAGTAGAATCTGCCTAGATTGTTGCAACATATTTTTTTCTCAAAAACACCAAGTTATGAAAGAATACACCAACGCTTCTCAACATGACCTTTTATGAATCCCTTGATTGTTAAAGAACACACACTCAAATAATTGTTTATTTGACATATTAAATGTGAATAAAAAAATTCCAAAAAAAAGGTAATATAAAGCTAATAAAATTTCTGACAAGTTTTATTTTTATCATAAAATGAAATTCTAAACAGAAAAATTATTTTGGCTTGCAGAAAGTTGAAGAACTTATAAAAATGATATTTTTTCTCAAAAAAGGGCAAAAAATGTAACTCAACTTCACATTTTCAAATCCCACTGGTATGGAACATTCACGTTATCTAATGCACTGATATATAACTATATTTTTAAATGTTATTTAGGTGGTGCGTTGGGTAAATATGATAGCACCGATGCGATCAGAACATACCGAGCGCACTACATTTGTGATGGTGATTAAGAGGCATTTGTTTGAGTTTTAAATAGAGTTGGTGATGCATTTTTTTTCTTGTTAATATTATGTAAAATAGATATCTATTTTTTATGTATTTGTAACTAAATTATTTAAAGTTGTCAAGTCTTTATCATTGTGAACATGGTGTAATATTAGCTAGGAGAAATGTGAAAAACATGAATTTTAGTGAATATCTTGTGATAATTTAATTTGTATTATTTAAATTGTATTATTTGACTCATATTTATTATTAAAAATAGTTAAATTTAAACTAGTACAATAGCAAATAAAGAACCAAAATAGCATCAAAATGCTATATCTTTATTACTAGAAAAAAAAGTTCCTTGTCTCTTTAAGAGAGAACTTCCAATAGAGCAAAACCCCAACTACAAGTAACTTGATCACTAGCCTTATCTTACATTTCTTTATCCTCGTCTGTAGAGAGAGAAATTTATAATTTAAACTAGTAAGAATTGCTAGAAAGATTAAATTTAAATTTCTTGAAAATCTCATAAATTTAGTAATAAATTAAATTTTATAAAAATAGATTTTTTTAAGTTGTATTAAATCTAAATTAAATGTGTTGAGATGCGCTCTACAACTCAATATGGAAGATATGTTGTCACATAACGTTACATTTAAAATGAGTAAAATAATAATTGAAATTAACAAATTAAAAATAGTAATAAGAAAATAAATTAATGTTGACCATAATTACAATACTTCAATTTACACTCTAATCTTATATAACTTTAGAGATATAATGTAATCGAAAGTAAAAAAAATAATTTAGCTTTTATTACGAGGAAGAAATGAAATGAGTAAAGAAATATAATTTACTTTTTACTACAAGGAAAAAATGTAATTTTTTCACATGTCAAGAAATAGTATTAAAACAAAACTATATATATAACAAAATATATTTCACTGACAACCATAATTAAAATATTTCAATGTCCATATTAAATAACACAGTTTTATAGATACTTTATATAGAGAAAAATAAAGTAATTTAAATTGAAAATTTTCTTATATTTTCACTTTAGTGAGAAAAATTGAGGGAATTATTATTCGATTACTAGTTGCTTTCTAATTCAATTTATGGATATTTGTAAATTTTTCAATGTTTAACATGGATTTGATATGTAATATTAATTTAAAAAATATTAATAATAAAAATAATTAAATGTATACATGCAGAAAAAAAATATGAGTGGGCATATTTTAACATTTTAATATGGAGAATGTATATTATAAATAAATTATTTCAATGTCAACTACATATATTTTGATATATCAGTTTCCTATATCTACCAAGTGCCTAGAGGGATCAAATATCTTTTCACTCAAAAATATGTTTGCATCTCAAGAGATTTGGTCCCTCTCGGTGCTGTAGAAATTATACAAACAATATGTACACCAGTGGATTAAATCTGATCATGCAATATACTAGAGAAAAATACTGAATCCTTCTACAATTAATTTGTGGAAAATAAAGATGATCGCACAATCACACCAAGTAAGAGAAAGAAGAAAATCAATCCACAACACAGAAATTTTTCCCGGGGAAAGTTTGCTGCTCAAAACCCTCTATCTCTATTGTATAGTGAACCAAGGAATTATGAAACAATACAATGCACTCTTCTCACAAGAGTCTGTTGCACTATCCTGACTGTATCACACTGATCTGGACAAAATTGAGCTAGTACTTAGCCAATTCTCAGCCTGCCTTGCTCACACAATCCCTAGGCAATTAATCCCTATTAATTAGGATAATCAGTCTTTCTTGATTGCACAATACATCACGGGTATCCTATGGTGTATATAATTGGGTAATTTTCTAATAACACAACTGATAGATAATATCCCTTTAACCTCTACCTCAACTGGGTCTTCATCAGAACTGACATGCATGCAACTATTAATATTAATTCATCAGTTACTTGACAACTTACTGCATGTGAATTAAATCTAATTTAATTCACTTGACCTCTCACTAGTGCAACAATCAGTTACAACTAGTTATACCGACTTTAACTCACTTAATTGAGTTGACTGATTTCTCATGCATTAAACTAATACACTAGCTGCAACTTGGACTTTAAAACAAATAGAATCACTCTACAAGCCTCACCAACCACCCTCAACTCGAATTTCATGAGCTAACTGAGTCTATGACACCTAGTTAACTATTACAAGTGATTATGATATAAGATTACAATTTATTGTCCAATTTATTTAAGGGATAAATAAATTTGACACATATTTCTTTTAATTTAATTAATAAATAATTAAATCAAAAGCCTCCATGGTAGTCATTTCTGGATGTTGTTTCTGGATGAAAATTTCACTATTTCTTGTTGCAAATTTCAACACTCCCTCTCAACAAGAAAGGAATCAATCTGTCCCGATCTGGTACCTTCTGAATGTTCTTGCATGCAACACTTCTCTAGTGTTGTTCACACATGAAACTCTTTCATGCAAAACTTCTGAAACTGAATAGCCTTCAAAAAATTGAATCAGTATAATGCATCTGTCACCAGAGTCTTCTGACTACTGGATCCTACTACACATGTCTACTGGACTCTCCGAGTTGCTGACAACTGCATCTATGCACTCTGCACTGCTGCCAACTCTGATCTGCCCTCCAGTATCCGACACCTGCCACTCTGATTTCTGTCTTCCTAGCATCTGATTGCTTCAATCTAACCGATCCTTCCTGTTACTACTGTACTGTGGGCTCCTCATAGCCAGGTTCGATCCATGAGACACCATATCAATGAATCCTGCCCAATTTCTTCTTAAGATTAATTCTGCACATCAAACTTGGAGGTATAGCTGCATGTACTCCCTCTGCCATTCTGGCTCGAAATTTCCCCCTCTTAGAGGTCTCTTCTTGAGTGGAATCTTCCACTCGGTCTCCTCTTTGCTTCTCTAATTGTGGCTGCTCCGCAACCTTCTGAGACTGCTTCTGAGGCTGCATGTTGAGACATAATTGCTCCATCTCAACCACTAAGTAATTGACCATTTCTTTAATCCTTAAAGCCTTGCATGCATCCTCAACCTCGAGAGCATACACGTTCTTGACTCTTACACTGATCTGCTTCACTTGTCTCGTGGCTACGTGTTTAAGGAAAAAATTTCCTTTTCTAAACATCACTTCATAAACACATTCTTCCAATACCGATACAGAGACAAGATTCTTCCTTAGGATAGGAACATGCAAAACATCTGCTAGTTTGAGATGGGAGTCATTCTCCCTTTGAAAGGTAACTGTACCTCTGCATGTCACACTATACCTCTTGTCATCTCCAAGCTCTATGCTCTGCTGGAGGTCCTTCTCCTCCAAGTCACTAAAGAGATATGTATTCCCTGTAATATGGAACAAGACACCGTTTTCTAAATACCACATGCATCCCATTACAATGTTGGCCATGCATGAAATGAGACTAAAATCAAGCTCGAACTATGAAGCCAACACTTCACTTGCTGCAACTACGGGCTCCTTCTTGCTTTCCTTCTTTTGTGGACAATTCAAAGCATGGGTCCCATGCTTGTGACAGTGAAAACATCTGATCTTGGACAGCTAACACTTGCCCTCTTTGCCTTGGGACTTCTTTCCCTTAGCTTTATTTCCTTTTCTGACTCGCAAACATTGTAATTGTCCTGCCCTCGCAAAATTTTCTAAAAAGGGCGCTAATTTTAAATCAACGATATCTCCCTCATCCGAGCTCCAATTCGATCGTTTTTTTTTTCAATTTGGGTATTGTTTTGCAAGGAATCCAAATATGCTATTTGATTTTGAAAATTTTGCATTAAAATTTTTACATACTCTGAAAACTCGGTGCCTAAACAATTCCTTCTCTGATATCATGTAGAAATTATACAAACAATATGTATACCAATGGATTCAATCTGATCATGAAATATACTAGAGAAAAATAATGAATCCTTATATAATTAATTTGCGGAAAATAAAGACGACCGAATAATCACACCAAGTAAGAGAAAAAGCAAATCAATCCACAACACATATATTTTTCTAGGGAAAGCTGCTGCTCAAAACCCCTCTATCTCTATTGTATAATGAACCAAGGAATCATGAAACAATACAATGCACCCTTCTCACAAGAGTCTGCTGCACTATCCCGACTGTCTCACACTGATCTACACAAAACTGGGCTTGTACTTAGCCAATTCGCAACCTCTGCTCAGCCTTCCTTTCTCATGCAATCCCTAGGCAATTAATCCCTATTAATTAGGATAATTAGCCTTCCTTGACTATACAATACATCATGGGCATCCTATGGTGTATATAATTGCGCCCAAGCAATTTACTAATAATACAACTGATAGATAACATCCA
Organism: Pinus albicaulis; assembly: GCA_034641835.2. Taxonomy (NCBI): domain Eukaryota; kingdom Viridiplantae; phylum Streptophyta; class Pinopsida; order Pinales; family Pinaceae; genus Pinus; species Pinus albicaulis. Next base: position 765,177,495 of record CM076572.1, read on the forward strand.
TTTAACCTCTGTCTCAACTGGGTATTCATCAGAACTAACATGCATGCAGCTATTAATAGTACATAATCAGTCACTTGAAAGATCACTGCATGTGAATTAAATTTTATTTAATTCACTTAACCTCTCACTAGTGTAAAAATCAGTTACAACTAGTTAGACTGACTTTAATTCACTTAATTGAGTTAATTGATTTCTCATGCACTAAAATAATACACTAACTGCAACTTGGACTCTAAAACAAATAGAATCACTCTACATGCCTCACCAACCACCCTCTACTCAAATTTCATGAGCTAACTGAGTCTATCACACTCAGTTAACTATTACAAGTGATTATGAGATAAGATTGCAATTTATTGTCCAATTTATTTAAGGATGAATAAACTTGACACATATTTATTTTAATTTAATTAAGAAATAATTATATCAAAAGCCTCCACGGTAGCCATTTATGGATGCCAATTTCACTATTTCTTGTTGCAAATTTCAACATTGATAGATCCAAAGTTAAGATAGATCTAGGCTGCAGGTTGTAAAAATATTCCGACTTAAGTTTTTTAAATTTAACAATAGGTTGAATTTTATAAACCAATATTGAATTAGTTAATTTTTTTTTTGAATAATTTATTATTTATAATATTTTAGATTAAAAATTGAATGAGTTACACATTTTCCTCTTTTTAAGAACTAACTAAATTATTTTACCTTTAATTATTTTAGTGTTGCAAGTAAATTGAAATATTTTAGTAATTAAGTTAGATTTTATATCATTGAACTATCTAAGAAATATAAAAATATTTATCGTAATTTTACAATCATAGTTTCAAACATACTAAACTTTGTAATTTATAAAAATATATTTTCCTTTTTTTAGAGTAAGCCATTTTACATGCAAGTTCATATATTAGAAGTTTGATATAAATTCACCAATACATAATCTATAATAAACATTATTTCATAAAAATAAACATCATGACGATAATCATCTAACAAACATAAACATCATCTATGATACACATTCGAATTCACTGCCATCATTTAATTATATACACTTTTAGTAGCACATATAAACATCATTAGCTAGCACAAAAATATAATAATCTAACAGAGCATCATCATTGTGATCACATCTAACAAAACACAAATATTTTAATCTAACAACATTGCCACACACATCCTCAAATTAATATAAATCTCATGTTAAATAATTTTTATCCCATACACATCTATTTGCGAGCACATTAAATGAACATATATAACATGACCTAACAATATACACATCAACACCAACATATAAATTAACTACACAAACATGAACAAAAAAAATGCACCATATATATACACAAAAAAAAATAAAATCAAATAACTACATCATGAAGTCAAATAAGTGCAATCAAATCTCGGATACAATAGACGTAGTAGTGCCTGCATCTTGGTCTACAGTAGAAGACAATGGATGGTAAAATACTTCCTGATCAAGTATGTCTTTTGAATTTAGCTAAGGTGTAGGACTAAGAGGTGGATGGTATGCAAGAGAAGGTGGTTGGTATGTTTTGTCAGGAGAAATGTATTACACGTCCTCTAGCTTTGGAATCTCGACATCATCAAGTGACTAGCGAGCAAGTGTACTACTAAAATGATCACTGACACCCTCAAAACCATGATTTGATGGGGTGGCACCACTAGAAGCATCATCATTACTATTCTCATGATCATGATCATGATCATCACCCTCATCATCGTCATGACTACCCTCATCATCTAATGGATGTACTGCTGCATGATGCCCTGCAACCCTCATCGCTGCCAGTAAAGTACTAACTCCAATGAAATTCTGCATAAGAGACATCAAATCCTTCAGACATGTCCTGTAAATATCCACAAACATTGGATCCACACTGATATCTCAAGGTCTCCTAAGCCGAACTCCCTGATGAACCAAAACTCTGGCCAATCTATCACATTAGTCCATCTGAGATCTCATAGCAAGCCTCTGCCCTCGGATGCCCACACTCCCCTGAGGATGTGCCTCACCCTCACCCTCTTATGCCTCACCCATCTCCTCATCTCCTCCATCCGACGGTGGGGGAGTAGGTATGTCCCCATAATATGAGCTGATGTATACAAAATATATAGTACACAAAAATAATTAGACAATTTCATTAAACAATTTAATAAAACAAGATAAAGAACATTCTAGAATAAATTTTATTCTAACCCATTAAAATAGGAAAATGAAACTAGATTAATTTAAAGAAAACACTGATATTAACTGTATCATCTAGAGGCTTATCCATTGTGAAGAAGATGTTGGGACACCCTCTCTAATAAATCCCTGCATATGGATACCCCAACACGACATATGCATGGCCATCCACACTGACCAGTAGCTCTAGTGCTTCTTTTGAAATCCTGGCCGAAACTTCGACATGCCCCTCTTGGGTATCATCTGCCCCCACATGCGCATTCGGGCCTTAGTGATCAACCTAGGATGGAAACGATAAAATGTAGGCCTCATATCCTGAAACCTCTCTAAAAATAAACAAAAAAAGATCGAAAGAAAAAGGGAAGGTCTCCATCCCGTGTCTTGATAACCCACAACATCTATCTAAAGCCTTGCAAAACTGCCTCAAAAAATGGTAGAGCATCTAATGCAACGTGGAACCTGAATCAAAGAATAAACACAATACAAAAGAGGGAAACTAATGTGCTTCCAATCACCACAAGAATGTGAAATGGTGTTGAATAATAATGAGAGGCACCTAGCCTCCTCTATAACAAAATAAGAAATTTGTAGTTGTCCACCATGAACCTGAAAATATGATGGACAGACTGGATGAGGCCTTACATATCTCAGTGTGTATGCAAGTTGAATCTCAAGTGAAACACCATGGGTGACATCAATAACTGGGGAAAATCCTCCCCTCTCCTGGATAGGCTAGCGATAAAGTATATATCCTCCTCAATGGGCCTATACTTCAACTTAGTACCGACACATAAATCCTGCAGCTGAACATTCCATTGGTAGATCATATGTGCCAATAAAACAAAGTGTGCCTTATAGGATGTACCCTCCTCACAGTACTTGAGGAGGCCTACATTCCTCAATATAACTCCAGTCGCTGCAGTAATAGGGCGAGATTATAAATTCCTCTCCCTCTCTCTCGGTTGCCATGATTAGACCAATGGGTCCGCTTGCTGCTGATGTTGCTACTGCTCTCTCTGGTGATGTCTCTGCTACATGATTTCCATAGAAAATACATCAACCTCATACATAAAATACATTTTTTTAATTAAATGAAACACGTATTTATAACTATGGAAACATAAATTTCAATCTTAAAAAAAAAAAATAATAAATAAATAAATAAAATAAAATAAAAAAAATTCCTGTGCGCTCAAAACACAGTGATGCATTGGCGCCGGTGCGCTTTCAACTATAACTACATCGGTAACGGTGCGCACACAAGTGTGATGCACCGCGGGTGATTAAAAAATTTAAATTTTTATAGTGGTGTGACATACTTGTGCACTGGTGCACACGTATAACCTATTGGCATCAGTATAGTACGTTTAGATTATCGAATGCACCGAGCTATAGGAATATTTTTAATATTTATTTTTTATGTGTTTGGTAAACATAAACGCACCAGGAGTGACACACCAACACAAAATTTGTCTCATCTTTCCTGATGCATTTATATTTACAAAATGCACAACCAAAACGAGGGTGTGTTATGTTCACGCACCGAAACACAGTGCACCCTATAAATTGACAGGGCATACTGCTTCCAATGTGAGCCGAACATACCAAGCACACCGCACGTCAATTTTTTTTTTTACAAAAAAAATGGAAAATTCAACCTAGTTTTCAATTCTAATCCACTAAAAACTTAAATTAGAAATAAACATAGAGATTACTTAGACATTTGTTCATCTAGGAGGCATTGTGGACACGTAATGGAGAAAAACAAATTTTCACATCGTTTGAAAAAAATAGAAACTCAAATAGTGAGCATAGTACTGAAAGGTGGTGAGAAAGAGAAGCATCGACGTTGGGGCGCTTGCACATGGAAAGAGTGGCATCAGTGCTTCATATCTCTCCCACATTGTAGATGGTAAAAATGAAAATTACAGAGTTGGGAGGTTTTTTATTTTTTATTTTTTTAAACCCTCCTCCAGTGTGTTTCAAAAAGCGCATTGGGGCGGGCTATATCCAAAAGCACTGTGTTTTCTCTGGAATTTAAAATTATCGTGGTACTTTATCGAGGCGCACTGGGGATTTACGTTACTAGAAATGCATCAGTGCCATGGTTTTACAATAGCACCAGTGTATGTTTAGAAATTAGAAACCTTCTATCGATACACTTTATAACATGCATGAGGGCATTGTGATATGTTTACTGCACTAGGACGTTATTTTTGAATAGCACCGATACATTTTAATATATGGAGTTCGGTGCTAGCGAATATTCAAGCACTGGTGCGTTTGGTTATTTGGCGCACCGTGGCTTTTTATTTTTCAAAAAGATTTATTCTACAGTGCACCATGGTATATGTAGCTCCGATGCATGTCTGGATAAGAAAGCACTGACGCAATTGAGTAATTTAGACTCACCGTCAAAGAAAAATACGCTAAAACATCTACCCACCCACCTCCACTAGTGACCTTTGCTACAAACGGGTTTTTGGGTTATTTTTATAGGGGCATCTGCAAAAACCTCTGCTAGAAGGTCTTTTCCTTGTAGTGAAAAGTCTGTTGATGCCATTGCACCTTTTGAATTTCATTCAAGGAGGAAATGATATGTTTTCTATCCTCATGTTATCTTTAAAACTTGGCCTAAAAGGGTCTTCAACTACCAGTGTAAAGTGATGGAATGCATGTATTTGTTCCTTCTTCCCTTGGTATGACCAGGATCAGGAAACCAATTACAGACCTCCTCCATAATTTCTGAATCTATGTGGGCTTAGCGGTTATGAGTAGCGTAATTCTCAAACTAATTAATCTCCTCCTGAATGTCAGGAGAAGTCACATAATGATAAATGGAAGCATGTGATTGGCTTTACTAGCCATGCCCATCACCCCTTATGTGGTTGTGCATCCTCTATCGTGACACTGAGGAAAAAAAGCAAGGTAACCCAATGCAAGCCCATGAACACAATCACCTCATGCACTAATAGAACCTACAACTCAGAGCCCAACTGGCTTTAAACTGGCAACAAAATATATACCCAGGAACTTTGAACCACCCTGAAACAACAAACAACCAGATTATTATCAATGCTTAGGATCTCAGCCCTATATGAATGATAAATGACCAGACATTCCCAGAGTGAAGCATGCATGGGAGAGTTGACCTAGGAAGAAGGCTACCAGAGAAATAATTTTTAGAAACTCCCAATAAGAGGAAGACCTAGATAGAAAAGGAAAAAAACATTGGGTGAATGCATAAATATTGGTTACACTTTTGGGCCAAATGTGGTGATGGAATTTCAAAATTTTACTCTTTTATCGAATTGAAACCCTCAAAATTCATATAAGAATTGTGAATTTTGATTCAGAGTAAACAAACAATATATGGAGAAATATGTTGTTGTCCTAATGATATTTCTTTTCAAAACATTTTAGTGTCATATAATATGTTAATTTTCCATTAAATGAAATGCTTATCCTTGTAAATTTTCGCAAATCTTAAGAGGTATGTGTGTGTTCACGTAGCATAACTTAGTCTAAAATGTGTAATTTTTTTTTTTTAACTTTAACGGGTATGAGATTTTTATTGATAAGAAAAGGAGTGGGCAGGGCTGAGCCTTAACGACCCAGAATACATCTTAGAGTTCCAGCAGCAGCAGATTTTAAAGCTAGCCGTTAACAAGGTATTTCAACATTTCTTTCTTCATTTATAAAGAGAAGCCCTTTCTGCGTTGCGCTCCCTTTGTTGGCCATCAAGTCTGCTTCGCTGTTTGAGCTTCTGAGGATGTGATAAAATTTATGAGAACTGAAAGCTGTGAGTACCCTTTTCAGTCTTTCCAGAATCCTGTTTAGGCCAGCATTTCTGAAATTCTCTTCCATGTTCAGATTTTTGATGAGGATCTCCGAGTCACCGAATATCTGTATGTCTTTGATCCCTTTTTCCCTAGCAATTTGACAGGCTTTGAGGAGGCTTAGAAGCTCCGCTTGATTATTAGTTTTATGGCCGAGACCCCAGTAGAAAGAGTCCCGGGAAGCGCCATTTGGGGAGTAGATGATCCCACCGGCACCAGAAGGACCAGGGTTCCCTTTGGACGCCCCGTCGAAGAAGATGGAATTTGTCTTTTGCGCTCTCCACCATTGCTGAAATGATGCATCAGGGTCTCTCTTTCTCCAAGAAGGGGAAGTTGTTTGGGGAGGGAGAAGGTACTTTCTGCGATGGGGATCCAGAGACTCTAGCCACCTCTTCTCGATGGGCTGTAGCATAGTATCCTCTTTGTAGTACTGCTGTTGGGCCGCTTCCAAAAGGAATGTTCTGGCTTTTGCAGCAACCTGCAATGGAGTTTGTGACAGATCATTAAAAATCTTCTGGTTACGCGCGATCCAAATCTGCTAGCACACAAACTTGGGGAAGGCATTCCAGACTTTGCGCCAAAAGGACTTTTGAGGGATACTTTGAGGGTAGAGATGTCTCCAATCTGCAAATAGCTCCGAAACAGTAATATGTGAGGGAGGATTCATATGAAGTTCCTGAAGCATAAGTTCCCATACTGCCTTAGCGAATAGACAGTCAATAAAAAGATGTTGTGAGGTTTCATTGTTGCTCCTGCAGAGAGCGCACCTGTATGGGCCGGCGAAATTTCTTTTTGCCATATTGTCCCCAGTTAAGATCTTATTTTGGACCAATGTCCAGAAAAAAAAATTTACTTTTGGGAGTGCCAGAGGCTCCCAAACGTTTTTCCAGAATTCTGAGTTGTGCTTGCTGTTCCTAGAGGTTTGGAAGGCTTTGTATCCAGCAGATGTTGAGTATTCACCAGAAATGCCCCATCCCCATCGATCCTTCATGGTGCTGTGTATTGGTGCTGCGCCTTCCAGAAGTTCGATCAATCTGATACGTTGAGCTTGCAGCCAAACAGGGGAGTCGATTACCCAACCGGCCCAATCTCCACGGGCGTCCCATGACGTGATATCACAAACTCTGCTCTTGCATTCAGTAATTAACCATTCTTTCAATTCAACGATTTCCTCATGGTCGTTCAAAGGCTCTCTCCCCATAATACTGTCGTGCCAGAGGTTTGTTTCTTTCCCATTCCCTGGAATCCTGTACGCAAATCGTTTGAACACTTTGCTGCTCTTATAACAAAGCTTCCACAGCAGCGTGCTGTTTGCTGTGTACTCCAACTGTATGTTTCTAAATGCTGCCTTAGTTGTGTATTTAGCTCTCAACAGAGCGCTGACAGGGTGCAGAGGCTCTTTGAGCATCTTCCACATAATTTTGCAACCAAGAGCATGGTTGACCAGTGTGGGGTCCCGGATTTGCAAGCCGCCCTCATCTCTTGGATTTTTGACAAGGTCCCAATTGACCAGGTGGAGTTTCTTTTCATTTCCCTTCCCTCCTTGCCAGAGGAAGTCTCTTATGAGAGTGGAGATCTGGTCCTTTACAATCTTAGGGGCTAGCAAGAACGCAGCTTGATAGATTGGTAAGGCAGACAATTGTGATTTTATCAAGATGACCTTTCCTCCTTTTGTAAGCCAGAAACCTCCCCATGAAGAAATTTTTGTTTTGAGTTTGCAGATAATGTCACTCCAGAGCGACCTCCTATTCGTTCCAGAGATTATGGGAAGCCCAAGATATTTAATCTTGTCCCATTGGGAATACCCTTTGAAACCTAGAATATTAGCTATGTTGTTGAGCTCCTGCTGACCAGTGTTCCAGCTAAATACTTCGCTTTTCCTTTCATTTACTTGGGCTCCCGAGACTTTGCAGTAGTTTCTGATGACTGAGTCGAAGGCCTTAGCAATTCTGGAAGAGGCTCCTCCCAATAGAATCGAGTCATCTGCAAAGAGAGCGTGGTTCAGGGAGTTAACTCTGCTGGTGGGTTTGAGACCCGGAAGAGAGCCTGCCCTTCTTTCTGCTTCGAGTTTTCTACTTAGAGTTTCAGCCATTAAAATATATAAGAAGGGGGAGAGCGGGCATCCCTGCCTGATGCCTCTCCTAGCTTGGAAGAAGCTGGTAGGCCTGCCATTAATGAGAGGGGCAATCCATGGGTTGTCCGTGCAGGCTTTGATGAGATTTACAAACTGAGGAGAAAATCCAAAGGAGAGCAAAACTTTGCTGAGGAAAGTTATGTTGACTCTGTCAAATGCATTCGCCATGTCTAGCTTTATGAGCATGCCTTTCTCTTTTCTTTGCTTGCTGGAGTGAATGGTCTCCTGCACTTGAATGACATTATCCAATATATGCCTGCCTTCTACAAAACCTCCTTGGGAGCTAGAGATCAGTCGTGGGAGCAAGGGCTTTAATCTGCTGGCCAACAGTTTTGCCAAGATCTTGTAGGATGCATTACATAATGAGATTGGTCTGAATCTTGTGAAGGTTTCCGGATTGGTGTCTTTGGGGATCAGAGCTAAATAGGTTGAGTTGGTGCTGCCCCCTACTTTCGCTTTTTTCATGAATCCCCAAATCATCCTTTTCAGGTCATGTTTGATTATGTCCCAGCATGCTTTGTAGAAATGAATTGTGAAACCGTCGGGTCCTGGGGCCTTATCTGAATCCATGGACCAGATAACTTTGATTATTTCTTCCTCAGTGACAGGTTTACAAAGATCAGAATTGTCCTCTGGAGAGATGAGGGGGGGGATGTGACTAAGAAATTCTGCTTCTTCTTCTTCTTCACATTGGATGTCTAAACTGTAAAGATTTTTAAAGTGCATTTCTGCTGCTTCTTTGACTTGTTGGGATCCTTTACAAATATGACCATCAGCATTCTTTATTTATGCAATATGGTTCCTTGACAGTCTAGAACGATACTGTCTGTGGAAAAAAGAGGTATTACGGTCCCCAGCTTTTAACCAAAGGCTTCTGGACTTTAATCTCCAGTATTCTTCCTCTTTTCTAAAGGTTTGAAAGGCAACTCTCTGGGCTTTAGTTTCCTTGTCCAGCAGCTCATCGTTTATGTTTTTGCTTTCCATTTCGTTTTGAAGAATGTGCAGAGTCTGTACTGCTTCAGCTCTTTGAGTAGTAGGATTGGGGGCTGGTTTTTTGATCCATTCCTTCAACGCTTTTTTGGTGGCCTTCAACTTTTGCTCCCAAACATAGCTGGGAGAACCTGAGATGGAGGAGGCCCATGCAGCAAACACCGTTTCAGAGAAGCCTGCTCTCTCAATCCATAGAGGGGAAAAGCGGAATGGAATGGGACCCAGATCCTCTTCATCATCTATACTGAGCAGAATAGGCTTGTGGTCAGAGGTGAGCTTGGGCAGGATTTTTGTTGTTAAGATCTTCTTATTCATGAGAAGAGAGGATTGAACTAGAAAGCGATCTAGCCGGGCAGAAATGTGCTCTGCCCCAGTTCGATTATTTGACCAGGTGAAGAGACCTTGAGTTGGGTTAAGATCTAATAGATCCCATTGTTGTGCAAGCTCTTCAACTATGGCAACCATGTGATCTTTGGAATTGGATCCACCTCTTTTCTCTTTGGCTTTCAGAACAATGTTGAGATCCCCAGCAAGAATGATATTGTTGGGGGATTCTTGTTCTAAAAAGGTTGCCAGAGAGTTCCAGCATTCTCTTTTTTCTGCATAAATGACAGGGACATAAAGATTGACAAGAGAAATTTTCAACTTACTTGCAAGATGGCAGATTTCCGTGTAGATCCAGTGTTGGGTCTCATGAGATTTGATCAGCTGGAGTTTATCTTCGGACCAAAGAGTTGCCAGGCCACCCGATGAGCCCCTCACACTGACCGCTTTGCCTGCACTTTTTTTCCATTTTGTCTTACTGATTTCTAGCAGAGCATGCCCTGGTATCTTTGTCTCTTGGAGCATGAGGATGTCTGCAGGTTCCAATTTCAATAAATCCTTTACTGCTTCTATTTTTGTGTGGTTCCCCAGACCTCTGCAATTCCAAGAGACAAGCTTCATTATTTACCTGAGAGCGGAGTGGTGCCACCCTTGTGTGGCCTGGACCTGCTATTTCTTCCAATCGACATTTCTATCGTGGACTGGCTTCCTTGTGTCTTAAGCCTTTCAGCTTCTTCTTCTCTCTGTTCCTTGCGGGATTTCCTTCCAGCTCTTTTTGATGGACGTTCATAGATTTCTTCTTCTGAGGAATCTGAGCTTTCAGCTGCCTTTTTCTTTGTGACTTCTGCGTAGGTAGGGTTGGGGGGGCTACCTTGAGGTACTTCAGATTGATTTGCAACCCCACCCTCATTGCTTGGAGGAGAGACTTCTCTTTGATTCTCATTTTCTTGAGCAGCGGTCGATGGGTCAATCTGTGCTCCCTCAGTTTATTTTAATATTTCTTCCGTCTCCTGAGTGGGTGTGGGAATGTTCCTAGCTCCTACTGCGGCGCTTTTTCCTGCATCTTTTTTTGCATGGCCAGCTCTCTGGACTAGAGTCCATTGATCCCTGCTATGTTTGTCCGTTTGCTCCTCTGCTCGCTTCTTACAATGCTTTGCAAAGTGTCCATGTCCGTGGCAATGTCGACATTTAAAGGGAAGTTGTTCGTAGTCGAGTTCTTGGACATGCGTCCATCCTGCTACCGTGAGCTTGATCGCTTCAGGCAGTCCTTCTTCGAGGTCAACTTCAACACAGATTCGGGCGCAAGAGTACTGGTCTTTTCTTACTGCTTGATCAATGTATTTGCCTAACGCATTCCCGATGACTTGAAGCGATTTTTGGTTCCAGCAGTGGAGAGGCAGATGGGGAAGTCTCACCCACACCGGCACAACTGATGGAACGTCCTGTGTGGGATCAAAATCCGGAGACCATTTGTTTAAATACAAGCCTTGCGGCCCCATGAAGTAGGGGCCATTTCTGAAGATTAAGCTTCTGTCTTCCGGATTTTCGAAGACGAAAACGAAGAACCCTTTACCCACGAAGTAACTCTTGACGTCGTCTTTTATCAAGGGTTTCCAGTTTCTTTGTGACCAATCCTCCACAGATTTGGGGGACGGCCAGAGACCCGTAAACTGGCCAATGAGGCCCCTTTCTGCCAGGTTAAGCGCCGCTTTACAAGTATCTTCCTCAGGCAAAGCAACAGCAGGGATCGAATCCATTTTTTTTATGAATTTCTGTTGAATGGCTGAAGGGGGGCGTTTCGATCCGGCAGCTATCAATGTTCGAAAAGCAGTGACTTCAGGTGGAACAGGAGGGGGGGCAGAGCCCCCAGGCGACCCCATCGAGCAGCAGAGAGAGGGATCGGGGCTGTGCGCAGGAGCGCAGTAGCCAGGGCGGCGCAGAGGGCTCCAAAAACCTTAGCTTCAGGGCACAGGGGGAGCAGCGCGCGCGCTCAGATTATTAATAAGTACAAAATGTGTAATTTTTAATATATATATATATATATATATATATATATATATATATATATATATGAGCATGATCTACACAGAGCGAACTAAGTTTTTCATATTAAAAAAATATTTTTTATGCAAAATTATATTTTTGGTTATTTTTCGAAGTTGGAAAAGTAATATTTCAATTGAATTTTGCAGACACTTGTTCACGTAATATTTTTTTATACTATTTAAATAAATTCAAAAACCAAGAGTACCCTTTTTAAGAGGACTGGTAAATGAATATATTTGTATTTTTTGAAATTATTTCGTTTTGTATATTTTATGTTATTAATTTTTTATTCAGCCCCTTTGAAACTATCCAAAAATGTTTCAAGCATATGTTTAAGAGAAATAAGATAAAAAATATCATGTGAATTCAAAAATTTCAAACTCATATGCCATTGGATAGAAGATTCCTTCCCGAATCCAACATGCTCAACTCTGCCACTTAAGGACAAATTCTTCCTAAAGCCTGCCAAGGTACAAAATGGTGTTGCAGAGAAATCTACAGAAGAGGAGCTAAAAATATGTTTTTTAGGTCCTCAATAGCTCTATCAAGCGCTTAAAACGTCGATCAAGTGTTTTAAATAAAATTTCAAATAGCTCGATTGAGGGTTTCTGAAACCTTCAATCGAGCCATCATAATTATCTTAAAAAAAAATCAAAACCTCTCAATAATTTCTTTAAGCGAATTATATAATTTAGTTATTCCAAAGAATTAATTTTTGTAAATATTCAAATATATTCCAAACTCTAATTTTCATTAATTATAAATCAAATTTTATATTTTTTTTATTTTACCAAGAAAATAATTATAATAATATATAGATAACTTTCTATAAAAGATTTTAACTTGTTTTTTCAATTTTGAAGAATTTGTTTATTGTTTTGATTTTAAATCATAATTTTATACATAATCATTTAATAAATTTTGTTATGTAGAAATTTTGAATAAAAATAAATCAAATTATAATTAAAAAAAAAACAAGAAACCAAATTAAACTATTTGTCACTAACATTTATGAATTTGTCACCATCCAACCAACTTGAAATATGTTTACAATATAATACAAAACTAAACACTAATTATAAATATTTTATGGTGTAGTCTAATTTATAAACGAAATGACTTTAATCAAAATCCCACAGATATTTTTAAAAACTCGAGTTTAAATTGTTTAATATGCATAATTCAATTGCCCTAAGGGTGTTTCAGGGTGTTGAATCCATCTATGCATTAAAAAATGTATTTTAAACAACAAAAAATCTTGAAATTGTATTGTGAGATTTTGGTGAAAGACTATTTTGTTTATAAATTGGAATACACTAGATTTTATAGCAGATTACTCATTAATCATTACAAAATATCATATATTATATTTTTTAAAATCATTACTTTAGATTTCTCTAAATTTTATACTATTATTATTTTAAAAATAATTTCAGAAGCACATTTAAATCTAGATTGTTCAAATTAAAAATAGTCAAATATTGTTTTAAAATTTATGATTTCCTTATGTTTTTATTATTTCAAAAAAAACATATTGCAAATCTAAGTGAGGAGTTAAAATTTATATATATACTTGGCACTTGTGGAGACTGAGGACATAATTGAGTGCAATCACATTTTATAGATTGAGAAATATTTATAACAGGACATAATTGAGTGTAATCACATTTTACAGGTTGAGAAAGGTTTATAACAACAAATACAATTGCATCCATTAAAACTATATTAATATTACAACTACGTTAATTAAATCTTCAGTGAACCGTGGCTCATAGTTTATTAACTCTTCAGTGAAATTAGCTCTTGAGTGAATCGTGGCTCATCTTTTATTAACTCTTCAGCGAATTTTATAAAATATACATTTCTAGCAGCGTTAAATTCACATTTTTGAGTTACACTTATTCATATAAAAAATTATAATATTTATTAAAATCAAATTGATAAAATTTCTCATGTTTTATCAATTTATTATTTAAATTATATTTATAATAAATTTATTATTTATATTATAGTAATGAAAATTTAAATCATATTAAAAACTAATTTTTAATTTACACAATTATAAATATAAGAATATTATAATTTCAATTGCAAGTGGGATAGAATAATTTTTAAAACCCATACACCAAAATGCTAGAAATGTAATAAGAAATTAATCCACACCATTGTGAATTACCTATTCAAATGTAATTAATTATTAAATTTGGTTTTTCTTTTAACTATTAAATACTTACAATTTTAAATTCTGCATATCATTATTAATATTTATATAAATTTTAAAATTTCCAGCTTTCAAGCTTGATCGTGCCATAAAGTTTCATCAAACATTAAAGTTCGATCAAGCTCCTAATCTGGGGTTATACAGGAGCTCGATCGAGAGTTAGTTTTAATGCTGGATTGAGCTGCATTTTTAGCACTCAAGGAGCTCGATCAAGCACTTAAATGCTCGATTGAGCCATATTTTTTCACCTAAACATGCCGTCTCTTGCGAAAAAGTGTAGACCAACTCCATGTTTTGACCTCGCCAGACTTACCAGAGTCCGAGTACCTTGGGACTCCATAAACGACGATGAATTAATATATAATCACAAGATCCACCGACATATAACCAAAAATAGAAAAGTAACAAAACATACAATGCATTAAGCAAGGGAGAAGAAATTACTTAGAAGTCACTTCCCACGAGAGTCAGTCCCAAAAAAACCTTGACCTTTGAACCTGAATGATAGCTCCAACAACCTCCACTAAGCAGTGTGATCGATCTCCCAAATGTAGAAATTCGTTGTAGATTCAAACAACTAATCGTAATTTATTAAAACAACAGATTTGAATATACTCTACTCATTAGCGAAAACATTTAAACAATCTCGAAATGATGAAGCATACAAGAGAAATAATTCAATCAACATATTACACGATGATTTACTGGGGAAGTCCATAGCTAAAATCCCGTCCTATATGTATATTTCATTAGTTAGAAACATATGCGAATATTACAATGATTTTCTCAAGCCCGAGCAACCTCTGCATTATCTCTATCTGTCTCAGTGCTTCCTACACAAGCCTTGGCCAATTCTTAACCAATTTTCTGCTTTCCCAACTCCATATTTCCTTTTGTTGTGTCTCAAGGAATTATCCCCCTATTAAATAGGAAATTCCTCAACCAGGACTGCGCAATCCCTATAGGTCCTTCTTTGAATGCATGTACCACCTTTACAACTTGGATAATTATACAATTGATAGTACATTGCCCTTGAACTCCAATCTCAACTAGGTAACTCAAAGAACATGCATGCATGGGGTAATTATGGTTGATTTATCAATTAACTGGCTGATCACTGCATACACACCCCACTACTTGACCTCCCACTACTTCGTCCAATAGTTGGAACTAGTTTCACTGACTTTAACTCAGTTTAATTGAATAAAATTATTACAACTAAGATCAAACTCAACCTAGGCTCCTAAAATTTAATATTAACTCTACAAAACTCAAGTTAGGCCCTCAACTCGAATTAAATAAGCAAACTAAGTAAAAATAACTTAGTTAACACATTCTTGTTGTCTTGTGATGTGGAATTACAATTTTTCCTAATTTAATTCAAGGGAAAATTAAATCAGTATTTTTGTATGCCATTTTCAACACTCCCTCTCAATAAAAAATGGATTCACATCTACCCCAATCCAACACCTTTGGAATGTATTGCATGCAACACCTATCACTGTTGTTGCTGCTACTGTAACATCTACAACTGGGAATAATAAAATAAAAAAATAATCAATGAATCAATCTGTAATTGTCTACTAGAAAATTTGTGTTGTTTCTGAATCTGATACTGAACCACCTATTATATATTCACCACTACTATGAACTCCTTAATATCTGACTAACATTGATCCTCATGCTACTGAATACTATGGGCCCTTGTAGCAAGGTAACGATTCATGAGAAAAAAAACACTTCAATGGACCCTGCCCAAATTTCTGCACTTATGGGAATATTGCTTCACATCGCCCCAGTCACACTTGGAGGTATGATTTCATGTGCTCCCTCTTCCCACTTGGCTCTAATTTTCCTCCTAATGGAGGTCTTTGACTGATCCTCTTCTTCATCATCCTTGTGGTCAACCCAACTTCCAACTGGCTGAGGGTTCCTCTTGAGAGTTAAATCATGTGCCCTCCCAACCACAACATCTCTAATCCCTGCTTTTCTCCTCAAGGTTGTGCATGCATCTTCCTCTAATGTGTATGCATCCTCCTTTAATGTGTATAGGCTCTCAATCCCGACACCAAATTTCTTGTTTTTACATGAAGCAATATGCTTGACGTAGGCCTTCCCATCTCTAAAGAATACATCATACCCTTTTTCATCAATTCTCAATTTATTCATCAGTTAAAGTTTATTGGCTTCATTTATATTTATGAATAGGTCATTGAGAGTATTCCATATAGAAAAAGGAATATCTTTTCCATGTATTTTTAAGGCTATGTAGTCTCTCACACCCTCCAGGATGATCCTCCTGGCTCTAGCCACATCTTTCTTCCAATGAGTGAGATATTGGACATCAGATGTTGGGGGTCTTATTACATCTGTCTTGATGTAATATAGTATCCCATGGTCATGTAATACTTCCTCCATATGGACCTCCCATACCACAAAATTTGTGGTTCCTTCTAGAGCATAATTGAGCCTGAGCCTAGTGGAAGTCATCTTCTCAGTCCTGGAGAAATCCTGCAACATTGATCTTGAAATTTGAACCTCCTGCACAAATTTATAATTCTCTACTCTACTGTGATTCTAGCTTCGATACCATGTATAAATTCCTTGTATATTCAAACTACTAATTGTAAATGATCTGAATGGGAATATTAGTTTTGATGTGCTAAGATCCAATTCAGAATTTAAAGAAAGTGCTTGAGGATGATGAGGCATATTGCAAGTTTAAATTGAGTTATTGTGTGTTTTTATGTGAATTCCATGAGAAAATTAACATGAATAAAACATTGAACAAAAACATATATTAGACATGAACATCACCGTAAATAGCTACAAAACACAATATGACGAAGGAGTTCACCCCACACAGGCTACGTCTCTTTGGTCCAACTTCCAATGGATTGGCCCTTATTGTTGTTAGTGTATCCCCCTTATTGTTATCATTGTACCCCTGTAGTCCCCATATTGTTATTATTGTGCCCCATAAAATCCCACTATTGTTATTGTTGCACCCTTACATTATTACTGTTAGGTCGACTAGGATTATATTGTGACCCCATGGACTCCTATATATAGAAAGGAGGTTTTGTCATTTGAAAATCCAATAATTGTTCATTTATGTAATGTAAAGGAGGTTTACCCCTCGAAGAGGTTGATTTATAAGTTGTTGATCTCTCTTTTCTTCTATTTTGTGAGCTGGTTTCATAACATTTGGTATCAGAGCTTTGGATTCTAGGGTTTCACTGCTTCAAACAGTTCATCGTGGAATTTTTTCTATAATTTTTTTCTAGGAAGGTTTAGAAGCTGAAAAAAACCCCATTTGTCAAGAAATCCCGAGGAACTTCGTGTAACAATTTCAGATCTTGGTTCGCAATATTCTTGGAGATATGATTTGTGAAATTTATGGTTTTTGCAGGCTCCCAAATTTCATTTCAAAGAGGTGGCCTTGGGAAAATCCTCATAAATCTCTCTTTGAGCATCGGATTGGAATTTTGTAAAAAGTGGCTGAAAGTACACAGGCTGTAGTTTTTTGCATATCGATTTCAAAGCCAAAGGAGGAAACAATTACATGTGGCATGCCATACAAGCTCGATATACTAAACCAATCCATAATTAGTGTATAAATTATACAAAAAATATATATACCAATGGATTCAATCTGATCAAGAAATGTACTAAAGAAAGATATTGAATCCTTCTACAAATCAATTGCGGAAAATAAACAAGATCACCAATCACAATAAGTAAAGAAAGAAGAAAATCAAACCAAAACACAAAATTTTCTGGGGGAAATTTTATTGCTCAAAACCCCTCTATCTTCTATTTTATATTCACTAAGGAATCATGAAACAATTACAATGCACTCTTCTCACAAGAGTCTCCTACACTCTGTTAATCGTCTCACACTGATCTAGACAAAATCGGGCCAACACTTAGCTAATTATCAGCCTGTCTTCAACCTTCCTTGCTCTCGCAATTAATCAGGAATGAAATCCCTATTCCTTAGGAGTTTGACCATTCTCATCTGTGCAAGTATGATGGGAAATCCTGTGGTGTTTTAACTGCATCTAGGAATTTTGCTAAAAATACATTGATAGTCAACTGCCCTTTAACCTTTGTCTCAACTGGGTCTCCATTGGAACTAACATGCATGCAACTATTAATAGTAAATCATCAGTCTCTTGACTTATCATTGCATGTGAATTAAATCTAATTTAATTCACTTTATCTCTCACCAGTGCAACAATAATTTACAATTAGTTAAACTGATTTTAGCTCACTTAACTGAGTTAGCTAATTTCTCATGCATTAAACTAATGCACTAACCGCAACTTGGAATCAATAACTAATATAATCACTCTGCATGCCTCACCAACCACCCTCAACTTTAAATTCATGAGCTAACTATGTCTATCACACTTAGTTAACTATTAAAAATGATTATGAGATAAAATTAAAATTTATTGTCCAATTTAATTAAAGGAAAATTAAATTAGACACATTTCCAATTTATTAAATAAATTGGCTTGCACACTAATGTATCACTACGACCCATCACTACATAACCTATGGTCCCACACTAGTGTGTGTGTTGTCATGTTGTTTCTGGATGCCAATTTCACTGTTTCTTGTTGCAAATCTCAACATTCCCTCTCAATAATAAAGGAATAAATCTGTCCTGATCTGGTACCTTTGGAATGTTCTTGCATGCGCACATGAAACTCTTGCATGCAACACTTCTCTAGTGTTGTCTGCACATGCAAATCTTGCTTGCAACACTTTTGAAACTGAATAGCCTCCAAACAACTGAATTAGTATAAAGCATCTGTGATCAACGTCTTCTAACTGCTGCTAGCTACTGCACATTTCTACTGGACTCCCTGCGCTGCTGACATCTGCATCCATGCACTTTGCACTGCTACCAAATCTGATCTGCGCTCCAGTATCCGACACTTGTCACTCTGACTTCTGTCCTCTTGAAATCTAAATATATCAATATGACTGATCCTACCTACTACTGTTGTACTGTGGGCTCCTCGTAGCCAAGTTCAATCCATGAGACACACTATCTCAATGAACCCTACCCAATTTATTCTTGGGATTAATTATGCACATCGCCCCACCTCACACCTGGAGGTATAGATACATGTACTCCCTCTGCCATTCTGGCTCGAAATTTCCCCCTCCTGGAGGTCTCTGTTTGAGTGGAATCTTCCACTCGGTCCCCTCTCTGCTTCTCCAATTGTGGCTGCTCCACAAACTTCTGAGACTGCATGTTGAGAGATAATTTCTCCCTCTCAACCACCAAGTAACTAACCACTTCTTTTCTCCTCAAATCCTTGCATGCGTCCTAAACCTCGAGAGCATACAAGTTCTTGACTCTTGAACCAATATTCTTCACTTGTCCCATGGCTATGTGTTTAAGGAACACCCTTCCTTTTCTAAACATCACCTAATAACCATGGTCTTCCAATAGTGCTACGGAGACAAGATTATTCCTTAGGCCTAGAACATACAAAACATCTGCTAGTCTAAGAGGGGAAACAAAATCCCTCTGAAAGGTAACTGTACCTATGCCGATCACGTTATACCTCCCGTCATCTCCAAACTCTATGTTTTGCTGGAGGTCCTTCTCCTCCAAGTCACTGAGGAGATCTCTATTCCCCATCACATGGAACAAGGCACCGTTGTCTATATACCACATGAATCCCATTACAATGCTGGTCATGCATGCAATGAGAGTAAAATCAAGCTCGAAATGTGAAGCTAATGCTTCACCCACTCCAACTACAGGCTCCTTCTTGCTTGCCTTCTTCTGTGGACAATTTGTAGCATAGTGCCGATGCTCATGACAATGAAAGCATCTGATCTTGGACAAGTATTTCTTTCCCTCTTTTCCTTGGGACTTCTTTCTCTTGGCTTTCTTTCCTTTTCTAACTTGCACACATTGTAATTTCCTGCCATCGCAAAATTTTCTAAAAAAATAGTCGATTTTAAATCGACGATATCTCCCTCATCTAAGCTCCAATTTAACCGATTTATTTTTTCATTGGGTATTATTTCACAAGGAATCCAAATATGTTATTTTGTTTTGAAAAATTTTCATCAAAAATTTCAGATATTCTTTGCAAACTTGCTCACCCAAATAATTCCTGCTCTGATACCATGTAGAAAATTTATAGAAGCTCTGATACCATGTAGAAATTATACAAGAAATATGTATACCAACGGATTCAATCCGATCAAGCAATGTACTAAAGCAAGATACTGAATCCTTCTACAAATCAATTTCGAAAAATAAACATGATCGCCAATCACAACAAGTAAATAAAGAAGAAAATCAAACCACAACACATATATTTTCTTGGGGAAAGCTTAATACTCAAAACCCCTCTATATTCTATTGTATGTTCACCAACGAATCATCAAACCGGGGAAAATTTTAGGGGTGAATTTTATCCCATGGGAGAAATTTAAGGGTTTTTATATTTTAGAGAGGCGAATATTTTATATTACACCCATTTTCCCCATTTTCTATAGTTAGCCCAAAAAATATTTTAAAAATAAAAAATCATTATATTTTCGCCTATAAAAATAGGCCCATAAAATGCATTTTCGCCTCCAAAAAATTATAAACCAACCCCGATTCGCCCGATTCCAGATTGAAAATTTTTTTTTCCAACCCCGATTCGCTCAATTCCAAACTGTAATTTTTTTTCCAAAGCCGGATTCCCCTGATTCCCCTTATTTTCAACTGTAATTTTTATTTTCCAAGACCGATTTAGCTGATTCCCCTGGTTTTCGACTGTAAGTTATTTTTTTCCAACCTTGATTTGCTCTTATTTTCCTTGATTAAGAGTGATACTTGCTTCAATATTCCCCAATTTCTAGGTCCAGGCACCCTATACCATGACCCATTTCTAGAGATTTAGGCCTGGTTGAATTTTCCCAGTATTTGAAGAGTCTCCAGTAATGGATCCTCCCTTACATATGCAGGGGCGTTGGATTCTTTCTACAAGAAAATATACGAGATCAGTGACTGAGTTCAGGAAGCCATACTTGCACCAGTAATGGGAAATCAAGGGAAATTTCATTACCTCCCATTTTTTGGTTAGGGGTGTGAGCTTCGAACATGAAGTGTTCTCGGTGATAGTTATATAGGGTTCTGATTTCCCCATTATATGCGAGTCTTGCCTTGGTGATAACCCTTACATGTGATTGGTAAGTCTGGAACTAACATGTTAACTTGGCTTTTAAGTACTTGTCATTTCAGTAAGTAGAGATATAGAATAGAGCCATGCGAGGAGAAAGAGAAGACACTATTCTCCAAAAGCTGTGATGCATGAAATTGCTTATTTCAATTTTTAGCACTTGTGTACTATATGGAATGTATTTTATATATGGATTATAAAAGCACTGACATATGTGGTGGAATCAAGTTTAAATGAATTTTGTTTTTTGGGTGCAGATGAAAGGAAATTTTAACAAGGAGTGTAAAATTTTGCACCAGACCATTTACAGTTTTCAGGTGGAGACCAGGCCGTGATGCAAGGTACACGAAAACATAGGTTTTCCAAACATGTTGTAAACTGAAAAACATTTTTCAGGTGTGTCTGTTGGATCTTGAATATGGATTGGTAGTCCAAGTTCGAGATACAACCTTGGCCATTAACTCCAATGAGGCTATTCCAAGGACTGATGTTAATAGAGAGTCTTTTGCTGAGGAACAAGATCGCAAGGTGCATTTTTCTACTCTTGTCAATCTCTAAATTCTATTTTATGTATGAAAATCAATGGTAGATTCCAAGTGTAATTATAGTCTCTAACTGCATTTTATTTAATTATTTATCATAATATATATAACTTCATGTTTTATGTTGTTTTATAGAAGGATTCTCTGTTTTGCAACTTCTACCTGTAGTTTTATGCATAGAAATAGAAATATTTAGGAGCCATTTTAGGCACTGTACTTCTCTTTTCCAAGGAAAACCTTGTGGGAAACCCAAGGGAAGCTTCTTCACATTGATCAATGACACCCCTAATAAACCTTTCAGTGTAGACTAGTGTGCCTCACCCTAGAGGATTCAAAGCAGGCACCTTCTGCCACTGAAGCCTTGAAGTCTATACAAATTATTCATAGGCACTAAGCCAATACATCAGTATTCATCAAGGCATTTGAACCTAGCTGGGGAAGATAACAACTATTTCACCCAACCCATTGAAGATAACCCTTTCTAGAAGTCCCCTTGCCATCTGCAGTTATAATGTGACTAGGGTTTGTGGAGGGAGCTAGAATAGGATCTCTTATTCCTTGTTAGACTCCATATCCTGTGACACTAAGTCTCATTCCAATGAGAAAATAGCTCATCCCTTGATCTGTCTCATTCCAATGAGAAAATATCTCATCCCTTGACCTGAATATAGAATAAGTTCTTCTCCCCCTCCAAATAATCCACAATTTCTTTCTCCATCATTATATTCTCGTTCTATTGTCCCTTATCAAATAAATACGATATTCTACACAACATATTTTTGTGAATGATATGAAATCCTTTACATGCAGATGTGCAATTAGTGTAAGCCAAATTCTAGGAAATTTTATGGAGTATTGGCTCGATTGTATTTTAATCATATTATTTTGCAAAATTTCTTGCAATGTAGATTAAGAATCAGTGGTATGAGGATTGGAAAGTATATCTAGTTCATTCATCCATTAAAATTCGAACATGAAAAGGGATTAGCAGAAAATTTCTTACATAAAAATCATGTTCAATGTATGAATTTTCATAGGTAAGTATGAATAGCAAAAGCAAGTTAATAAAATGTTTAAGGTCCGAGGATCATCCTGAGTTACTAGGGAACAAATCCAGATATGGATTATGGATCTACCAGAATTTTGAAAAGATAGGATCTGGATACTGTGGGGAAATGCCACGTATAAGAAAAAAGTAAAAAGAAAAGATTACTCTTCGTCTACTTGAAAAAAATTGGAACTTTGAAGCTATTGTAATGATGCTGCTAAAGTTGATGCGGGTGTGATTATTGCACACCTTATGTATTTATTTTAATCTGGACTTCTGGTCCCAGTGGCCTTTAAATCATTGATGGTACACCTTTAGTGGGAGTTACAGCTGACATTGATGGGTAATATGTTGCCTTAGTGCTCCCATATTTAGGGTTTGAGGGTATAAGGAAACCCTGTGCATATGTATTTGAGGCATTTCCTCATTTGTAAACATCATATGATATAGTCTGAACAAAATTAATTAATTATCTACATTTCAAGGATATTCACTATATTATTATTCTGGGTTGTTCATATGTGTGGAGACTACTATTCCTAAAGGGTTATTTGTTTTAACTTTATCAGTTAAAAAAAGTTCGTTTAATTGTGTTAGCTGGAAATCTAATTTTTTGAGGTATATGCTTATTGTCTATTGATATTGTAGAACAAAGAAAGAATAGCTAAATGGATTGATAATTAGTTAACTGGTTAATGTTTGGTTAAATGTGAGCTCTCTTTATGTTAGCTTTCTCTTTTTGAGGCAAACACTCATCGAATGTGGCTTTTGCAGGCTAGAGAAGGAATAGATTATGAATCATCATATGGAAAGGTTCGTCCAAATGATACGATATTGAAGCTTCAAAGGACAACACCATATTATATAAGAAATCGTGCTCATGTATGTAGTTTATATGTTTGCGGTGAGTGTACTCATGTTGCTAAATGTCCATACCGACTTGAGATGCCTATAACAGGGGAGATTTCTCAGCAGAATATAAAAGATCAATATTATGGGTAAGTATTATTGTCTAAATATTATTGATTCAGTTGATTCTTTTGTGAGTTGTAGTTATTGTATGATATATTTTGAGTTGCAATCCATAATCATTTTTAAAAGTCTCGCATAAATCCCCTATACAAAATTCTAAGTGTGTTAATTTATGAAACCCCGTTGTTTTCATTGTTGCATGAGTCTTCAATTAGGAGTATGCGTAGAACATATTTTCAAGAATAGACTCAAAATGGAATTTTGAAGTGGCATCATATTGATGTCTTTTATGCCCTTTTAGTATTGATCCATTTTCTTCAATTAAGCCCTATATGCTTTGGTTTCTGTAATTATTTGGTCTTCTCGATTCCAAGGCCCCTAAAAGGCGGATTTATCATTAAAGTGGTGTTTTTAGGTTCCAAACAAACATTGTCAGTTAGATATGTACAAGCTCTGAGAGGATTTAACAAAATTTAAAATAAGTTTGAACAAATATATGCATTCTTATGTATTTCTCATTACATCATTCTGTTCTGATTGTTAATTGCTAAACTATACTTTTTCTGCGAGGTTGGAGTATGAATATTTTTTCATGAAGAAAAAGTATGGGGGTTTTTCTTGACCATGATTAAAAAAATTTCATTACATCCTTAAATTGTTGTCAATAGAGATAAATTCATTCTTGAATCTAATAGTTTTTAATGATTGATCTCTGAGCAGAGTAAATGATCCAATTGCAGCAAGGTTGTTGAATAAAGCTGGTGAGATGCCATCTCTTGTTCCTCGTGAAGATGAGAGTATAAAGACTCTGTATGTGGGCGGGCTTGATTCAAGGGGTACCTAAGCTGATCTTAAGGATAATTTCTATGCATATGGTGAAATTTAGTCTATCATACTTGTATTTGAAAGAGCATGTGCATTTGTTACATATAAAACCAGAGAAGGGGCTGAGAAAGTAGTAGAGAATTTTTCCAACAAGTTAGTTATAAAAGGCTTGAGATTAAAGCTATTATGGGGAAAGCCACAGGCTCCTAAACTAGAAGTTGAGCATCAAGGAGATGAAGCTGTAAAAATTATTAGTGGTATGCTTCCAAGAGCCTTTTTTTCACAGCACCAAAGTCAACAACAACCACAGAAAAATCAGGAGCAACTTTCTCTAAATTACTTCAATATTCCTCCTCCTCCCCCACCATTGGAAAGGACATACTATCCATCCATGGATCTTCAAATAATGGGAGCTGTTGCTCCAGCGCAAGAGCCTGGCAGCAGTAAACAAGGCACAACAAATGAAGGGTAGGAGGGTCAACATTATCAACCAGCTCCACATGGGCCTCCAGATGGTTGCTACTATGGATCACAACAGTCTCAAGAAGGTCAATATCATCACTATTATGGGCCTTCTTATAGACCCCCATCACCATATCAATCAGCCCCACCACCGCCACTACCCCCACCTATTATCACCCGCAGTATTAACAAAAGCACTAATATTTGTTTCCTTATTTTAATGTATTTTCTTTATTATGAAAGGAACACCAAATTTCAACATGGGATGTATGTAATCACAGAGGTTCAAAAGTGGTACTGGTTATACACTTTTATTTTTTTTCACTGTATTTGTAAAAGAGATGCTTGTATTACAAAATACTATGACTTAAATATTTTCTCCTAACTCGTTCAATTACTTACATCGATACATGCATACTCAACAGTTATGTTGTTGGGTTAGAATTTCAAAGGACAAAGAACTTGGAATTTTATGGTCGACCTGTTGATTCTTTCTTGCAATAGTGTTGGAATTTTATGGTCGACTTGTTGATTCTTTCTTGCAATAGTGTTGTGATTATTTCTTATATTTGAAGTATGTGGTTTAGTGGCATTTGTATTGTTTTGGAACTCATATTTTTTCAGGTGTGTGTTGCAAGTCTTGAAATTTTTGCAAATTTTTTTCACCTCCCAAAGATAGGTTTTGAGAACTTAGGATTACAGGTCTCAAATTGTGTTGACCACTTTTTTGTGTCTATAGCCTTACAAATTTTGGTTTTTTGCTCTTGTACACATCTGGTGTGTTGGGGGTTCTGGGATTGCACCTCTCTAGAACCTCATGCTTGCAATCTTATAGTCTTGCGGTTAAAATCTCAACCAACCTCAACTTTATTGTGACTTTACAAGGGGGTGTTCCAATTTAATTTATTCCACAACTTTCATGTTTCCCAGAAATGGAGGAGGCTTTGTAGACCTTTCCTAGAAACTTTCTTGTGGTTTCACAAGAAGAATTTTGAGTCCTTTCATCCTCACAACTTTCCAATTGCAAATTCTTTCAATTCTACAAGATTCTATGAACTTGCACAAGTAAAATTCTCTCATTTTGACATATATTAGTCCTCTCCTATTTCAAGTTGATGGGTATTTTTTTCTTAGGTTTTTTGACGAATGTAAAATATACAATGGAGGAGGGCTTGCAGGCCTTTCTATCTCGCAACTTTCTTGTGACATTACAATTGGGGTTTGAAATCCTTTTCTAACTTTTTTAGTTCATCGGATTCTTTCACTTTTGCAAGTATCCTAATTCCTTGCACAATAAAATTTTCTCATTATGACTTATAAGGCCTCTCACATTTCAAGTTTACATGGAAAATTTTGTTGATCTTCTTGATGAATGTAGAATATACATGATTTTTGATTTTCTCCTTTCCTTACAGTTCTATATAAATCAATCTCACCTTTTATAGTTCTTTTCCACACTTGATATTGTAAGAACAATTGTTGGTCTCATACTAAATATTCCACTTATGGAATGAAGATCTCCTGGCTATATTTTTAATGTATTAAATATGCTTTCAAGAACATCAATAAAACTACATTCACTAATATAAATTTCAAATGGAAGACATTTTCTCTGATGTTTTGTTGCATAGGAGGGATCCATATTTGAGAGGCTTCAATTTCTTGTGTTGTCCTTAAAACATTAATTTTGATAGGTGCAATAACATTTACCTTAAAATATACCTAGTTTATATTTTTTTAACAAGTGGTGAATCGGTAATTCTTTAGAGTAATCTAGGGGAGACCCAGGATCAATCCTCATGGTCGCCAATATAACAGCAAGAGTATATTCAGCAACCTGCAAGCCAAATATACTAGATATTTAAAATATAATTTATAGCCTATATATAATTACACTAAAGGTGTTCTCTTTATGGGATTGGCTGGGCAAACACTATTCACCCTAGCCAATCTCTGTGCTTGACCTCTGCTCCAGATTCGCCCTTCTATCCCGTCAAAATTTAACACTTGGAAAATCCTAGAACATCGCAAAGAATAGTTGTATGAATTGTCTACATCAAAACACCACCGGAAAAATCAGTTGCTGGAAAGCGTCGGGGAAACACAGGGAAAACAATTTCGGCAAACACAGGGCAGCCTTCCACGACAATGCCTTTGCCTGTGGGCCACTGTACCAAGGAGCATCTATCTACGTGTTCTCCCCACCAACTCAATGAAATATTTTCATATCCCAGGCACAAGTACAAAAGAGCTCCCATGAATGCCAATCCTGTGTCCAACTCTCCAGAGAGCAGATAGTATTTTATTAGTATGCCAAAATCGTTTTGATCAAATTAGAGAATTAATGCAAAGAACTCATGGATTTCTTTCCGAATAAAAAATATTTGTCAGAGTTGAGAAGGTAGTTATGTCACGGTTGGTTTACTTCAAGAATTAAATTTGTATTCAGAGGAAGATTCCTCTACACAGTGACCAAAAAAATTTGGAAATTAGTCAAAATCCGCTAGAGCGATCTATGCTATTCAATTTCAGATCGAAGGCCCATTACAATATTCTATTCAATTTTAGATCAAGAGCCCATTACAATAATCTATTTAATGGTAGCAGGGTACTTGGCTTTCATGGTAATTTTCAGCAAGGAGATTGTTCAAAGGTATTTTGTGAATTGGGTTTCAAAGTTATCATAATTTGGTGGTATTTTGTGAATTGGTTTCAAAGTTATTGTAAGTTACAAGCATTTTGAAATCTTCGTGTTTAACAAAACATCAAAAAAAAGGAGGGGATGGATGTGACTAGGGTTCGTTAGAAGGCTTCGCAGAAGCTGCCAGCGCTTCTTCGTGGTGTTTCCTCCTGGATCGAGGTCTGTTGCCAAACGTACAATGGTTAATGAAACAAATTTCAGCATGGACCTTACCCTTGGATGCGTTTTTGGCTTCTTTCAATGGTGTTTTGAGGTTAGGGTTCTGTGGACAGGCGGGTTTTGCGGTCTGCTGTTAAGAGGGTTGTTTGTCGGTCACAATGGGCTTCGAAAGCATCTTTGTTGAGTTAGAACCATCCCCGGAGGACCTTCTTACTTGCTGGGGTTTAGAAATCTCGGAGAAAAACCTCGATCAGTTCTTTCCTAAGCCGATTTTAATTGATTTGGCTGCTGAAGCAGCGCTGGGAGGATTTTCGCAAGGAGTTAGTCCTGTTGGAGAAAATTTTGTAGGCGGGCACTGTTTTAATAACCCGCATTTTCAGAGCAATAGTCGGCCATAGACCTCTGAAGATGTTTTCCAAGCAGTGATCAACCTCGATCGTCCCCTGTCGTGCTTGGCCTCTCAAGGTAATTTTGTTCCTTTCGCTGCTACTGGTGGTTTAAAAGACGTAGTGGGTCGTAGAGGGCTTCAGTGTCTGCAGGGTTCTTTTCTGCCTAGGGTTGACAACCCTACAAGCCTTGATTTGCTGAATTCCCCCCCTCAGGAGGGCTCGGGGGGGCTACTGTTGCCAGGAGTGGAGAATGGTTGTGTAAAAGTCGTTTCTAAAGGGGCGGCGGAGGATCTAGTGCTTGTAAATCAGGACGTAGGAGGGATGTCTGGTCTGGTTAAGAATGGATTTCCAGGTCGTGAAGATCAGTCCAGGGTTTCCTCAAATGAGGCTGTCGACCTTCCCGCAAAATCTTCTGCCTCTGAAAATCAAGGGCTTGTGTTGCGCCGTGAAGATGCTTCAGGGGTTAGTATCCCTCAGAGTTTAACTAAGGATTTTTTGCCGTCGAAATCTATTGAAGAACTGAGGCGGATTCTACTCGAGTCCCTAAGAGCCGAGGCACCTCAAATCAACCAGGTATCAGAGGAGGAGGGTTTCAAGAAAGCAGTGGGAACAAAGCGGAAGAAAGCCAAATCCATTAAATCGAAGGAAGCCCGCCCAAAATGTTTATTAGGTGTGGATATTGGCATTGAGAAGGTCATGGAATTATCTGAGATCATGATTGTTGGCAGAGTAAGGGGTCGGAAATACTCGGCAGATTACATTGCTGATTGGGCTCATTCTTCATGGAAAGAGTCCCCAGGTATGCCTGTTGATATTTCTATTCTTGCGAGAGGATGGTTCAGCATTACATTTGAAAGGAAAGATCAAGTGGACTGGGTCCTTGAGAGGAATTGGTTCTTTGGGAAGAGACCCATTCTATTTCTAAGATGGACACCCCTCTTCGATGCTCAGAAGGAGAAAATGGCTGAATCGCCGGTTTGGGTGAAGCTCCCCGGCCTTCCTCTGCAGTTTTGGACTGATTCGGTCTTTGTTTCTATTGGAAACACCCTGGGTACTTTTCTTGAAGATGACAAGTCTTTCTTACAAACACGAGACAAGAGTGTAGCTCGTATACTGGTGAGCTTAAACTCGAGAGAAGGTCTCGCAGATGTGATGACGCTTCACTATAAGGATATGGAGTTTCTGCAGATGTTAGATTACGAGCACCTTCCCTTCCGGTGCAACAGGTGCCATAAGACGGGTCATTTGGCGAGAGATTGCCCTCTTGGTCATCAACCTAGACGTAGACAGAGGAAGCACCACATGAAGGAGAAAGTCACAGTTTCTAATTAGGATGCGGGTCCAAAGGTAGCAGAGACAGGCCCTATGGAACAGGAGTTTCTTTCTTCCCCGGTGGTGATCGTGGACCAGGCCCTAGATAATGCTGCTGGCCCTTCTTCACTTCCCATAGAGGACCTGGCAGACTCCCTGGTACCCCTTCAAGTTGCTGAACTCATAGGGGTGTCTCAGGTGGGTATGTCCTCCTCCTCTCCTCTCTTGCATCAGTCTTCTACTTGTATTCTTTTTTCTGATAGTAATGAGCCTGGTCCCTCCAGGCAGCTTTTGATCGATTTGTCTGCTTTAAATCTCTCCTTGTCATCTCTGGATAGTGTCATTTTATCCGTGCCTGATCCCTCTGGCCCCCCTTCCTCTTCAGTTATTGATGCCCCTCAGATCCCTTGCCCTCGGCCCTCTGTTTCTGAGCCTCTTCCTTATAACCTCAGACCTCGGGCCAACAAGGGAGGGTCCGCCCTGGCTGTGGGAGGTCTTGCCTCAAACCCTGTTGCTATTGGGGCCAGGAAGACGAGAGGCCGGAAATCAAACCTCTCCATAGCCCAATCAAAATCTGTTGTGGATATTGCTGATGGTAAACAAATGTCTCTTACTGGGGTGCTTAGAGCAGAGCGGCCACCCCCTGAAGATGTACCATGATTGTTCTTTCCTTCAATTGCAGAGGCTTAGCTAGCCAGCCTAAAAAGCTAGCCTTCAAAGAACTAGTGCGTTCTCAGAATCCGGACATTATATTGCTCCAAGAAACTTTGAGCAAAGGGGATGAGGTTGTTATTTTCACTTCTAAACTGCTACCTGACTGGTTCTTTTATGACCTCGATGCTGTTGGGAGATCTGGGCGTGTTGTCTCAGGTTTTAATCCTAAGAAATTAAATTATGTCTCTTCTTGGGGTTCATCGAATATGTTGGTTTTGGAACTTTTCTCCAGTGAGCTAAATATTTCGTTTCTTTCCTTAAATATTTATGGGCCTTGTGTGGAAAGAGAGTGTTTCTGGTCATCTGTCTTTCGTTCCTCCTGGATTGTTCACCCGAATTTAATTATTGGAGGAGACCTGAATTTCTCTTTGGGGGAAGCGAAGTCTTGGGGTGTCTCGGCCAGAGCAGACCCCTTAACTGATTTCTTCAGGAATCACTTAGCTCTTTCCCATTTGGTGGATATGCCTCTTCTGAAGCTGAAACCTACTTGGAGAAATAGAAGGATCGATCAAGACTGGGTGGGAAAGAAGATAGACCAGTTTTTGTTGAGCGAGGGTTTGGTGGATAAACTTATAAACTATTGCCATTGGGTTGGTGAGGGTGGTGTCTCGGACCATTTTCCCATCCTTCTCGAAATTAAAGGTGTTGGCAATAAACCTGGGATGCCCTTCCGTTTTAATCCAGCCTGGCTCAAGGATGATTCGTATAATGATCTTTTTTCAGCTACTTGGGAGAAAGACTCCTTCAACCCTGACTTTTCTAGGAGTGATTTTCTTTGGAAGAATCTGAAAAAAATGAAAGTAGCTTCAAAAAATTGGGCTGCTCAAAAAAAGGAGAAGGAAGAGGAGGAGCTTAAAAGGGTTAACTCTGAACTTGCTCAACTGGAAGATCCGTAAGGGGGGGGATACGCCTCTCTGGAATCAAGAAATAAAATCAAGGAATTGGAGGCCTCCCGGAGAAACATTCTTCAGCTAAGAGAAGAAAG
The DNA here is from genome assembly GCA_034641835.2 of Pinus albicaulis. Classification (NCBI taxonomy): domain Eukaryota; kingdom Viridiplantae; phylum Streptophyta; class Pinopsida; order Pinales; family Pinaceae; genus Pinus; species Pinus albicaulis. The sequence continues at coordinate 765,208,571 of CM076572.1, forward strand.
TTGGCGCATGAAAAGCAGAGTGGTTTGGCTTAAAGCGGGCGATGAGAACACCAAATTCTTCCAAAACTTTGCTAAAGGTAGGAAGCTGGCAAACACTATTTGGAAAATTCCCAAAGGTAATGGTGAAAAGGCTTCTTCGTTTGAGGATCTAGCTACCTTGGGTATTGGTTACTTTAAAGATCTCTTTAAAGCCCTGGATGTAGCGTTAATAGCAGAAGTCATAAGTGTGGCTCAGCTGTTTCCTAGGTTTATTGAGGAGGAAGAGAATGATGCCATCATGGCCCCTGTCTCTAAACTGGAAGTTGAGGACATTCTCAAAGGAATGCAAAGGGACAAAAGCCCAGGCCCGGATGGCTAGACAGTTGAGTTCTTCCTACATTTTTTTGAGGTGCTTGGTGATGAGCTTGTAGCTGTTGTTGATGAATCCAGAGTTTCGGGAACTATCTTTCCTCCCTTCAACTCCACTTTTCTCGCCTTGATTCCTAAATCTGACCAGCCAAGTTCCTTTGCTGATTTCCGGCCTATCTCTCTCTACAATTGTGTTTACAAAATCATTGCGAAAGTCATTGCCTCCAGGATTAAACCTTTCCTCTCCAGTCACATCTCTCCGGAACAGTTCGGTTTTCTTAGTGGTAGACAGATTCATGAAGCTGTTGGTGTTGCTCAAGAATCCCTTCACAGTCTGAAGAGAAGTGGTAGGAAAGGGGAACTTTTCAAAATCGATTTGTCTAAAGCCTATGATAGATTCAGTTGGTTATATTTGAGGCTTTTGCTCACTCATATTGGTTTCAGATTTGATTTTTTCAGATGGATCATGAGCTGCGTCTCCTCCTCTGCTATTGCTCTGCTGATTAATGGTGCTGCAACTTCCTTTTTTAATCCTGAACGTGGCCTCAGGCAGGGCTGTCCTCTTTCCCCCCTACTTTTTCTTCTGGCAGCTGAAGGTTTAAGCCTGATGATTCACAGAGACAAAAGACTGGGCAAAATCAAAGGTATTGAAGTGGCTCAGAATCTCTGGATTACTCATCTACTTTTTGTGGATGACATTTTGCTGTTTGTTAATGGAATCATCGAGGATTTCCGTGCCTTAAAGAACCTGCTGGATCTCTTTCTTAAAGAAACCACACTCCAAATCAATGATAAAAAATCAACTCTCACTCCCTCTGGCCTTTCTGTTGTTGAGATAGGCCGAGTGAGAAGACTCTTGAATTTTGAAGTCCGATCTTTGCAGGAAAATTTTAAATACCTTGGATTTTATCTCAAACCTGATAATTACAGAATTCAGGACTGGAAATGGTTACTAGCTAAAGTGGAAAAAAGGCTAAACCATTGGAGCTTTAGGTGGCTATCGAGGGTAGGTCGCCTGGTTTTGATCAAGTCAGTCCTGATGGCAATTCCAGTTTATTGGGCTAGCCTCTCATGGGTTCCCAAAGGAATTTTGTCCTCCATTGATAAATTATGCAGGAACTTTCTTTGGACAGGGGAAAAATAGGACAAGGTTAGCCCATGGGTTTCTTGGGATAAAATTTCTAAACCAAAGGAATGGGGAGGCTGGGGAATAAAAAATCTGCCTTCTTTTGCCAAATCCTTGGTTGCAAAACTTGCATGGCGTTTGATCTCTACAGATTCTCTTTGGGCATCGGTCATCAAAAGGAAATATATAGATCAGGGTTCTGTTCTGGATTGGATTCGGTCTCCAGTTAAATCTTCTAAAAATGCCTCTATTGTCTGGAAAGAAGTTGTGGCATCAGTTCAGACAATTGAAAGAGGTTTGGCCTGGCACGTTGGAGATGGCACTCAAGTTTGTTTGGGTTGTGATCCATGGGTTGGATGCTCAGATAATTTCTCTCTTTCTCTGGCCCTGGTCGAATATATTAACGAAAGAGGGTATTTCTCCTTGAATCAGGTGGCAGATCCTAGAACTACTACCCTTGTGAAATAGGGTTGGCTTTCAGGGTTTGAATTGCAGCTAGAAGACAGGTGGTTGGAAGAATGGAATCGTTATGTTTCAGCTTTAACTTTCTCTTCTGTTCGAATCTCAGATTCTTCTGATGAACTGCGTTGGGTACATGCACAGTCAGGCCTCTATTCTCCCAAATCGAGTTATAAATGGTTAATGGCTCAAGAAGGGTGGGGTGCTCGAAGCTGGTGGCACAAATCAATTTGGAAGCTGAAATGTCCAGCCAAGACCAGACTCTTTTTCTAGTGCATCCTCCACAATAAGGTGCCAACTTGGGATTTCCTTCAAAAGAGAGGGAAACAGGGGCCGAGCTGGTGTTCCCTCTGCAAATCTGCTGATGAAAATATTCAGCACCTTTTTCTTTTTTGTCCTTTCAACACTAGCCTTTGGGAGAAACCTTAAGTCTGATTAATATCCCCTTGTTATGGCACGGTGACGATTTTTCTCAGGCATGGAATCATTGGTGGCAGGAGGCTTCAAATGACAAAGTCAGATCTATTCCTCTTCTTATAGCCTGGGGAACTTGGATTGCCCGCAATAAGGTGATTTTCAATGAGCAATCTTTCCCAATAGCCAGGCTAGCAGTAGAAGGAGCTACCATCTATGACAACATCCCTACTCCTTATGGCTCAAACTCTTCTCGGAATATTCAGCCTGAAGTTATAAATGAATCTATTCCGTGGGATTTTTTTGATGGGGCTTCTGGTGTAAATGGTCTTTGAGGTGCTGGACTTATCATTCATCTTTCTCCTGATAACTCTCTTCCTGCCTCTGTGGGCCTTGGGCAGGGGTCCAATAACTTTGCTGAACTCAAAGCTCTCCATTTTCTTCTTTGCTGGTTGATTTCCAAACATATGAGACAGATTCAGATTTTTGGTGATTCTAGGAATGTTGTGAATTGGTTCAATGGGACTCAGCAATGCAGGAATTATATTTTATTACCTTTGCTTAAGGAGATCTGTCGTCTTAAATGTTTTTTCTTTGAGATATATGTTGTTCACATTTACAGGGAAAGGAACCAGGAAGCAGATCGATTATATAAAGAAGGTGCTCAGCTTGATTTGGGGTCTTGGACAGTAACTGAGATATTGAACGGGGCTGCTCATGTCAGGGAACAACCTTACTTTGTTTAAATTTCTGCTATTTTATTTCTGCCTTGTATATATTTGCTCTTTAAAAAACTCTAATACTGCTACTTTATTGAGTCCATAACTGTTTTCCTTTTGCAAGGAGGTTCTGGGCTCCATTTTTGTCTTTACTGATGTACTTCTGAGGGCTGGGATAGTCCCTACTGCTAGCCCTTACATTGAGCTATGGGCTTGTTCAGTGCATTTGTATCCTTCTGCTCTCGTCTTTGTTTCGATTTTCCGAAAGATGATGAGCTAAAGGAGATGCACTGATGTTATGTTTGGCTCATTTTTTGGTCTCTTCTGGCTATTAAGCATCTTTACAGGTGTTTAAGCAGCTATGTCTGTACTTCCTTTTGAAAGAAAGGAATGGCTATGTTATTGAAATGCTATGCATATGTTCTGAAACTATCTATATAATAGAAAGTTCGATTTTTTTCTGTGGAAAAAAAAAAGTTACAAGCATTTTGTGAATTGTATTTCAGAGTTCTTGGGTAGTTATGGCTCCAAAAAAATAAGAACCATCAGAACTTGTAGTGATGTCCAGGCCAATGGGTTAATCTGAAGATAACTGGGCTAGGATAACTGACTAGGGAACGAGCATTACTGCTTCAGTAATCACCATGAGACAAGATGTTGAAGAACAACATATAACCACAGCTGCTCATGAGCTTATGGAGCACTATCCCCTGACCAAAGCTCAAATTGTGGAGAATAATAAAGGGAAGCTCTATCTCCAGGTAAAAAATGGTCCTGTAAAGCCCATTATCAGGGAGAAGTCATGGCCCACTGTAGATCCATCTGTGGACCTTCCAGGGGTTTTAGAGCTTCCCTATGATGATGATAACCATTCGTTGAGCCTTGCATTGCAAAATATTTTGCGAAGCGAGCTAAATGATCCATTCAATAACAATAACAAGATGGAAACTCCTCCTCTTGCTATCCTAGAAGTTAATTTTTACAAGGACTCATCTTCAGGGCCATGGAAAATTGTTGTGATCAGAGTTCACAGTGGTGCTTCTGACAAGCATTCTTGTCTCCTTACAACGAAGCATTTTATCAGTGCCTTGAATCAGTTGTTGAAGGAAGAGAGCCAGAGTTTCCTGATGGCCCTGAAAGGCATGAATTTTTGGCTTCAATGGAGGATTTGATACCCAAAGGCAAAGAAGAAAAGAGTTTCTTTACAAAGGGCCTTGATGTTATAGGATATGCTCTGGACTCCAAGAATTACTCTCTGTTACCTTTCAATCCAGAGTTCACCAAAATGTCCATCAAGGCTGGGTTTATGTATGACGTTCTTACATACAGACTTGGAAGAGAACGTGATCCATCTGTAACAATTTTCCTGGCTATTGTGGTCATTGCTCCTTTTGATGTTCTGATTTTTTATTGCATTTGTCTCTCTCTATTTCTTCTTTTCTTGACAATGTTATTGTTTTACAACTTCTCTGAATCTATTTCGTATTTATTCTCCAGATTTCACCCAAGACTTAACACTTGGTCCCATCCACTGGCCTGCTTAAGCAAACGAACTGGCTTTTGAATCTAGTTTGGGTATAAAACACCCCCACCTTACAGACCCCTTTAAGATTGCATTTGTTTTTTACCTAAAGAGCAAGTTAGCTATCAAATTTTCATTCATTTCTCTCATAACACATAAATATAAAATTATTCTCTATCAATTGAGCTTATGCTTTTCCTGGAAGACAATAGGGCATGGGAGAAGGGTTGTTTGAGTGATTCACCTGTAGTGGTTCACAAATTATTTTGTATGAATTTTATGCAACTTAAAGGTTTTTCTGATATGTTCCTTCCCACACTCCACCTCCAGAAATATAGCTGGTGTATCACCTTGTTGAATTTTATTCTTGATCGTGTTATATTAGTAGATCCATTGAAATCATAAAAAGATAAACCTTGATGATTGAAAATTTTTGACCAGCCAATGTAGATCTTCCAAGCCAAATTTAGAACGATGTAGATCTCCCAAACCAAATTGAAAACGATGGTGCTTACTTAATAACTATTTGTTAAGTAGTGGAATGCCTTATCTCCATTTTCAAGATTTGCTTAAGTTTAATTAATTATGCTTATAGCAGGTATCCTCTGAGATCCTCTCCCTAGACCTCCAAAAGAATGAGGTTTATGGGTTTCCTCAAATTTTCTATATCAAATTAATTGGAAATCAATGAGATTTGGAAAATATAAATTGACATTGGTTGGGACCTGAAGAAATTAAGATTGGTCAGGGCTAACTTCTTTTGCACTGGGGTTTAATACATTCTTAAAGAAACTTTTGAGTGTAATTGGTGAGTCATGCCTCTCAATATGATCATATCAGTTCTTCATGGCTGTTGGAACATCAACTTGTCCCTAGAAAAGATCTCTTCAGATGAAGATAACAAATAAAATGGAATATTCAGCAGCAACCCTTTTACCATAAAAGACCCCTGGTAACTGTGTCTCTCCACATAACATGCTTAACCGTTTAGAAAAAACCACACAAGGACCACCTGTAAGATAGGATCGATGCAACCTGTCCTCCATTACTAAAAATGATCATGAGAGCTATAAAATTGAAGTATAGAAAGTATCCTACCAAAATTAGATTGCTACCCTCCATTTGAAATGAAAGTCAATTTACCCACTTCTATGACAAGTGAGATTCCTTTACAAATTCTTTCCTTTTCAATCCTTGGAACAATGGCTTTATAACAGAGATAGATTTTATTTTAGTCATTAAATAAATTTTTTTTCTTTTTTGACTACCATATTAAAAATGTGAAGTCTTTTTTTATCCTATGTATGAAGTTCTTTTGCACTTTCTATCCTTGAATTCATCATATGCATGGACTCACCCATCAAGAACTGCCTCTCCATGATAGGGACTGGTGATTTTTTATTTGCAGGTGAGTGAGAGAATAAATCACATCCTGCAGCTCTGGCCTGTGGATATTAAGAACAGCTGCAAACATAAAAGAAATGAAAGAGAAGAAATTGAACCAGTTTTGCTTCACAGGGTAACATCACAACCATACCATACCTTTGGGTACCTTGAATCCTGTACATATTTTTGTCATAATGTGAATACCCATTGCATGGAATAAAAAAACGTCTATGTAAATGGAAGTGTGCTAGACTTAGACCTTACTTTGAGCCTTAACTACCAGAAAATGTCCTAGGAAACTACTCAGCAGGGATATTCCAGGAAACTCGAGTGAAGGATGATATATCCTTCTGGGATATGGCACGCTTAATATCAACAAAAAAACAGAAAGAAATCAGAAAACATAAGCACTTTTTCAAGCTACCAGTGCTAGCCATGCTTGTTGGATAGGTGATAACTAGGCTTTCCTTAATTTGAAAGTTGACAATGTTGTTTTTCCAAGAGATTTTCAATATTTATTTTTATCACTCTTAATAGATCAGGGATTAAGAGGTATTTATGTTTTTTTTCACTCTTAATAGATCATGGGCTCAGAGGGATTTATGATTTTTGTCACTCTTAATAGATTAGGGGCTAAGAGGGATTTATGCTAGTCAATATTTTGGATTGAGTCATACTGGTGAATGAATGTGAATGCAGTTTATGCTAGTCAATATTTTGGATTGTCATACTGGTGAATGAATGTGAGTGCAGTTGATCAAACATCCTAGTCTAGATCCAAGCTCTTCTAAGAGATCTGGGCTGTTTACAATGTTCTTTGGAGAGCCAACACATACACAATGGAAGAATGCATAATCTCTGAATGTGGCTGGCAGCTTAGGGCCTCTGGCAAGTATGCATGCAGTGTGTCCTTGCTTATGTGCATGTGAGTCTATGATTGAAGGGCCAGATGGGCTAGAGCTATGCATCTCCTTTACATTCACTACCCCTATGTACAACATAGATCAAATGAACTCCTTTTCCACCTCTATTCTTGAATTGATGGCCTTGGATTCTTCAAAACCTTGTTGAAATGTCTATGACTCTACCCAAAATCAGAAAAATAATGACATGGGTACCTTACCGAAGACCCCTCTGTCATCAAGGGGATATGTCTACAGGATAATGGTTTTAAGTTCCAGTTTGATCGGAATTATCAGTAATGGTTCCATTGGATCATGTTCATGTCAATTCTAAGTAAACAGGCTGCCCATATCTTAAGTATGTTGCCCATCTTATGTCGTGTTTATGCATCTCCGATCGTTGGTGATCGAGAGTTTATATACAAATAAATGTGTTTTTGGTATAGTTGAGGACAATTTGGCCTTTTATTTGTTTTGGTATGAAGATTTTAGAACCTCCCCAACATTCCTCACAACAATATTAAGTTGACAAACATAAATAGCGAAGATTAAGGAAAATAAACTCTCAATGAAACATCTCAAGGATTTATCCATTTTAGGTGTTTTGAATGCCATAAACCATGCATATAAATTGTTTTGATGGGATAATCTAAAAAACACGGCATTTTCATGTAGTAAAATAAATTAAATTACCAAATAATGTTGATATTTTTGGAATATTGAGAAAGCTGATAGATTTGGAAAATTGAGAAAGCTGTGGTAACAGAGTGTGTAAGAATTTAAATCTTGGAAGTTAATTACATCCAATAAAATGTAAGTAAACACATTTTTTAATAATGTCATTATTCATAATAATAATAATAATAATAATAATAATTATTATTATTATTATTATGGTAAAATGCAAGTAATTTAATAAATTTAGTCACAACTTTTTATTAAATAATAAAGATAAAGAATGATTTTAATTAAACTTTGTTTGGAGAATTTAATTTTATGCATTTACATTAAGTTTAATGAGAATGAAAAATATATTTTTTATTAAATTTTGAACATATATATATATATATATATATATATATATATATATTAAATTTTAAACATATTTTTAATATTAATAAAACAACTTTAAAAATAAACATGTTTTCTAATATATTTTTTAATGAAAACAAAATATATATATTTTTAATTAGATTTTAAACATACAAATATGATAATCCTTTCTTATTAAATTTTAAACATATATATGATAATTCTTTTTAATTAAATTTTAAACATAGATTTAATATTAATAATAAAAAATTCTAAAAATGATTTTTTTTTCTAATATAAACATGTCTTAGATATCATTTTTGGGATTCAACTGCGTTAAGTAAGCCATTCATGTATAACCATTTCCATGAGAGGCAGTCGTAAGTGACTAATTTCTCGTGATTTTTGAATAGTCCACTTAGCACTCATTGCATTTGGTGATGCTCACAGGGGTGAAGAAGTGGGATTGAAACTAGTGAAATGAATCACATAGCGCCAATCATCGCTTCCGGTGTTTCCTGATTTTCCTAGTTCTTTAATTCCTTCGGTGTCCCTTTGCACCTTTAGGAGAAATTTCTAGTATATACATTATCAATTATTGTTAATTAAACCCAAAGGTCAGACGTCCCCAACCTCTTCAAAATATCTTCTTCCCATCATGGAGAGAAATTTTATGAAAATATTAAGCCTTGCAACCAATAAAATCTATAGGCATTTGGGTGCAGTGTAAATGTCAAATTTGACTTCTAAAATATTCAATACTATCTCCATCTATAATTAGGGCATTATTAACCCTTGATTTTCCCCTTAGAAATTTAGAGCGTCAAGGACTTGCCTATCAATTGGAGATTTCACTCAGTTGGAGGTTCATATATTGATACAGATATAGGTTGAGGAAGGTTCCTAGGATGATTAATCACATAATTGATTCAATGATGATTGAGACACATTTTTTTGCATAGTTTTGAGAGTGTTTCTATATTTAGCAAGTTCCCTGGTTTCTAGGAGAGGGAGTTCCAGGGATAGTGCAATAGTATGGATCACATATTTGGATTCCTTATGAACTTGGGATTCTGGTGAGGTATTTTTGGGCAACATGCATGGAACTTATTATTTTTAGCAGATTGTGTCCAAAGGCTCGCATGTCATAGATAATGTTATATTTAGAATCCTTGTGATATTTGAAGTTCTATGAACTACTTTAGAGTGGCATGCAAGTACTTGTTATTTTTAGCAGTGTGCGCATGTTGATTTTGATTGTGGATTTGTATTACTTCTGAAAGATGAATCCAATGAGTATACATACATGTGATTTTGAGCATTTTCTATTTTTAGAAGTGGTTGCATGTTAGGTCTAATTATACATTCAATCTCCCACAATGTTCTTTATATAATGGTGTCATTCTCATCCAAATCTGAGAACGTTCTATTTTTAATAGTTAGAGCCAGGAACCAGTTATTAGTATTCAGAATCCAGATTGCCCACTGAGTCTGAGTGTAATGGTGGTGGTTTCGTCCAATTCCAATAAATTTATATTTTTGGCAGTCTCGGCGTGGTAGTGCTGACAACAAATTTGGGTTCCCCATCATATTTTGAGACTAATGAGTGTAATATTGTGGAAATGTGGACATATTACTATTTTTAGCTGTGTTTGATTTTAGGCATGGCTATTTTTAGGAGCATAAGCTAACAGTTTGAGGGGTGGACATGTGGAAACAATTGAATGAGTCGTTAGAAAAAACTTTATTAGTATACCACACTGACAAAGACATTGTAAATTAGTTGAAGCATTAAAGAACTTGATTACAATTAGTCTAGTAGATATGGGAACTATAATGACTACCCCTCTAGACACAAGACACCATTCTATAAAGGAAGCAATAAGAAAATTTGTATTGCTATTTATCTATATCTTGCATGAAGTGGATCTTTGATGACCATTGCTACATTTTCATATTATATTTTTGTTTCATACTTCAAGGGTTCCTGGACACAATAAGAAACTTGTAACTGCAGATAATTGTTGATCCATGAAATCTTTTTGGTAAATACAATGATCAATAATATTCATGCTTCTTTGTCATGATTGATTTATACATAACTTGTCAAAATACAAAACTAACTTATGTCGATCATCATATATAGGGTAGAATTTAATTGTGACATCTACCGATTCAGGTTTAAGAGAGAATTGGATGCCCAAATCCTCATCCTTGGTCAAAGATAAGTCATACAAGAAGAATTCCCAAAATATATGAAGTTGAAGGGGGAGGGGGAAGTCACCTATTTGGGGAGTTCAGGTCAATGGAAATTATGTATTAATTGCTTGCATGCTACATCAAGGCAACAACAATTCTTGGTACAAATTGTTCTTTCCAAGAAACTTGACTTTAGGAAGATATGAAAGGTAAACCTTGAGATCTGAGCAAGGACTAGTGGTACTAGGTAGGTCAATGCAAATTATTTATTAATTGCATGCATTATATAATATGGAAACAATAATGCTAGGCACAAATTGTGGCTACATCTGAGAGGCCACATGCCCTGTAATATGGAAGACCCCATGCAGGGTAGTTGATATCTTGCTAATTCTTGAACCTGTTGTGTTTATTGGATTGATACTCTGTATCCATAGAAAATTTTAGGGGTGAATCTTAGCCCATGTGCGAAATGAAAAATAGTCTAACTTGGAACTAGACCACACATTGCCTTACCAAAATTATGTGTGTTGTTACCAAGTTGTAATAAGCACACAATAATTATAATATAAAAATTAAAACAATAAATGAATTGAAACATATTAACTAAAGTACATGACTAACCTCTCAACCATTGTGACCATTAAATGCTAAGTAGACCATCACATGGATTTGTAATTATATCATTCATCTCATATCCTCCCTTTTTTTTAATACATGAGAAATATCTTTATATTCCATATGAGGAATATACATATTTCAGTCCTCGAGGGATTGCTTAGACAACAAGTCTCATAGCCATTAAAAGAAATACTCATTATGAGTAAGATTTTATAATTCAGTGAAATATTCACCATGATTTTACAAGATAATATAATTTGGTGAGAGATTCCTCATGATTTTACAAGATAATATAATCTGGTGAGAGATTCGCTAAAAAAGTTATATATACATATATTATATTATTGATAAAATCGCCTTTCATTTTTCCATGTATCATGGGGATTCACCCATTTATTATAAATGTAAATTTAGGGGGGTTCTTAAAATTTTCCCTGCATCAAACAATTATAATGCACTCTTCTCACAACAGTCTCCTGCACTCTACTAATGGTCTCATACTGATCCAGGCAAAATCGGGCCAACACTTAGCCAATTCTCAGTCTGTCTTCAGCCTGCCTTACTCTCGTAATTCATAAGGAATACAATCCCTATTCCTTATGAATTTCATCCTTTCTCAACTGCAAAAGTATCATGGGCAATCCAATGGTGTTTTAACTGCATCTGGGAAGTTTGCTAAAAATACAAATGATAGTCAACTACCCTTTAACCTTTGTCTCAACTGGGTCTCCAGTGGAACTGACATGCATGCAAATATTAATAGTAAATCATTAGTCACTTGATAGATCACTACATGTGAATTAAATCTCATTTAATTCTCTTGACCTCTCACTCGTGAAACAATGAGCTACAACTAGTTAAACTGATTTTAACTCACTTAACTGAGTTAACTGATTTCTCATGCATTAAACTAATTCACTAATTGCAACTTGGACTCAATAACTAATAGAATCACTTTGCATGCCTCACCAACCACCCTCAACTCGAAATTCATGAGCTAACTTAGTCTATCACACTCAGTTAATTATTACAAGTGATTATGAGATAAGATTACAATTTATTGTCCAATTTAATTAAGGGAAAATTAAATTAGACACATTTCCAATTTATTAAATAAATTGGCTTGCACATTAATGTATCACTAGGATCCATCACTACATGACCTGTGGTCCTGCACTAGTGTGTGTACTGTCATGTTGTTTTTGGATGCCAATTTCACTATTTCTTGTTGCAAATTTCAACAATTAGGTCATTGCGGGAGATTGGGCATAACTTTGTTTTGAAGAATCCAAATAAGGTTAGAACTATGGAATTGGAAAGAATATTCAGAGGGATACTAAAGGAATGAAGATAAAATATTTGGGATCCAAAATTAAAGAGATACATCAATTTAAATATCGAGCTCCTCAAAATAAAGAAAAAAGTGTGTATTTTTCTTTTCAATTTGCATAAGTCTTGTTTGAAAAATCAGTTTGAAGTGATTCCAAGGGAATATTTAAGCATAGATATCAGTATTGGGTTCTAGAATTCCCCATATTTAGAATTAAACACCCATTAAGTCCTCAGAAGGCTCTACTATGAATCATGAAGAGGGAGAAGTGAAACATGATATATCAAAATTACAAGGCCAAGTGCAACAAATTTCTCTCTCGCAAAGAGTAACAAAAAATGAAATGGAAGTTTTGAATAAAGGCATGGAAGCAAAGATGGATGGTTTGAAGAAAGGTGTGGAAAATAAGATGGATGGTTTGAAGAATGGCATGGAAGCTAAGATGGTTGACATGGAAGTTAGGATCGATGAAAAAATGAAAGACAACATGGAAAACATGAAGAATGATCTAAAAACAGACATGGAAGGTTTGAAAAAGTTGATAGAAGAAATGATTCCTAATGGCGAAAAGGTAGTAGAGTAAACTCATAATGAGAAAAAAATAAATGTTAATCGTGATTTAATAAATTCTAATTGTGGATTGAAGACCCACCATATTCCAAAGATCGATATGAGGAAGTTTGATGGCAAGGATCCTGTAACATGGATACTACAGATGGAGCAATATTTTGATCTCCGTAATGTGAAAAACACATAAAATGTACACATTGCAACTTTATATTTAGAAAAAAATACATTTGTATGGTATTGATGGCTTCTCTCTCGTAAAAAAATTGTCAAGTGGTCAATTTTTATGGAGGAAATGATAGCACATTATAAGGATACAAAGAGCAACACCTTCTTTAGCCAATTGATAAATCTCAAACAAAAGGGTTCAATGGTGGAGCACATTGAGGACTTCCAAAAATTGAATATAAGGATAATTGATATTCCAGAGGAAGACATGATTGATGTCTTCATAGGTAATTTAAAGGATAACATCCAACATGAGGTTTGCCTTTGGGAACCTGATTCATTGAAGAAGGAATTCAAGTTAGCAAGAGAAATTGAAAGTAAAATTGTGGCAATAAGGAAACCTACCACTCACATATATAAATATGGAAGTGTTTCTACTCCTAGACTTCCACAACCTACAAGGTTCACACCACAACAATTGGAAGAAAAAAGAGCAAAAGGGATTTGCTACAATTGTGATAGAAAATACACTAAAGGTAATAAGTGTGCCGAGAAGAAATTATTTTATATAGATTTTGAAGAGGAGGAAGAAAATGAACAAGAAACTTCAAAATATGAGGATATACACTCCTTAAACTCTCAAGATAGAAGGACATATGAAGAAGAAAAATGTATTAGTGTTGATTGATTTGGGTAATACCCATAATTTTATTCATTGTAAGATATCCAAGCAATTGAATTTCTTCCTATACCCAGCACCAGAGTGTCAAGTGATGGTTGAAAATGGAGGAACTATAAATTGCTTTGAAAAATACCATAATATCAAGCTAACCATGGGGAATATGTATTGAATAGTCCAATTCTTTCCATTCCAATGGGAGGTGTTGATGTTGTACTAGGAGTACAATGGTTACAATATTTGGGGACAATAGCTTTTAATTTTCAAGAACTTTCCTAGAATTTTTTTCGGAAGGAAAGGAAGTTGAATTACAGAGTATCACAAGGAAGCTAGCAAAGATAATAAGCTCCAATTTCACTAAAATGTTTCAGAAGAAAGAACAACGAGACATAATTGCACAATTATGCTCACTAGAAGTTCCAACATCAAAATCATTTATTTCTCCATATCTCCAAAAATTCTTGGACAATGATTCCAAGGTGTTTGAAACTCCCAAAGGAATCCCACCTATTCGTGATTATGATCATCCTATTCATTTGATTCCAGGAAGTGTTCCTCAAAACATCAGACCTTACAGATATCCTTAAGTCCAAAAGAGTGAAATTAAACATATGATTGCAGAAATGTTAGAGGCTGGTATAATTCAAGCTAGTCAAATTTATTTCTCTGCTCCAGTAGTATTGGTGCACAAGAATTTTGGATCATGGCGCATGTGTCCGGATTATAGGGAGCTCAATAAGCTCACTATTAAAGATAAATTTCCCATTCCCGTGATTGATGGATTATTAGATGAATTACATGAAGAAATTTATTTTACCAAGTTGGATCTCCATTGAGGATATCATCAAATCAGAATGAAGACTAAAGATATTATGAAAATATCATTTCAAACTCATGAGGGCCATTATGAATCTTTGGTCATTCATTTTGGCCTTAATAATGCACCTTCTACATTTCAAGGGTTGATGAATTCCATTTTCAAACCCTTCCTTAGAAAATTTGTGCTAATATTTTTTTATGATATACTAATCTACAACAGGTCTTGGAAGGATCATGTTCAACATGTTGACAGGGTGCTCAAACTGTTGGAGGAGAAACAATTATATGAAAAAGCCTCCAAATGTTTCTTTGGAGCACAAGAGGTGGAATATCTAGGTCATATTATATCTCAGGAGGGTGTTAAGGTAGACCCTAACAAAATTAAAGCCATTAAGGAATGGCAAGTCCCCACAACCATAAAGCAGTTGCGAGGATTTCTCGAGTTAATAGGGTATTATCACAAGTTTTTTAAGAATTATGGGAGAATAGCAGCACCTCTAATAATTTTTTTGAAGAAATATGCATCTTCATGGACTCCTGAAGAAACTACGACCTTTGAACATCTTAAAGAGGCAATGTGCCTAGCATCGGTCTTAGTTACGCTAGACTTCACAAAAACCTTTATTATGGAATGTGATGCCTCAGGAAATGGAATTAGTGTTGTTTTAATGCAAGAGGGAAGACTCGTTTCTTCTGAAAGGCATCCAATCAAAGGAAAGTATTTACATAAAGCTATTTATGAGAAGGAAATTTTGGCAATACTACAAGCACTAAAGAAATGGTGACCTTACCTAATGGGAAGACACTTCAAGGTAAAAAATGATCATGATAGTCTTAAATAATTTTTAGAACAAAGACTATCTTTAGAAGAGCAGAAAAAATGGGTCACAAATATGTTTGGTTATGACTTTTAAATCATCTACAAAAAAGGGAATCTAAATGTTGTTTCAGATGCACTCTCAAGAAAGGATGAGGAGGTGGAAGCATTGTTTTGTGCCATTTATATTATCCAACTAGATTGGATAACCGAAGCAAGGAAGGAATGGAAGAATGATGAAGAAGTGAGGACACTCATTCAAAAGTTGTAAGAATTCCCAACTAAAACAAAAGATTCTTTTGGAATTGCACACCTCCCCCTTAGGAGGACACTCAAGATTTTTAAAAACTTACCACAAGGTAAAGAAAGATGTTTTTTTGGATGGCCTTAAATACGATATTCAAAAGTTTGTGGCGGAATGTTTGGTTTTCCAGCAAAATAAAGTTGAGATAATTAAGACCTCGGGTTTGCTACAACCTTTATCCATTCCAAGTCAACATTGGGAGGAGGTTTACCTAAGTCTAAAGGAAAGAGTGTCATCATGGTGGTAGTTGATAGACTTACCAAGTATGGACACTTTTGTGCATTATCTCATCCATTTAAAGCAAGTACATTTTCTACCGCATTTATGGAAACAATTCAAAATCTACATGGAAACCCAAAGATTATTGTAAGCGACAAAGATACCATTTTCACTGGAAATTTTTGGACGGAATTATTTTCTTGTTTGGGTACTTAACTACCTTAGCTCATCTTATCATGCTCAATCTGATGGGAAAACTCATATAGTGAACATATGTTTGGAAGGATATCTTCTTTGTTTTGTATTTGATAAAAAAACACAATAGGACAAGTGGTTTCCTTTCACTGAATGGTGGTATAACACTTCCTTCCATACTGTAGCAAAAATGACCCCATTTATGAAACTTTATGGATATCATCCACCATCCATCACATAATCTTTAAGAGAAAATTCTAAAGTTCAAGTGGTGGAAGATCACATCGAGCATCAATAATAAGTTCTCCAACTCTTAAAGGATAACCTAAATTTGGCACAAAATCGAATGAAACAATAGACAAATCAACATCACAACGAGATAATTTTTGATGTAGGAGACTGGGTATTTTTACGGATACAACCATACAAACAAATTTCCCTTAAACAAACTAAGAAGGATAATAAATATCGCCAAAGTACTATGGTCCTTACAAGGTGTTGCAAAATATTGGTACTATGGCATACAAATTGGAGCTTCCTGCTTCTTCTCGAGTGCACCCAATTTTCCATGTTTCATGCTTAAAGAAGGTTATAGGTGACAAACTTCCAGTTCAAACAATATTTCCAGAACTTGATGAGGAAGGAAAAATCATATTTGAAACTGAAGCAACCACGGAAACAAGAACTCGAAAACTACGGAATCGATCAATTTTAGAGTATCTCATCAAGTGGAAGAACTTACCCACTAAAGATTCCACACGGGAGGATGGGAATTTTATACAGAAGCATTTAAAGCTACTCAAGCGTTTAGGACACCACTTTTTTGAAGGAGAGGGGAATTTTAGGTCCCTATATTACTAGTGTAGTCCCTTATTGTTGTTAGTTTAGCCCCCTTATTATTATTGTTGTACCCCTGTAGTCCCCATATTGTGCCCCATAAAAGCCCACTATTGTTATTGTTGTGCCCTTACATTATTATTGTTAGGCCGACTAGTATTATATTGTGGCCCCATGGAATCCTATATATAGAAAGGAGGTTTTGTCATTTGATCATCCAAGAATTGTTCATTTATGTAATGTAAAGGAGATTTCCCCCTCGAAGAGCCTGATTTCTAAGTCGTTGATCTCTCTTTTCTTCTTCTTTGTGAGATGGTTTCATAATAATTCTATGAAGCTCTTGGCTTTGTCTATGTCACTATGGCCATAAATAGAAACATTCTTCCCAAAAATGAAATCCAATGGCGATATAGGCAAGTGTTCAAGACTTTCCTCAAATGGCAATGTTTGTGTAGAGGAGTGTTTTGCACGGTTGTAAGCATGCTGAATGTAGTGCAAGTTTTCATCCCACAACTTAGGATGCTTGTTCCAGTATCCCCAAAGAAGATGTATGAATATTCGATTGCCCACTTCGGTTTGACCATTGGTTTACAGATGAAAGTTTGTACTCTACTTCAACTTGGTGTCCATCAAGTCCCACAAACTTGACAAAAAATTCCCAACAAATTGAGAATCTCGATCACTAACAATGGATGTGGGAAAACCAAAATGAACCCAAACATGCTGAAAGAATAAGTGAGTTGTTGTTCAGCTGTGATTTTATTTTTACATGGCATTAGTATACAAATCTTGCGAACCTATCCAAAACTACATAAAAATAATCATGACATATTTTTGACAAAGGAAGACCTCCTATAAAATCCATATAAACACTCTCCCATTGACGTGAAGGTACAAGGATTCGTGTGTATAATCCCAACTTCCAATTGATAGGCTTACTGACTGCACATAATGTAAAACCTTTAATGAAACGTGACACATTTTCAAGCATATGATGCCAATAACAGTACCTCTGAAGATGTGCCATTGTTTTGCTTACACTGAAATTTCCACCAATAAGAGAAGTGTGTGCTTCCCTTATGAAATTCACTCTCACCCCCTATGGAATACAAAGCTTGCCCAAATTATACAACAAATTATTATGTACATTGTAATCCAATTCCTTTACTTGGTTGCTTTAAATCAATATTGTATAAACATATTGAAAGTCATTATCACATGCATATTTCTCAACATAACTTTCATGAAAAACGCAATTATGCTTGAGTAAAGTAGTTGCACTAATAATAGGCTTAAAAAGCATATCAACAACCTTGTTGTAAATACCTTTCTTATACCCGATGACCAAGTGGGATTTTTGTAAGAAACCCATCCATCGAAAGTGCCTTGACTGCTGTAACTTAGTTTGCGATTGCAAGTATTGCAATGGTTGGTGGTCAGTGTGTATGATGGTTTCCTTTCCCATTTAGTAGTGTTTCCACTTTTTCACACTTTGAACCAACACATAAAGCTCCTTGTCATAAGTAGGATATTTAATCACTACACCATTAAAAGTTTTTGAATGAAATGAAATGGGCTTACCATGTTTCATAAGGACTGCGCCCATGGCATAGTTTCTTCCGTCAGTTTGAATCTCAAAGGGTTGTCTCATGTCTGGTAATGCAAGTACTAGGGCTGAAATGATTTTTTATTTCAAAGCATTAAATTATTTTTTCTTCTTTCCTTTCCACTGGAAGAAATTTTTCACACTATTCAATGCATGCAAAGGAGCTACGATAAAAGAGAAGTTAGCAATAAACTTCCTCCAGTATTGGGCTGCTCCCAAAAAAATTCTTACCTCAAGGACTGTCTTGGGCATTGGCCAATTCACAATGACCTCAACCTTAGAGGGATCTATCCTCAACTCACCTCCTCCAACAATATGCCCCAATTACACCAAGGAAGTTTTACCAAACTCACATTTTTACATCTTCAAGAACAATTGTTCTTTCTTTAAGAAATCAAGTAATTTTCTTACATGCATGGCATGTTCATAAAATGATTTACTGAAAATTAAGATATCATCTAAGTAGACGATGAAAAAATCGTCAATAAATGGACTTAAAACATAATTAATCACATGCATGAAGGTAGTAGGAGAATTACATAAACCAAAAGTCATAACAATCCACTCAAACAAGCCTTGCTTTGTTTTGAATGTCGTCTTCCAAATGTCTCCTTCAACAATTCTAATTTGATGGTAGCCACTCCTTAAGTCCAACTTAGTAAAATAATTTGCATCTTTCAATTGATCAAGTAAATCATCTATTCTAGGAAGTGGATAATGGTTCTTTACCATAATCTTGTTCAATTCATAGAAATATATGCACATGCGCCATGTTCCATCCTTCTTTGGCACCAACACAATAGGTGACCCGCATCGGCAAGTACTTGATCAGATGATCCCTTTGTCCAAAAAATCTTGGATTTGATTTTTTATTTCAGTACTCTCCATCACCGACATCCTATACATGCCAATGTTAGGAATAGGGAAATATTGCTGCAACTGTATCTCATGCATGATTCCCCTCTTGGGAGGTAACCCCTTTGGCTCCTGAAACATCTCATTATTTTGATTAACCACTTCAATCAAATTAGATTTCAAATTTGGATCGCAATATTGGAATGCTTCATAATAAACATCATTATTTGGTTTAATCATGAGAAGCACGCAAATTTTTCTTGAATTCACTAGTCTTTTCATATTCCCTGCATTAACTATTGAAAGATTCAGTTCTTATGATGAGCTCTCACAATATTCTCCACACCATTTTTGAACAAGTCGTACTTGTTTTCACGGTGATAGAAGATACATTTTATATCATAGAGGTAAGGACTACCCAAAACAATTCCTGAAATATCAAGCAGTACAACATCTAATTCAACTTCGTTAATGAAGTTTGTTGTGATTGCAAACCGAAAAAAGAAAAAGAAAAAAGAAAAAAACCACTTTCTTGTAACCTGCAAATTTGTGTTCTTGAATATCCAACCTAATGGATATGGTTTGTGATGAGGAATTATTTAAAGATTAAGTTTCTTGAATAAGTCTTTAGATATTAATTTTGCTTGAGACCCACTATCAAATAGTGTGTCAATTTTTGTATGTTTTTATATAACCCTCACATGAAATAATTCAATTCGTGTTTCTTCATTTGGATTACTATCGTGACAATTTGATGAACTAGTGTTAGAAATGGATTCTTTTTCCTTCATACCCATATCTGTAATTTTAGTTTCATCACCTGAGTTGGATCCCAAATCCTATTGAGTGGTTGTGGTTGTTTTTTTTTCCCTTTGTTGTTGAATTTCTTGGGCCTCATCTCTGGATGAAGCTTATAATAATGGTCTTCATCATGACGCTCTTTGGAACAATATTTACATGTCATTTTATCTCCTTAATTTTTAATGGATGCACTTTTATTTCCCTTTCCTTTCTTTCCACCCTTAAATGGCTTCTTTTTACCCTCTTCTGGAATATTTTTCCCTCTTGCCTCAAGGTAGGTGGCTTGCACACAAACCTCATCTAGGCTAGTGGGATTGAACATAAGGATAGTATGCCTTAGGAAACTATGTAAACCCCCTATATACTTCAACAATGTGTCTTGTGAATGAAAATCAACACCTAACATAAGAGCTCTTTTCCTAAATTATTGGGTGTAATATTGCACACTTTCACCCTTAAGTTGTTTGAAGTTCTGCCAATTCATGATGGATTTTTTCATATATGCTAGAGGATAAAATTGTCTTTTAATTGCAGCAATGAAATTAGACCAAGAGAGTGAGATCTTACCATGATTTTTAATCTCATCTCGTGTCTTGGATTCCTACCATACCATTGTTGTACCCTCCAGTCTCAAGGAAGCTAGTTGTATCTTTGTATCATTATCTTGAAGGTTTTGAATTCTGCAATATACCTCCAACTGATGAATCCAATTTTCTAGCTTCTCTACATTCACTTCACAATTATACACATGCAACTCAAATTTGATATCAAGTTTTAAGAAGGGTTGTTTACCAATTCCTTTTGAGGTAGGTTGATGAGTATGTGTAAGGGTTGTAGTAGTGGAAGAGGAGGAAGATGAAGGTGAAGACGGTGGTGAGGATGATGGTGGAGTATATGGTGGCTTATCACCATTTCCATTACCTCCTCCTCTTGGAGAACCCTCTCCTCTTGGAGGCCTGGAGCTTTAACCTTGCAACCTTGTGTTCCTTTCTTCATAGAGGACCTTCACCATCTCTTTCATGTCAAAGAAAGCCTTTCTAAAAGCATTTCCATCCTCTGAATATTCTAATACAACTGGAGGTGAATCTTGTGGTGAAAATTGTGGCAATTGTGCCCTCCTTCTCCTAGCTCCAACTAGAGAGCCTACACCCACAAGCTTGCCTTCTCCTCTCTTGAGCTTCAACCTTGTAAGCATTTAAACACTTGCAAAACAAATTAAATCCTCTTTACACAAGTAAACCTAGTGCTCTCATACCAACTTGATCCGAATGGGAATATTAGTTTTGTTGTTCTAATATACAATTCATAATTTAAAGAAAGTGCTTGAGGATGATGAGGTTTATTGCAAGTTTAAATTGAGTTATTATGTGAATTTCATGAGAAAATTAACATGAATAAAACACTGAAGAACAACATATATCAGAAATGAACATCACTATAAACAATCACACAACACAATATGATGAAGTATTTCACCCCGCCTGGGCTATGTCTCCTTGGTACATCTTCCAATTGTTTGGCCCTCTTATATTATGCTCAAAGGTGTGATTACATGTGTTTACAATACTCAAACAACTCTAAAAACTATTCCATCAGCTTCAAAATGCCCAAAAATGCATGTGTAGCCTCTTTCTACATTGAATTTGGTAAAAAATGGAGAATTTATGACTTCCCCTAGTTGCTCCACTATTCGTTCCACAAATTCCTCAAAATCGGGCATAATCCTACAATTTTGCCTGGAATCTAGCTAACTGAGCGTCGATTTTTCCAAAATCTGGCTAAATTTTTTCCGTGCTATTTTTACAAATGAGGCCTACAAACTAGATTTCTAACCATATACAATATGGTTGAATAAATGGTTTTTAAATAGGCGCCGACAGTTAAGGTAACTGCCAGGCTTAACTTTGGTTACGGGCACATGGAAATGTTGGCACCCGGCGGTTAGGCTCCGATTGACGATCTCTGTGGTCACATCCAAATGTTACGGTTAACGATTTCGAGCGGGGGCACGGGGCTAGTATCCTGCCTGTGGTCATGCCTCTGGCGGTGACTAGGGATGGGGATAGATCTTGAGCCCCTCCCTAATGTGCCATGTATTATATAACAAAATGATGTTGAAACCATAGATTATTAAGGATCATGGCACAAGGTGTGATGGTAAGGCTGGTTGTTGTTTGATGTGCTCGCAGGTTCGACTCCCACTTGATCCATTCGAATTTAAACAAATATTTTATGGCCTCTCATGCTGCCATGTGGCAGCCTCTATTTGGGCCACGTGGAAGCATGTGGTTGGCCACAAGCCCAACCAAACAAATGAGCCAATGACGACATGTCACTTGGAATCAACCTATTCGACAGAGAAAACCCTTGACCAAGTCAACCTGCCACTATGCATGCCCAACCAGAAGTACGAACTACTCACTGGGATGTCCCTGCAATTTTTTTTTCAAAATTTTGCTTGTTTGACCAAGTGTATACAACGCATTTCTGGGAGCATACGGTGTCAGTTTTCTGTTAAATGAGTTGTGTCAGATTCAGAACGACACAATATACGCCATCATTCAGGTTCCACAATGATCCAAAAAATTTGATTTTTGAGCATAATTTTGAGCACCTAATTATGTAATTTACTAAAACAATAGACTTGAATATACTCTAACCATCAGCGGAAACAATTAAACGATCGCGAAATTAGGAAGCATATAAGAGAAAGAATTCAATCAACACATTACGCAATTATTTTCTAGGGAAAGCTGCAAATAAAAACCCCTCCTATCTATATATTGCATTAGTAAGAAAAATATAGGAAGATTACAATGCTTTTCTCAAGCCCGAGAAACATCTACACTATCTTTATCTATCTCATTGCTTCCTAGAAAAGCCTTGGATAATACTTAAGCTAACTGCTAGGCTTAACTCTGGTTGCGGCACATGGCAGAGTCATGGTCTCCATGGCAATGTTGGCACCTGGCGATTAGGCTCCGATTGACGATCTCTGTGGTCAAATCCAAATGTTACGGTTAACGGTTCTGAGCGGGGGCACGGGGCTAGTATCCCGCCTGTGGTCCTGCCTCTGGCGGTGACCAGGGATGGGGATAGATCTCGAGCCCCTCCCTAATGTGCCATGTATTATATAACAAAATGATGTTGAAACCATATATTATTAAGGATCGTGGCACAAGGTGTGATGGTAAGGCTAGTTGTTGTTTGATGTGCTCGCGGGTTCGACTCCCACTTGATCCATTCGGATTTAAACAAATATTTTATGGCCTCTCATGCTGCCATGTGGCAGCCTCTATTTGGGCCACGTGGAATCATGTGGTTGGCCACAAGCCCAACCAATTAAAAATTGTCACAAATGAGCCAATGACGACATGCCACTTGGAATCAACCTATTCGACAGAGAAAAACCTTTGACCAAGTCAACCTGCCACTATGCATGCCCAACCAGAAGTACAGACTACTCACTGGGATGTCCCTGCAATTTTTTTTTCAAAATTTTGCATGTTTGACCAAGTGTATACAACGCGTTTCTGGGAGCATACGGTGTCAGTTTTCTGTTAAACGAGTTGCGTCAGATTCAGAACGACGCAATATACGCCATCATTCAGGTTCCACAATGATCTGACAAATTTGATTTTTGAGCATAATTTTGAGCACCTAATTATGTAATTTACTAAAACAATAGACTTGAATATACTCTACCCATCAGTGGAAACAATTAAACGATCGCGAAATTAGGAAGCATACAAGAGAAAGAATTCAATCAACACATTACACAATTATTTTCTAGGGAAAGCTGCAAATAAAAACCCCTCCTATCTGTTGGAACACCTAATCCTACATGGGTAGGTGTGGAATACAAAAAGTCACAATGGAGTCCAAGTGACCTTGGAATGTGAAACCAAGAGTCACACCATTGTACTATAAATGTACATCTTTGTATAATGGAAAATAAGAAAGCCTCACGCTTATCCTTCATTGTGTTGAGTCTCTTGTGTGTGTGTGTTCTCTTCCTCATACACCATGTGTGTGCTTCAACATGGTGTTTAACATGGTATCAGAGTGGGCGATTTCTGACCCTGCTTTAAATTGAGTGAGCCATTTGTGTTTATGGCCTTGCATATCTGCAAAAATTGTTGGTTTTTTTGCAGCACTCAAGTGTTTGTAGCAGTCTTTTTGCCACATTCAGAAAGTGTTTTAGAAGGAGCAGCATTCAGAAATTGGCAGCAAGCAGCACTGCACATCTGAAGGTTTATTTTTTCTGCAATCTCTGCATTTTAAATTCCACATTTAAAGAGCTGCTGGAAATTGTTTAAATTGAATTTCTGAAGAAGAAATTTCTGGGTTTTTACTGGAAATATTTCTGAGTTTTCATTGGAAGATTTCTGAGAATTTTGAGTTTTTCTGCTGCTATATGGCCCTCTGCAATTTTTGAAGTAAAATTTTTTGAGTTTTTATTGGCAAAATTCTGCCCCATTTCCTGAAAAAAATCTCTGCATTTTGTCCAATACTTTGCTGCTGGGCTACTAGAAAATTTCTGGAATCTGTTGTGCTTAAAATTCTGCTGTCTCTGAGATTTCCTCTCTGCTCACTGTTTTAAAAAATAAAAAATAAAAAAATAAAAAAAAATAACTGCAACTCTCATAACCCTCTCTGCTCACTCTCCTCACATTCCAAATTCCCACGCTTACACCATATCCCATACACTTTCTACAGTTATTCATTCCCCACGGCCTACCCACACGGCCTACCCACCTCAGCCGACCCCTCTCCCATTCAACCTACGCTCATTCCTCTTTCAGCGTACAGCTCTCTCCCTCCCAAACGCTCACTCTACAACCGGCACTTCCAAAATCGTTTTTAATACACCTACCTACCTGCAATCCACCCCTCTCCAACAGTAACCCGCTCCGTATCCCTATCTGCTATCCACCCTCATGGCTTCTAAAATCCCACTAATCTGCCGCTGCTCCCTTACCACGCACCTGCATACTCCCTTACAGCACTTGCGCTCTCCCTAAACCCTTCACTCCTGCTGCTGCTTCAATGCACTCCCCCCTCGCTGGCCTGTAACTCTCACACGCACTCCCCCTGTTTACAGCTCGAGCTAATCCCTCACTCGGCCGGCGCCCTTCCCTGTCAGTCCACTGCCACAGGAAACGCTCCAAACGCCCTCCCTTTTCCACGGGCTATTAATTTCGTTTTGTAATTTTAAAATTTAAAATTTGAAATTTTTACATTCCCCTCTCCCATTTAAATTCGTTTTTTAAAATCCTTTTAACATACCGCCCTCTCCCATACCACTCACCCCCAACACATATATAATACGACTCATTTTAAATTCCACTTTTTAATAAATTTCCTCCTCCCATAGAATACCTACCTCCCTTTCTATTAATACCCCTCTATTAATAAACACCGCCTTTCATTTTAAAATACCGATCCTCCTTTTAAAATTCTCATCCCATCTTAATAATTTCCATTTCATATAAATTCCCTTTCCATGTTAATATTTCCTCCACTCCCATTATATTAAATTCCCTCCCTTTTAATCCCCTCTCCATTATTTTAATTAATTCCCATTGATTTATTTTTTAATTAATTAAAAAAAAAAAAACAGCAGAGAGAGAGAGAAAAGAGAGTTAAGAACAGCAGAAATGAAATGAAGAAAATGGCATATGAGGAGCAGATAGATTGAATACATTGCAGTTTACATTGTGATTTGTGGCATTGATTTGAAGAGTGATTTTCTGAAGATTTTTACATGAGAAGACAAGTTTGCCATCATTTGAACAGCTCTTTGAAGAAAAATTTCAGCTGCTTTAAAGGCTTCTTTCATAGTGTTTTCAGCTGCACATATTTTTGCAGAGATTTTGTATTGAACTCACATTGTGAGTGAATTTGCCTCTTCATTCATAGTTGGAATCAGTATTTGAGTTGTTGGATTGTTGATTGCCCTCCATCATTTGAGGAGCAGATTTTGTACTTGAGATTTCCATAGTTGGAAATTCTTTGGAGTCATTTGTACTTGTTGTTGAATCACATTGTAAACGGGTGCATTTTCGGTTGAAGCCGACACCCTTTCATTTTTGAGCCTAAGTTGTTGAAAATGGCCAAAATCAATGAGGCATTAATGTTGTTGAATGACCTCATTCATTCAAATGTTCATGATATGATAAAAATGAGCAAGGATGCTCTATGTAACATTCAGAGTTGTTTGCTAGATGCACAAGAGAAGATTGAGTTTTTGCAGTTGGATTCTCAGCTTCAGAAAGACGAACTTCAGCAAAAGAGTCACCATTCTGAACCTGTTTCTGTTCAGAAGATTGTGAAGGACTCTCATCAGAAGAAAGAAGATAAAGTTGCAGTTGATTCACATTCAGCTCCTTGTAGATGCGCAGATGTACATGCAGATGCAACACCTCAGCCTGCACTTCCTAAGCCCATCATCAGACCTTGGGAAGAGCTTGTCCACAACAAGCACCGAACTGGTCTTGGATATGACAAGGATGTATCCTTTCATACTCCAGACTACACCAAGCCCATCATATTTCAGAGTGCCGGATTCCTATATGACAGTTCACCTGCAGCTGTTCCAGATCCTGTTCCACTTCCACAACAGATTGTGAAATGCCAACACTGTGATCGAGTTGGTCATATGAAAGATCACTGTTTTGATCTTCATCCATGCAAGCACTGTGGTCGGCACACCCATTCTTCAGACAGATGCTTCAGACACAAGCCTCCTGCAAGAACCAAGATTCATCTTGGATGGATCGCTTCTTGGAAATGGGCATCAGCAGCCAAGAAGATGTTTACGACACATGTTAGAACTTGTTCACAGATATTGAGCAAACTTGCAGTTGAGTTTTCGCCATCATCTCACCTTGTCCCTGACAGGGGGGAAAATGGTGGTCATGTACAAGCTTCGACGACAAATCAAGCGAGCCTGAGCCACAATCTCTCATTCCATGTTCAGAGTTGTAGCCAGCAGTTCAAGCGAGCCTGAGCCACAATTCGTCATTCCGGATTCAGAGATGTAGCCAGAGACACGGATGCCCATGAGCATGCCTTTGGTTGGTGGATAACCTAAAACCATCATCTTTGGTTGGTGGATAACCTAAAACCATCATTTTTGGTTGGTGGATAACCTAAAACCATCATCTTTGGTTGGTGGATAACCTAAAACCATCATTTTCGGTTGGTGGATAACCTAAAACCATCATATTTGGTTGGTGGACAACCTAAAACCACCACAGGTCGTAGACCTCCCTTCTTTTAGGTAGAAGGTCTCCCTTTTTTATGAGGGACAATTCCTCTAGCAGAAGCCTTCAGCTTCTTGCCAGTTTTGGAAGAGTTCCGGGAACTGCAACATGTATTGCGTTCCAGTGTTTGGGGTCATCCTAAAACCACCTCTTTTTTCCAACATTTCAGAGAGTTGATTCAGCCAAGTGCTGTCATGCATACTTTGCAGATTTGTATTACAACTCTTTTCTTGGACTCACACATACCCCTTCGGATTAAGGGGGGATGTTGGAACACCTAATCCTACATGGGTAGGTGTGGAATGCGAAAAGTCACAATGGAGTCCAAGTGACCTTGGAATGTGAAACCAAGAGTCACACCATTGTACTATAAATGTACATCTTTGTATAATGGAAAATAAGAAAGCCTCACGCTTATCCTTCATTGTGTTGAGTCTCTTGTGTGTGTGTGTTATCTTCCTCATACACCATGTGTGTGCTTCAACATGGTGTTTAACACTATCTATATATTTCATTAGTAAGAAAAATATGAGAAGATTACAATGCTTTTCTCAAGCCCGAGAAACATCTACACTATCTTTATCTATCTCACTGCTTCCTAGAAAAGCCTTGGATAATACTTAACCAATTTTATGCTTTCCCAAGTCCCTATTTACTTGTGTTGTTTCTCAAGGAATCCCCCCCCCTATTAAATAAGAAATTCCTCATCCAGAACTACGCAATCCTTATAGGTCCTTCTCTGACTGCACGTGCCACCTTTAAAACTTGGATAATTATACAATTGATATTACACTACCCTTGAAATCCAATCTCAACTAGGTAACAAGTATAACATGCATGTATGAGTTAATTATGGTTGATTTATCAGTTAACTGGTTTATCACTGAGTACACACCCCACTACTTGACCTCCCATTGGTCCTCCAACAGTTGGAACTAGTTTAACTGACTTCAACCCAATTTAACTAAATTAAATTATTACAACTCAAATTAAACTCAATCGAGGCTCCTTAAATTTAGGAGTCACTCTACACAACTCAAATTAGACACTCAACCTAAATTAACTAAGTCAACTAATTCAAACTAACTTAGTTAACATATTATTGTTTTCTTGTGATATGGAATTAAATTTTTCTCCTAATTTAATTCAAGGGAAAAATAAATCAGGATTTTATTATTTCCATTTTCAAAACCAAAGTCCCAATTCGATGAGCTATGACTGCGCCAAGAACAAGAAAAATGCCACCACCCACTTTCCCAGTCATACACCTTTCTTGTTTAGACAATAGAGGCAGAGGAAACAATGGGCATGTGTGGGTCACTGGCACTGCAACCCCTTCAGCAAGAGACCCACGTGCTTGAAAAAGTTGGGTCTCACTCCATATATCAAACCAATTTTCATTGATTCCAAATTTAGCAGTAAAACATAGAGGGAAATAAAATCCCACCAATGATACCATTCAAGGAGGAAATGATATCATTTATATCCTCACATTCTCTTTAAAAATTTTCCTAACAGGGTCTTCAACTTCTAGTATCAAGTGATGGAATGCATGTATTAGTACCTTTTTCCCTTGGTATGACGAGGGTTAGGAATCCAATTAGAAACCTCCTCATAATTTCTGAATCTGAGTGGGCTTGGCGATTATGAGTAGTATAATTCTCAAGTTGATTAATATCATCATGAATTCTAAGATAAGTATTAGAATCATAAATGGCAGTCACTTCTTGGGCCTATGTATGGGCACAGGACTAGCCTTGCTAGCTTTTCCCACCACCCCCTATGTGGCATGCATCCTCTGTCATGACACTGAGGGAAAAAAACAATGTAACCTGATGGAAGCCCAAGACCACCTCCTGCACCAATATAACCTACCACTCATAGCCCCCTAGCTTCAACCTATCAACAAAATATATACCCAAGAACACCAATGACAAATGACAAATTCAACCTTTTCTGAATGAAAAATGACTAGACATTCCCAGAGTGAAGGCTGCAGGGTAGAGCTGAACCAGGAAGCATGCTACTAGAGAAATAACGTTGATTAACTCTCAACATGAGGAAGACCTGGATAGAAAAAGGAAAACAACACCAAACTTACCATATTCCCCAGTACCTTATGACTCCATAAAAGGGGATGCATTAAGATATAATCATGAGGGAAACCAACATATAACTAAAACTAGACAAGTAAAAAAAGATACAATGCACTGAGCAAGGGAGAAGCAATTACCCATAAGGCACTTTCCAGGAGAGCTAGTCCCAAAAAAATCCTTGACCTTTGAACTTGAATGATAGCTCCAAAAATCTCCACTAAGTAGTGCAACCGACCTCCCAAAGTCCCAATTCGATGAGCTATGACTACGATAGGAACATGAAAAATAATTCCACCCACCTTCCCATTCAAACACCTTTCTCTCTTAGACATTAGAGGAAAATGAAACAAGGGGCCTGTGTGGTCCACTGCCACCGCAACCCCTTCGACAAGCGACCCATGTGTTGGAAAAAGTTGGGTCTCACTTCATATATCAAATCAGTTGTCGCTAATTCCAGACCCAAGAGTAAAACATACAAGGAAATAAAATCCCACCAGCAACGACGACTTAACTCAACCTAGACATAAAAGCCAACCTACAAGCAATGAAACATCATGTCAAATGCCTTGTAAGGAGTTCACCATAATGCCAAATTAATTAAGGTATAACACACTTCATGTGTGGGGGGGTTGACCATGTCTTTCCCCTCTATTGCCTTGGGAGACGATGGCGTGGTGAGCATCCCTCCTGACATCTATTGTCAAATGTCCATGCACCATGATTGTAGATATTTTCATATTTTTTGATATAAAAATTTTATTTTATTTTATTTTATTTGAAAAATTAAATATTATTTTATTATTTTATATAAATCAAAATTTTAAAGTTTAATAAATTATATTTCAAATAATTTTCGGGAAAAATCACATTAGAAATTCAGGAGCCGGATGCTTTTCGAACTACTTAATGTAGTTCATCTTCAAGAGAAGGATGATTGTGCTGATCCAAAATGCTTAATCATATAATCATATATATACTATAAAGATATGCAATAGTCATTGACCAAAAATTCATAAAATAATATAATTGAACATTAGGAAGGAAAAAAAATAAATCAAAGTCAACAAATTAGAAAATAACAAAAAAGGAAGAAAAATGTTAAAATAGAAACAAGAAATAAATACAAATAAATAAAAATGATAAACAAAATAATTTATATTAAAATCAAATTTACTATTTTAATATTTAAATAAAAAATATTAATTATAATAAATAAAATTAAATAAAAGTTAAAAATTAAAATAGACTCATAAAAATTAATAAAATAATAAATTAAAATTAAAAATAATAAAAATCCCTAAAATAATAAAAACTAAATCATTTCTAGGGTTGAGCATTTCCATCACCCCAAACTTAGAGAAGTTGTTGAGATTGAAAAAAAATCGCATTCCTTAAACAAGGGCGATGGTTGGAAAATTAGCAATTGTTGGATTCTTGAGCTGTCATCCTAGTTCTGGTTTCTTGCCTCTTCTTTGGGTTTTATGTTTCTCTTTTATTTGATTTTCCTTTTTTAGGATTATTGGTACATGTATTTATTATTATTGGATATCATTTATGGTCCCTTCGGTTGGTTGGTTAATTAGGTTTATCTTTTATTTTTAAATCAGTTTTTATTGTTTTAGGAATTTTTATTATTTTTATTTTTAATTTATTAATTTTTATGTGAGTCTATTTTAGTTTTTAGCTTTGATTTAATTTAATTTATTATAATTAATATTATTTTATTTAAATATTAAAATATTAAAATTTGATTTTAACATAAATTATATTTTTTATTATTTTTATTTATTTCTTGTTTCTATTTTAATTTATTTCTTCCTTTTTTGTTATTTTCTAATTTGTTGATTTTGATTTTTTCCTTTTTTCTTTTTTAATGTTCAATTATATTATTTTATGAATTTTTGGTAAATGATCATTGCATATATATGATTAAGCATTTTGGATCAACACAATCATCTTTCTCCTGATGATGAACTACACTAACTAGTTTGAAACACACGTCAAGCTCTAGAATTTATGATGTGATTTTTCGTGAAAATTATTTGAAATATTGATATGGATCATAGAAGCTTACAATGTTTAATAGATTACATTTAATTTCAGTGAAAAATAATCATTCAAATAATCTAAAATAATTTAAAGTCATGTATTCCATATGTCACTTACTGGAATTGAACTTGTGCTCGAAAGATAACCATTCTTTCCAACCATTAGTAAATCATAACCATTAGTATTATTAGTTGTTGGTTATGAAACACTTAATCACCTTGAGTTCAAATATCACTATCTTCAGATGTTCCTTTGGCTTGACTTTAAATCTCAACCTTTTTTTTTTCCAGAAGAAAAAAACAAACTATTTCATTATATTGTGATAAAATACAGCTTACATGAAAGCCCAACATAGTTTCCACATAATTCTACATCAAAAAAAAGTGGATGAGATAATTGTCCTCCATAATGCTAGCATATAAAGGAGATGAAAACAGAAATATGAAGAAATGAAACATAGAAACTGATAGCATATGGTTCCTGCATGAGAGAGTCAACATCACAACAGATCCAGACCGGAAAATAGTGAAGCAAATAGAAACATGTCCAAACAAAAACCATAGTCTAGCCCAAAAACCAGAACATAGTGCAGAATATCTGTCCAAAAGATGTAGTGGAAAAAGAAACTATGGAAAGAGGATGCAACCATGGTCCATTAGATGACTAGATATTATGTGGGAAAAGTGCAAGTATCCAACCCCAAGAAGTAGACCCTTCTTGGACAAAAGATCATCCTCAGAGTTTTTTTCCCGGAAAATGTGATGCATAGGTGAAGAGTGGAATGTATTGAGGAGATATTCAGTCCTTCTGCGCCAGTATATGAGGTTTGGAGGGTCAAAGCAATTTTATCCCTTGAAAGGCTGCACAATGGGCTAAGAGTCCCCATAAATGTAAAGAGGATCAAGCTCCAGTCTCCTGGAAAACCATAACATGCCCCATAGTGCTAGCAGTTCCGTCGGAGTATTTGTCCCATCCCCTCCTCCCTAGGATAATGTATATTTTTTCTCCAAAGCCTTGTACAGGATAACACCAAATCCACATATACCATCTTTTTCCGCGCCATCAAAGAATCTAAAATACATCATAATAATAGTTCTTCGCATATGGTCGGACAGGTCCTGAACCAATCAAGGGCATGGAGGCAAATAAAAAAGCCAATATAGACTCATAAACATAGTACGGTAAGGGTAAGCATTATAACCATTAAATATGACCCGATACCTAGTTTTCCAGAGCATTCATATAATAAAAAAATGAAGTAGAGAATCCATGCCCCGACATTTAATGGCCCATTCCAAGCAAAGGTGGATAGAAAGAAAATGTTACGATGGAATGTGGAAATGATAGAAAGTAAGATCCAAAACACGAATAAAAAATGGCACTTGAGAAATAAATGATTAGCAGTCCCACATCAGAGCCACAAGGTGAACAGAGTCCCAGTCCATTGACAAATCTTCGGCATAAGTTATCCCATGTGAGAATCTTATTCTTCCAAACAAGCCATGCAAACAAAAATCTTCAATGGGATTCAAATCCGCCAGATGGGCATGAACTAGGATCGGCCATGCCCCCAAAAGGGATAACAAATACCGTGGTATAAATATTTGATGATGATAACACCTCCTCGTGTAGGGCCATCCCATATAATCCCATCCCGAGTCCCATTTCTAGTCAGGCCCACTTTACGTAATGCAGATATATAAATATTCCATTCATTTGCAGATTTTCCAGAAATGTGAAGATTAGCAACATCTTTCCATCTTAGGATATTTCCCTCCCAACCATCAATGACATGTTCCAGTATAAAGATACTTCTGTGATGTAGTATTGGAATTATATCCATAGATATATGGGACTGTTATGGGATACCAACAATATGATCAAAACCGATCAAGATCTCATTTCCTCTACAAAAATCCCATTTGTTCCGATCGAGTAGGAGACTCCTAACTTTTAGAAAGCTTCTCCAGATGTAAGAACCCCGACTGTGGCCAATATCAGGAGATTGTATCCAGTGTGCAATGTGAATTCCATGTAGATATTTAGCTGTAATTATCCCACTCCAAATACCATTATGAAATAGGGTGCTCCACAAGGATTTAATGAGCAAAGAATGTCCAAAGCATTAGGTATCCAGTATACCCCAACCACCAGCATGTTTGGGCATGGAAAAAGTCTCCCAAGCTGCAAGATGGTACTTATGACCCGATTGTCCATTCGCCCATAGAAAGCGAGACACTTTGGACCGGATTTTAGCAATAATATGATAAGGAATGACAAATAAATGCATCCAGTATATAGACATATGTTGTAGCACCGAGGTGATGAGGGTAAGTATTCCTCCAAGTGATAAAAATATGTTTACCCACAAACATAATTTTTGGTCAAAACATGTGTTAGCGTTGGAATCAACACTTGGACTGCTTCAAGTGCTTGACTAGACACATCCTAAGCTCTAAGGCAATTTAATGATTTGGATTATAAGATTGGTAGGTGGTAAAAAATCTCAATCACTGAAAAGGGATTTCAATCAAGTTCACTGTCACACTAATGAGGGTATTGAGTCCTGATATGGTACCAAAAAGGTAAGTTTGTAGCCTATGGAGAGAAGAGAGTGTGAAATAGAAGAAGAGATAGTGGGTCTGCAAGGCAGAAATCCACTGCTTTTGGTGAAAAGTAACATAAGGAACAGTTTGACAATATTTCAACAAGAGAAGGCTATATCTAGACTTACAATAATCTTACTGAAACATCATGAAAAGTGACTGTCATAAGTTATTCTCTTTAAACTATCATTATGTATATCTCATCAAGAAAGATCACTGTGTGAGACTGATAAAAGTTAACCAAATACATAACATATCAAGAGATTGGTAAAAACATACAACATCATGTGAAATTTCAAAGTGCAACTGAAGAAAATGAGATGTGGAAACACATGTGAAAATTAACAATACACACATCAAGTAGGTAATAAGTCCTCAAAAGTCTTTTCCAATTTCATTCACTGAAAAGTACACTGATCATATGAGAAAAATATTCTTAAACCACAAACCTTTTCTTCATAGAATTTTGTCACATATATACAAAAAACATTATACTGACATCTCCACAAAAGGTGTGAAT
Organism: Pinus albicaulis; assembly: GCA_034641835.2. Lineage (NCBI taxonomy): Eukaryota > Viridiplantae > Streptophyta > Pinopsida > Pinales > Pinaceae > Pinus > Pinus albicaulis. The sequence goes on from CM076572.1 coordinate 765,243,035, forward strand.
CTGTTCTAAAAAGTTATTACAATCTCATACAAAAGATGAGGCTTATCTTTAAAATTTAATACAAAGTTTTGAATGATGTGGCAATCTGTTGTAAGCTCCTCTGTTCTGGTGCAACCACCTCGAAAAAAAGTATAAACAACAGTTGGAAATGACATGTGGTTGTTTTCCCCAAAAAGTGAAAAATAGAACCCTGAAATTTAGAAGGAAGCTTTGATCAATGACACTTGGCAGGAGATACCCTTGTGGATAATACATGCATGCAACTACTCCTTAGTAGCACCTCTTGAAAATTGAAGAAAACTGCCTCCACTCCCTTCATCCAAAAACCCAGGAAACATTAGCTGCCTTTTTTGAAATTAGGTAGCAATAACCAGAAATTCTACAAATAGCCGTGTTTTTCACTTAGGCCAAAAATGTATGAGCTTCTCCTAAAAGAGTTAGATGAAATCAAGTATTGAAACAAATATATTGAGAGAATCTTCCTTAGTGAGACTTCTAGCTCTTTTTCCTGTACGCTTTTTCTTTTTAGCTCTGGCCTTCTTGGTTTCCTTATCTGGGATTTCATCAATATTGATGACTTCATCCATCAGTCTTGGGTTAGAAATCAACTTTATTTTCAATCCAAGATTTTTTTTTTTGGCCGAGTGTAAGGCCTCCTAAGATATGGATTTGGGATATAGGAAACCCTTTTTATCTTCTACACCATATCACTAGACTGACCTTCTTCATATTATTTCTCTGAAAATTATTCATCAATGGTATATTCTTCAAAGGATGAATAAGAATGAATGACATTCTTATCCTTTCTCCTTGTAGGTGTCTTGGGTGTCTTGAAGGAAGATAAAAATTGAGCAAGTTTTGGTTCCCTGACCTCTTATTTTTATTCTACAACTGCTGGAATGGAGTGTTGAACTGGAATAGACACTTGAACTGACACATGAACTGGCACTTCAACTGGAACTTGAAATAACACTTGGATTGACACTTCAGGACTAGTTTTCTCTAAAATTTTATCTCCTAAGACCAACCTTCTTATGCCTCTGTATTTCAAGGAAGAAACTATGTTCTCCTCACATGTGGACTTAACAATTTTCCCTTGCTTGAATCTCATAGAATGCTCTCTGATGAATGCTGCTAAAGTCTGAGATTCCTTTAGAGTTTTCCTCTCATAGACTTTCTATACATGCTGCACCATGGGTATAGGAGAGACAATTTCAGTTCTAGCCCCCCTGGCTGAACTTGTAGTTTGCCTATTGGTTGATGAGGTAGACTGAGCTGGCTATGACCTTCTTGGCATAGGATTTGCACTAGTTTGTTCATGAGCATCTTGTTTCTTGGGCCTCCCTACCCTCCTCCTAGAGTTGATACTACCAAACCCGTCCTCTGTTAGGAACTTATCCCAGGTGGTCCTTTTCTTTTTGAGGTGGTAGACAACCAACATTTTAATCAAACCCCTATGATATAGGTTGTGCAAGGTATAATTATGGATTTTCTACAACTTTAGGGACATCTTGAGCAAGGATTTGTATAGGAAGGAGGGAAAATTCATAGGTTTATGAACTAAAATATGACTAAGAAATCTCATTCGGTAATGGTTGACAGAGGAGAACCTACCATAAAATGTAATGTAGTGTTGCATAGTGGTTATCACATGTTGGTATTCAACCCTAAAATAGGAAATATGTGCAGTAGGTTTCCATTTGACATTGACATGTTCAGGTTTAAGGAAGAGACTTACTTCTGTGAGCAACATTTTATTCTTGAACCAACATTATCCAGTGGCAGATGTTTGAGTAGCTCGGGCTATGATGGCTTCAAAGATCTTGAAATTTTTGCTCCCCAGCTTGACCTTCTCCCCATCAAAGCTCTTGGCAAAGGCCTTAGCTAAAACCACATTTTGTCCACAATTTTTTTACAAAAACTTATACCAACCAGCTGACTTAAATTGAGTTTTGGCCCTAGCATCAACAAACCTGGTGTTTGCTGGCTCGGACCTGTTAACATTCCCACTTTTTCCCATACTTTTTCAACAGCTAGGCTCCTACTAAACACACAAATTTTCAATCCTGGAAGCAAAACCCTACACAAAGCCTTGTTTTCCTGCCTTGGAATGCTAAAATGGTTGCCAGTAGACGTGACTCCTATTAGTTGTAACTTTCACAGAGAACCTCAGTCAAGAGAACATTGAACTTAACCCTCTGATTCTGCGCATATAATCATGGTATGGAGTAATGGCATGATTTGAAATAATTTCAAAACAAGCGCTAAGTCACCCCATAACACATAACACTCCATTGCATCATTTAATAATTGATACCTTGTACCATGATCTCCGCTTCAGCTTAGTAGGGTAGCTATAGGTTAGCTGCATTAATAATATAACCACTCACCTATAATAAATCTCCTAAGTAAAAAATAATTAATCTTATTAAAAATAATAATCATGTTTATAACATAGGAGGTCTTCAATCATCCTCAAATAGGAATGGTCCTTTCTTTGAACAAATTCTTTGGAGCTCCTATACGCCTAAGAAATAGCCTCCTTTATCTCTGTTTTTCAATATAACCAAATTTCAACAAAATAGATGCTCTTTTCACTGTGTTAGTAATGTGACCTTCAAACTGGAGAAATATTTGCCCTTCATTATATCACTGTGTTACCAATGAAACTTGAACAAAGGTAGCTATTCTCTCAGAAAATGCAGCTATAATTTTATTACAAAATGACCAATAGCTTTCGACACTAACCTAAGTTGAAACAATGGTTTTAACTTCTTTTATGAACCTAAGACACTAATACCACCTATAAACTTAAAAGTATTTTGGTTTTGAGACTCTTTTTTTACTTTTATTGAAAATGACTCAAACTTTGACATAGGCTAGGAAATAAGAATTTTTTTAAAACAATGATATAATGGTGGTCATACCATTAACATTTACAGTGATAACAATGGCTCCTACTGGGGATGAAGTCCTCCCTGTGAGGCTTCAAGGACTGTAGACTCAGTGCCTTAAAACTTTCAAGACTTAGAAGACTTTTGAAAATTATGACTAGGACTGACCTTTGACTAATTGGACTCAAGATTGATCATATTTACAAACACAAGTACCATTGGGCATGGAGTTTTATTGACACAACACACCAAATATTTAAAACTAAATGACTCAACTAACTTATCAAACAATGAACTTTTCAAGGAAATGACCATTAACTAGACCTCCAGTCAGCTGATCATCATCTAGATGTTTGAGCAAAAATGTATTGTTTTCCAAAACTTGAGCAATTCTAAATGGCCCAAACCACAAATTGTCAAACTTACCATGCTTTCCATGGTCTTCCCTCTGGACATCCCAACACAACACCAAATCATTCTCCTAAAATAATTGTTGATTTTATCTTTTTCAAAAATAGATTTGACTTTAGTATGATATTTATGTACTTTTTTCACCAGTGATTCTCTGATTTTATGTGCTTCTATCAGCTGCAACATTCTCCTTTGAATTGGATTTTCATTATCAAATTCATCTTGCAAAAACTTCATAATAGGAAGAGCTAATTGCAATGGAATTACAACATAAGTACCATATACAAGCTGAAAGGGAGACATTCCAATAGATCTTTTGCCACTTACCCTGTCTGCCCAAAGAGCATGCACCAGCTGAGTGTCCCAATTTCTCTTATTTTCATGCAACATCTTCTTAATTATTCTCACCAAGATTTTATTGGATCTCATCTAACCCATTACCTTGAGGGTAATAAGGTGTGGAATGAGTCAATTCAATACCATATTTCTGACATAAGTTATGCATCTTAGTAGACTTAAAATCTATTGCATTAGCAGTCACTAATTTCTGTGGACAACCAAATATTGACATAATGTTTTCCAACAGATATTTGATTATTACCGTATCGGTGGCATTCCCGGTTGGAACAACTTCAATCCACGTAGTGAAATATTATGTAGCTGTAATAATCCATCTATGTTGTCCTAATGAAGGTGGATGAATTTCGCCGATGAAGTCTAATCCCCACAACTGGAAAGGAACATCTGCTGAAATAGGAATAAGAGGTAATGGTAGCAACTTCTGTTTACCAGAAATTTTTTGACATTCGACACAAGTCCTGACTTTGGAAAAAACACCAGAGAAAAGATTTGGCCAATAACAACCAACTCTTAAGATTTTTTTTGTAGTGGCTTTCCAATACAAATGTCCTCCACACACTCCTGCATGTATCTTTGTCATAATCTCCCGTGACTCAGCTTCATTTGCACATCTTAATAAGACTACCACAGGGCCTTTCCAGTAAATATGGTCTTCTAAAATGCAATAGTTAACAACTTTTAGTTTAAAAGCTCTCCTTTTTGACTTCTCCATTTCAGGGGGACTATTGAAATTTAACAAAAGGTATACTATATCCTTATACAAATCTAAATGAAATATTCCAGGATAATCAGAAATACCATCTCCATATTTTTCCTCTACGGCCTCCATATTCAGATTTAGAGCCTTGCAGTTAGATTCATCCATCGAGCGAGCTATTCCTTTTCCTTTTATCAATTTAGTAGGTCTAATCTTAATATCAAATTCTAGAATTTTGGTCAACCATATTCCCCTCCTGCCATCTGTATCTAGCTACAACAATACATCTTTGACAATGATATTTGGCACAAAAGCAACAATTTTTGAATGTAACACATAAACTCAAAAAGACTTTAAAGCCTTAACTAGTGCATATGCTCATTTTTCAGTCAAGATGTACTTTAATTCAACATCTCTTAAAGCATGACCAAAAAATTAAATAGGTTGTTCCAAACCTTCTGTGTTCTTTTGTAACAAGACAACTGCAATTTTTTCTTCTGAAGCATATGAAAAAATCAGAAAACCTTTTTCAAAATCAGGACTAATAAAAAATGGAACTTTAGTCAAGGCAGACTTTATTGTTGAAAAATAATTTTTTTCTTCATCTCGCCACTTGAATTCTGCATATTTCTTCAACAAGACATTTATGTGTTTGATCAGTTCTGCAAAATTTGTGACAAAGCGCCTCAGAAAATTAATTTTCCCCAAAACTGACTGTAATTCTTTTTTATTCCTTGGCAAACCAATCTTCTGAATAACTTCTACTCTCCTTGAATCAATACAGATACCACTTTCTATCACAATATGTCCCAATAATTTTCCTTCTTGAACAGAAAAGGATTACTTATTTGGGTTCAAGGACAAACCAATTTTTCTGCATTGGTCAAAAACTTGTTTCAAATGTTTCAAATGATATTCATCAGATTTTGAATAGATTGTAATGTCATCCAAGTACATGACTACAAATCTATCTTTTTCTCCTGCAAAGGAAATATCCATTGCTCGCTGAAATGTTGCACATGCATTCATTAGACCAGATGGAATTTTTTTGTACATGAATGTCCCCCACAGTGTAGTAAATGTTGTATTTTCTCTATCTTGTCTATCAACCGAAATATGATTTTAGCCTGAAAAGCCATCTATCATTGACAATCTTTTGGAACCTACAACTTTCTGCAAAATATAATCCATCTTGGGGAATGGATAGTTATCCTTCAATGAACACCGGTTCATATTGCGAAAATCGACACAAATTCTTATTTCGCCATTCTTTTTCCGAACCGAGACTATATTAGCTACCCAATTAGAAAATCTTAAAGGAAGAATTATATTTGCTTCCCACAATTTTCTAATTTCTTTTTCAATGATAGGGAGCAACATGGGATTGATATGCCTTATTGTTACACAGTAATTTGTCACCGTCTCTACCATTCCCCGTCCCGCACAATGGAGGACCCATTTTGTGACCTGTGAACGTTGTCATGCCTTGAAAACATCATCAATGCATTCCTCTAAGCATGAGCTTTATTTGCCCTTGAGACATCTCCTTGCAAAAATCATGAAAAACATCCCTTTTTGCATTGGCGCGGGCAGGCAGTTCAGTACTCGCGCCAATGAGGAAAATCCTGCAAAGAGGTCGCGCCACTTGGCGCTCTGTCATAGAGCAGTAGTCGCGCCACCCATTTTAGGGACTGTTTTTTAAATATGGATGGTGGAAGTTGAGTTCCAACAAACTCACAAACCATTACCTATCTTGAGTTGGGAGGTTTGGCTGCGGGAGTTCTATGGAAGGGAAGTAGTTTTGCCACCTCCCATGGAACCTTCCTTGTTGATAGGGCCAATCCCATAATAATAGGGATCCCAACTCCCTCCTTCCCCATCTATAAAAGCCTGCTCAATCCCATGGCAGGCTAGTCTTGAAGTGCCTAAGCTTTGAATCTCCATATTCCCAAGAGCCTTTGTGCTGTAAAGAATCCTCTCTTTCCCTTAAGGCCGACTCAAGTAAGGAGACCATTGTCGAGAGACTCCGGAGAGGTTTTCCCTTTCCTTGGCGAGCTTTGCGAGGCGTGGACGACCGGAGACCCGTCCGAAGGAGATCGCGACGTCAGAACTTGGTTGTAATCTTTCTTCGTTTATTATTTAATAGATGATTATGATTATGGTTCCACTCCATTTTCCATCATGTTAATGCGAGTAACGTCCTTTCTGA
>CM076572.1:765249705-765405233 GCA_034641835.2 Pinus albicaulis
ATATATGTAATTAACTAAATGCACATCCTACAATTAATTAATGTGTCATGTCATTAATTAAATGTGTCCTATGAAAACATGAAATACTTTGAGAATCTCATTGTACTTTTCATTTGTATCCAAAAGAATTTTATGGCTAGTCTTGTGGTGACTTTTGTTATTTTCTATATAATATACTTTGAACTATGGTTGGAGAAACTCCTAGTCTTTCAAGTATTTCCATGTCAAACTCATTTTAGCCTAGTTTCCCTGCTATGTTATCTCGGTCCCATTTTTTACTATGGGTTATGCAAGTCAAACTCACAAGTACTAGTGTGTTCGATCTGTAGCTGAATCTAAACTTTAAATTACAGCTACAATATACTTCACTTTGGTTCAAAAATATCACTAGGAAAACTCAAGAAAATAGACACCAAAAATATGTAGGTAAAGGGGGGAAAATATACTTAGCCCTTTAGGGTACACCCTCTTTCATCAAAGATATGAAAAATAATCTAGATATAGAAGATTTATTACAACACTAATTCTAATTTTTATTGTCTTCTTACCATCCTAAATCACATTATATATCAACCAACTTGTCCCAATAAACTAACTTATATCAACAACTGAGAAACCACTCATAAATAATGAGAACACATACCTATTTTTTATATATGCCGCATATAAATGTGGATCAAAATGGTAAACATAATATTACATTACATCATAAATGAGTATACAATACAACACCTCAGCTCATCCCAATCTGGTAAAACATGTCCTTTCAGCTCATCCAAGAAAGGAAACCCCAATAGCTACCAAACCTTAGTGAAACCATCCACCATCAACAAAAGACCAAAACTAGAAATACCAAAGTCTAGCAAGGCATTGTACAAGCTCTGTTAGCTGCAAAAAAGGCTTCACAACAAGCTAAGGTCATACCCAAAAGTCCATCCTTGTATCTCTCACTTTCATCACACATTTTTTCAAGGAGATTCACAAGCTTGCATCACATATGAGCATGAAGAACTCCAAGTCTTCTCTAGAACATATGATAGACAAATAAAAGTGCAGCAAGTGTTCACTTAAACTTTTTAACTCTTGCATAATATAAGCCCAAAATTTGTTACAACAATTCCAATAAAACCATAAAATTACTTTTTGTTATGCTTTGCACTTCCATCCACCTATAAAGTTATAAACATTTGGAAATATTTTGTTAATAAGGATTTTGTATTGTAAATTTTTTATTTATTAATAAAATCTGTTTTGTTTATCCTATAAATTAAAGCACATCTAATTTAATAAATTTAAAATTCAATATTTTAGAATGGAACACAAGCTATGCCGCCTTGTTACAATCATAATATCAATCAATATTAATATTAATAATAGCATTATATTAAGCCCACGTGGTGTAGAACAGTTGGTGATGGGGTGCACTGTTAAGGCACTCCGTTCTGTAAGGTCACCGGTTCGAAACCCATGGGTGGGATGGGAGGAGAAAAAATGGAAAGATTAGGATTAGTCTAAACTAGAAAAAAAAATAATAGCATTATATTAGCATTAATACTATATCAAACTAGTGTAACCATATAAATATTAATAATCATTAAAGTCAGATTAAGTATAACACAATAAATTTTTAATACATTTTATAGGCATAGGGTGTTGAATCCATTTATGCATTCAAACTTTTAAATATTTATAATCATTAAAATGAGATTAAGTATAACACAATAATTTTTCAATACATTTTATAGGCATAGTCTAATTTATAGAGAAAATAACCTTTTTTCACTTGAATTTACCAAAATCTAGCAATACAATTTCAAGATTTTTTGTTGTTTAAAATAAATTTTTGAATGCATAAATGGATTTAGCACCCTGAAAAACCTAGAACTACTCCAATTATGTAGATTAAACAATTTAAACTCAATTTTTAAAAAATACTTGTAAGATTTTAATTAAAAGTAACAAAAAAAAATACCCTTTTTCACTAGAATTCACCAAAATCTGGCAATACAATTTCAAGATTTTTTGTTGTTTAAAATACGTTTTTGAATGCATAAATCGATTCAACACCTTGAAAAACCCCTCGGGAAATCAAATTATGCAAAACCCCTGGGGCAATTAAATTATGCAGATTAAACAACTTAAAGTCAACTTTATAAAAATCTATGTAGGAAAAATATCGCGAAAAATGTCATTTTGGCTATAAGTTAGACTACACCCATTTTATATTATCAAAATTTTAAAAATCATAAATTAGCGAAATTAAATCTTATTTTAAATTATTATTATGTAGCTATGTTTATTTAGAATATGAAATTGTGAATTTTAGTTTAATTATCAATAATTACATTGATAGGATTTTTTTTTGCTGGCTTGGGGCGGGAAAACACTGTTCACCCCAGAAAATGGGAAAGCTTAGATTTTTCCCTTCCAACTAATAATATTTTGACACATGTTTTCCCCTCTAGTAATAAAATCTTACCATGTGCAAATTTTTTTCTACCCATGTTACGAAAAACTTACCTATTTTTGCGTGTCACCGCATGTCTCTATTACACGCCATCCTTGCATGTTTATTTTCTACCCATGTTATGGAAAACATACCTATTTTTGTGTGTCATGACATGTCTCTATTACGCGCCATCTCACCATACCTATCCTCTTCCTTTGTAATATTCCTAATTAGTCCTAAGCTAATGGGAATATTCATTTTTTGTTTTATTTTGAATAAAAATGAAAAGGAGGATCATAAAAATCCTAAACAACAAATAAATCAATGCCAAATGTGAAAGAGGATAAATCTTGGCTATGTAAGAAATCACCCTTAGGTGTGAAAGGGGCTGGATGTTTTGACTGGGTCAACCATGGCCAAATCTACAACGATGTCTTGGAGGAGTGGCCATCAATGAGGCACAACGTAGTTTTAGATGGAGATGGCTTGTGTGAAAGAAGCTATTTCATGGAAGGTGGTTTAGGGTTTACAAGCTCTTAACTGATAAAAGGAAGAAAATGGCAACATGAAAAGGTTGTTGAAGGATATTGAATTTCTGAAGTATTGTCTGTTTAGACATACAAGCTTTCTTTGGTTGTTTAGCCTAGATTGCAAATATTATTTAGCATTGGGTGTTCCTGATCGGGAATCCCACCTCTTTCCATTGAATAGCTCTTGGGAGAGTCTTGTATTGCATAGTCCACTATCTGGCTTAAGGCTAAGCTTCTTGTTCCAACTACAACATAGATCCTGTTGAGGGTTTGGTTGTCTTTGAAAGCTGCAACAAGTGGAGGCTAGATCTATTCATATCTAGACCATTATACTGCTCCTTTTCAGTGGGGAAGGCTTCTATCCCATTAGCAAGGGAGTAATGGATCATTGGAGCATCAATTTCAGATCTTGGCATGTGGCCAAACATTATATAAGCCCTACAACGTAGTTTTACTTCCATTTATGTGTTTTTACTGTAGGTGTTGTTGTAGGGTCTTATGGCTTACTATCTGGAGAGTTGGTTTTCAAGTGTTGGGGATCTGCCTTTCACTTTGGAGATCCATTGGAGGGATCATTCTATTGTTTCATATCAAATCAAATACATTTCCAGATTTGAATATTTCTACAGATCTGTTGTCTTAAAACTCAGATCTACAAGTTGTACATGGTGTAATGATAAAAACCCTAAGGGGATTCTGAAGAAGAGCCTATTTAGTGTATGGATCTGTTGCAGATCTGACCTTTCATGTACTAATTTTCTCTAGATCTAAATTTTAATCTTCAGCTACTGTATGCTCGATAAAATAACGTTTTCAAGGCATTTTCAGTCCATACATGTGATTGCAACACCTCTTTTTGAGGATTTTCTTCTGTTAGAGACTTGTATTTCCTATTTTACATTTTATGTGCCTCATTGTACACCTGATTTTCTATTTTAAATGATAAATAAAAGTCTCCATATTGGCCTTCTGCTCATACTTTGATGATTTGCATTATTTTCCCTGCATATCTTTCATATATTGTTGCAGTCCCTATTTGGGAATATTATAGTGGTATCAGAGCATCATCTTGGCACAACCTATGCATTTGAAGAAGCCAATATGTCTTTTGAAGAGGAGAAGCCTCTTACTGAAAGAGAGAAGATGTATCTAAAGATAAGACAAAATAAATTTGATTACAACAATGACCATGAAGACAAGGGTAAAGCCCTGCATCTGGAAGTGAAGAAGAAGGAAAGGAATTTGCTAAGATCCTTTTGAGAGCCATGTAAGATCTTGTTAGAGAGATCAAAGAGATGAAATTGGACAGAATCAAATAATATCCTAAGAGATTTCATCTTGGAGAAAGCTCTGGCATGTCTCACCACTGGAATGATCAACCAGTGCATCAGCCACAAGTTTCCCAATGCTCTACCCTGCCTACTTTTTGGGCTATGGGAAATGAAGGGTTTCAAGAGCAAGAATCCCTTGAAGACTATTTTGAAGAATATGAATCTCAAAATCAAAGATTCAAATATCACTTGATTTTTCTGGATTTTTGTCACCTAAAGGACAAAATAATACCAAGGCATCATCATAGAGATGGTGGATTCACTCAGAACCATGATCAACATCACTCTATGGGCATATTATTTTTACCCAATTTTGGTGGGTCATCCAAGTCTTTTGCCAAAGCATGGGTAGAAAAACTTGACATCTACTTTCAGTGGAACAAGGTTCCAGAGATGGAGGCTATCAAGATTGCAGTGCTGCACTTTGAAGGTGAAGCACATGACTCATGGTTCCATGGCTTGTATACATTGGGTCATGTCAATGTGACTACTTATTCAGAGTTCACTAGAAGGTTAGTGGAGAGATTTGACAGAAGAGATCCAGAGGCACCATTCATGAGACTTGCAAAGTTAAAGAAATAAGGTAATACAGAGTCTTACATTTCTGAATTTTTAAGATTATTTGTTATGGTTCCTGATTTGTCTACATCAAGAAGGGTGTACATGTTCATTCATGGGTTAGATGAACCTCTTCATGGGTTGGTAAAATCTACCAAGCCCACTACCCTGCATGATGCTATTGAAAGGGCTAGAGACCTTCAAGATGCCTTGCCAAAAGAAAAGAAAAGCTTTCAGCATAAGCCCTCTTTCCTTTCAAAGGAAAAAGAAGAAAAATCTACTCCTTCCAAGGAGAGCTCATACAAGAAGCCTCTTGATGAAGAAGTCCAGAGAGATCTAAGAAAAAGGAAGCTATGCTTCACGTTAGTAACCTATAAATACAAGATTCATAATTTTTACTTGACTGATGGTAATCTTGTAAAAATGTACATACTTTGCCTTCTGCAAATTGTATTCCCATATTTTGTAAAAAAGTAAAAAAATCAAAAAATCAAAAAGAGGGTAAAAAGTCCTAAAAGAAAAATTAAAGGACTTAGAAAAAAAAGTATACCCCAAAAGAAAAAAGATGAATAAAACATGAAAGTGTGCAAGTCTAAATGCCACTACTTTTACCTTTTATAGTTGATTATGGCAGAGTGTCAATAAATGCCATAATCTGTGATGAGTTGAACAATTTAATCTTGACTCGTCATTTTTCAAATTCAAATGTTGTAGATAGAGAATAAACAATTTTCATACAGTTTAATCATCACAATTCATTAGTTTGGTAGAGAATAAAAGAATCCAATAGTTTAATCAGGATTCTTGGATGCAATAAGTGTAGAATTAGATAGTTTACTACTTTCAAAAAGAATAAAATGTTGTAAGGTTGCTAGTTCAAATGCACCTGATTAAAATAGAAGGAAAAAATGTTAGAAGATAATGATTGGGTAGGTAGAAGAAGGTGGGATACATCATTGTAAATATATTTTACCAGGCTACAAATAAATAATTTCCCCTCCCTATAGCAATTTTATATTCTAGACTATCAGTCAAAGAGGCTCAAGGCATTTCCTTGACTTATGTTGGGACTGGACCCAAGGCTCAATAACTGACTAGTTGAAAGTGTTAAGTTTCTATATTAATCCCATAAATTTTCGTCATTTACCACTTCATGCATTCATCACCATTCAACTTCATAAGTGAGAACTCTTTTCTTACTTAAATGTTACAAAAATACCCATTTGATTAACCTCCTCCATTTTACAAAATATAAAAACCCTCAAAAGTACATTATATTCTAAGTAAAAGTGATTGCGTTATAATAATGAAGCTTTGCTTTAATTTTCACTTTTATTAGTTATATTTAAGTATTTAGAGTATTCACTTTCCCCTTTGTCATATTAACCCTAACTTATATACTAGCATTTGCACCAAAAGGGTGCAAAGACACGCCGATAGAAATGCATATGAATTGAGTGCGATGTAGAGGTAGCGTTGCAGGAAACAAGGATGTGGAGATGGAAGGCATGAGGAAGTAGGAGGCAAGGGAAGGGGGGTGATTTTTGTTTTTGCTTCGTGAAACACATTAAGAAACTTAAAACTGAGATCAAAGATTAGTAAACGATTGTTTACATGTGTAAAACATAATGTGTAGACAATTGAATTTGTCTTAAATAGAAGTTGAATTTTTGTTTGAATTGAAAACCAAGACAAAGAAATGGGCTCCAAGATGCCATGTACGCCTCATAGGAACGTGAAGATGACACTGAATAATAAGAACAATAAACATTATTGATTGTTAAAGTTTTGGTACAAATATCAAAGAATATTTATTTTGATAAAATTTTCAATTTATTGTTAGTTACAGAAAAGAAAAAGAAAGAAAAAAAGAAAACGAAATGTTAAATAGTGTGTCAAGTGAATCCATGTACATGCTTTGTTTAATAATAAATATAAAAATGAATTTGGACTAAATAGAAAATCAAGAAATAAAATATGAAAAAATAAAGAAATGAATAAATAGAAATGGAATAAAATAAATATAAAATTAGAAATAAAAAATAAAATAGATAAATTAAATTTGTAATTTGAAAGTAAAAATAAAATAAATAAATAATTTAAAATAAAATAAAATACCAAATGCTTTGAGCTAATTTTATTCCTTATTACAAGTTAAATAAAATTGAGATTTTTTTCTTTAAAAAACGTATATATATATTTTTTTTAACTGATAATTTTAATTTTAATAATTTTTGTGCATAAAATTAATAAAAATTAATTATATTATATTCTAAAAATTATAAAGTTGATATTTTTATTTTTCATTTATTTCTAATTCTATTAATACTAATTTATTCTTAAAGAATTAAAGAATTATAATATGAGTTGAATCTCGGTCTTTTAACTACGCGCCTGGATCATAATTCGTATGGTCCCACTTGCATATTCAACCACTATACTCTATCGATCATATTGAGATCACAATACGTTGGAACCAGTAATAAACAGACTCATTATATATGATTCCGCCGGACCCCACAACACAATCGAAAGACCAATCACCAAGCGCACCGTACCTTACTTAACCTCCGGGTTCTTTTATTAAACTTCGCACATCTTCGTGAAGCGTCCGCCATCCGATGGTGACACTCCAGATCGATGGTCTGTACACATTTCGCGCGACATCCTGAACCGATGTATAACGCGCAAAGGTACGTTTTACCTGGCGGTTTTGAAACAGTGGTCTAGCCACGTGTCATTTAATCTATGGAATCGTTGTGATTTCTTCAATACCGCCTGCCCCAAAAAAGTGGTGCGGAATGGCAGGGTGGTTTTCGGCAATCCACTTTCACTGTTGCTCGGTCTTCCGCCCGGCTTTCGCTTAAGGTTCGATCCGTTACTACCATCCGACTTCACCCAGACCAACGATCTCAGGTGTACCTCAGCTTCCAAGTCGGTACCTCATTGATTGATTGTGGAAGGAGGGGGAATCGGGCCGTTGATGAAGGTCATCAAAGAAACAATCACAGTAGAAGCGCGGGAAGTCTCCGCAAAATCCCTGGGTGAACTGGGTAAGGATCCTCAATACGTTAGCCACATGATTCAAGAGGGTGTCTGCTTCGTTTTTGCCAAGGTCTTGAGGGACGACGCTTCCATGTAAGTCCAGACCATGGTTGCTTCGGCTTTGTCTCATTGCTCTCTAGTGACCCTAAATGACAGGAACTTTTTTCCCAGGGCGGCATCATTACGTCACTGGTTGGGCATTTTAGCGTTCGGCTCATATTCATACGAAAAATGCCAACAAAGATCTTGGAACGCCCTCATTATGAAGTCTCAATCTGAAAGGCAAGGAAGCTGAGGATCCAATCATTAAGGCCTCAATGAAAGCAGAAGCTGCTAGGGCTCTCTGGAAACTTGCAAAGAACAACATAAATACTTGTAAAAGTATAACGAAGTCCAAGGCTTTGCTTTGTTTTGCAATGCTCTTAGAAAAGGGCAAAGATGAAGTCAAGTATAATTCAACCATGCCAGTAATGGAGATTGCTGCTGTAGCAGAACACAATACCGATTTCAGAAGATCTGCTTTCAAAACCAACTCTGTTGCTGCCAAGGCACTGGTTGACCAACTTGTCAGAATTACACAAGAAGGTGATCCCGAATCTCAACTTCTGATTCGTTGCATTAGATCCATTGGGTTTCTTGCTCGAATCTTCCCTGCTAAAGAAACCAGGCCAGTGATATATGTAATTGTTAGAAACGGATTCTCGAAAATAGTTCCATTCTCGTTCCCTTAATCTCCTCTCTTCCTGCCTTCGCTCTACTACCTCCCTCCATTGCTCCTCAAACCTCTGCTACTGGTGAAAAAAATCTTCAAGCACCTCCTGCATACTATTTGCACGGTATTTATCAGCCGTAACTCTCTGTCTTTATAAAATTATTTAAATTAATCCATTTAAATTCTGATTTTTCTGATGTAGAAAGGAAAATCCCCATTATAAATTTTCAATCGTGTTTGGAAAGTCAATCCAGATCATAGTTCATTAAAATAATTATTGTATTCAGAAGTTGACAAGCTACAAAGCAAAATCTCCAAACACAAACACACGGACACAGAAGCATTTGCCCAAGAGAGAGATGTCTTTAAAGTTGAATCCTCCAAAATCCATTTGGAATTTTTGGTTGATATGTAGATATTTTTTGAAGACATGGAATCAAAAAGGAATAGTAAATACCTGGCGTAGCAATCTCAATCTTAAGGAGGAACAGTTTTGTCAATCACTACATTTTGTACTCAAATGTTGAGGGAGCTGCTGATCATAGAATTTATGCAGGCCTTTTGGATCAAACAAATCTATGTTTTCTACCTTTGATTTGTCGTGACCAGCTACAGAAGGAAATCTGGAAATTCATTCACATGACCACTGTTGTTTTAAAACGAGAAACTGACCAGATCTCAGAAATGCTAGTGTTTTAGATCTTCTATATTTGGAACACAACATGAAACAAGTTTGAGAAAGAAGGGACAATGTAATGCATGGAGTTTGAATTTACCTCATTAAACATCCTTTTTTTCGTGCCATCTCAACAATCATCCATTGTATACACATCTTTTATTATTCTTCACTCGAAATTTGCAAGTCTGCCTTCAAAATTCCTGTCCCTAAATATAATCTTCTAGCAGAGCAGTTTTCAATAGACAGACTTTGACAAAACGTGCTGCTTTGGGATAGATTTTCCTTTGTTTTAGTGAATTTTTTTTCTGTTCCTATTTGAACCACTGCTCCTTGACATTTTTCATTGCTTCTTTTTCAGATCCAAATGTTTTTCTTAAGCAGTGGTAAGATATCCTTCCTAATTGTTGCTCGGACATTTTCCCTGAATCCTTCTTTTCCATTTTCATAGATATACAAACAAAGATTCTTGCATGTGTTGATAAACAACACTGTTCAAAGCATCATGAAGTTTAAAATCATAAAACTTCCATGACTATTGTGCATGAGATTCTTACAACGACAGTGAATGGTCCGTTTTCACAAATTCTTGTTGGTTAGAATAATATCAAGGTGACTAGAAGTGAGAAGATTTCTCATGTTAAAATATTAAAATTCTCTACTTGGTTTAAGACGGTGTTATCAATCATGAGGAAAGCCAATAAAAGTTGTTTTTCAATGAAATTTGTGTCTACGATCAAACTCTTCATTTGCTCTAAAATGACATTGCTTATAAGGTAGTTCAGGAAAAACAATCTTTTGTGCTACATTTGGTAATTGTTTATGAAGTAAAGGGTTTATCAGATCATGGGGTGCGTTGTTTGAAACTTGGATGACTAAAGCAATCCTGGTTAACATCATCATGTTCATTTCAAATTAAAGAATAGGCTGCTCACCTGACTCTACAGGGTGTTTCTTTAAAAACCTAGTTTTTTAATGGCAAAGATCCTAGCCTTTTGGTTTGTATTCTTACCTTTATTTGTGCACCTAAATATAATATCTTCTTCAAACAAAATAGGTTGAGCAGAATTTTCAGAACTTTCAATGAAGAACCCTAATTTTATCCAGTTGGTGGGATGAAATTTAATCTCATATTTTATTTGCAATTTCTGATAGGATTATGCTAAAACCTGACATACATGCTCAATAATTGCATCATTTTTGAGTTTCTTGCACCAACACTCTCTACTATAATTGATGAGCATTATTCATCCCGTCAGCCAATTCTTATATGGATGTGCTGACATATAGA
Source organism: Pinus albicaulis (assembly GCA_034641835.2). Classification (NCBI taxonomy): domain Eukaryota; kingdom Viridiplantae; phylum Streptophyta; class Pinopsida; order Pinales; family Pinaceae; genus Pinus; species Pinus albicaulis. Next base: position 765,260,298 of record CM076572.1, read on the forward strand.
ATAAGGATCGTAAGTTATATCAGTTAATTGCACCTACAGCCTGTCCTGACTCCTGCTGTTAGTTTTATTCGTCTAATTCACATTCTATGTGTAGAGCTTATGCAAATAGCATTCATCCTCTTAACACTAAAAGGATTATTACAAGCCTAATGGCTACAACATTAAGCTAAGGTGAGCAAATGCTAAATTTGATCGGCTAGCCATATTTCTCCTTACTACAGGAATACAAAGCATGGATTCTACCCTAAAAATTAAAAATAAATAAAAATAAAAATTGGTTTTTCACTCGTGTGGCAATCTTGGCAACAAATACCGTTGGTAGCACCTAAAGGCTGTCCTGCTGTTACTTTCATTCCTCTATATCACACCCTAAGTTTACGACTTAGGCAAATATCCCCTAACACAAAAGGGTTTGTCACAAGCCTAATGGTTACAACACTAAGGCGAGGTGAGTAAAAGACTTAATTTCCAAGCCCAGTTCCTCCTTATTCCAGGAATATATCAATGGATAATTGACTGAAAACAGAAAAATTAGTGTGTTTGTTCTGCTCGCAACCTTGGTAATATATACATGAACAACGATGCCTTTATAGAGGATGTGGCATGGATTTTAAACCAATTAAAATTTTAAAATTATATGGTAATTAAAAGTTGGCACTTGAGCACCTTATGCAGAATTTGAACAAGCATTGTTAGATAGCAATCAATTATTAAAATATTTGGCATATCATAACTGCCATTTTGAAATTTTCAATATGCATTGAGCTGCGGTAGGAATAACAGAATAACTATCAAGGCTATTTCCCAAGGGATAGCACCTGAACAAATATACCATTTTGAAGCACATACAAATGATAATAATAGAGGTGCCTGATATGTCAGGGTATTATGATATTATCATATTTAACTTTCAGCAAGAGGCCCTGGAAGAAACAATAATATATTCACCCAATTTTTCTAGAGCATGAATGAACTGGTAATCGCCAATCCAATAAAAAAACTCTTTTGGATAAGAGTCTTCGAATTTCCACAAGTTCTATGAAGAGATCAACACGATATTTAAATATTTCTCTACATGAATACACCACTGAATCCAGCTGCAACTGACTTCAATCCAGAGCTTTCTAAATCATCATGTTCAAGTAATTACATCCATCTGTAAGCATCTATCCCTTGAATTTTTGTTTAGGCAAAAATAAAATCAATAATCTAATTGCACTCCTTGCATGTGAACTATCAGTAAGCAATCCTTAGATTTTCTGTTCATTTTCCAAAAGCACTTTTGAAACAAAACGTTGGAGGATATTCTACCAATTACCATGTTTAGATGTGAGACCTGTAAATATGATTACAAATATTGAACGATATAAAGCTCCAAAAAATGACGTATAGAGAAAGATATAAGCTTCAGTGCACCAAAACTGGTTGGAATTGAACTTGATAGTTTGTTGTTTGAAAGATTTAAGGAGTTCACATCAGCAATAGATCCAATAACTAAAATTAATTTTATGTAGTGTATATTATAAATATAGTATGCTACTAAATTGAAATGAATAAAAAACATTTATAGAGGAAGAAAGCTAGCATTTCTAACTTTGAAGACATGATGGATGGTTGTCTTTACATTCAACAACTATTTTTGAAATGCTATATTATAAAGATAGTAAAGAAGCTCTTTCAAAGGCTTTGAAAATGAAGCATTATGTATTGTATAAGATTTAGCAGCCTATAAAAATGGCTGCTTTAATTTCTAATATATGTAATCGAGATGTTTCGAAACAGACGAAGTGTTGCAAAGTATATTGCATACAGGATGGTGACTAAAAATGTTGAAACAAAATAACATAACATTGCATTTAGTGCAATCTAGTGTTTTGAGCGAAGGAAATTTTGAACATACATCCAGTAACAAAATAGCATAACGTTGTATTCACTGCAATAAAAAAAGTGGTATTGAGCTGGTAGCTAATCACATATGCAGAGGGTACAATGACAACGGCAACACCAGTTTGTGTCTATGACAACACCAAGATGACAATTCCGAGAATGGAAATCGAACCGAAGCTTTCTTACATCTTCCTTAGAGATGCATAGCTGACATCTAGATTAACTAGGTTTCTGATTGACAAAGAGGATAATGCACAGAGAGCCTTTAGATTGACAAAGATAGCTTTTCTGTATAGATAATACATGGGGAGCTTCTAGATTAACTAACTTTTGGGTTGGCAAAGCATTTTGGGAAAATAAAATTTGGGCAGCTTTTAGACCAACAAAACCTTTTGTGAGGACAATGCACAGCCTACTTATAAATTGGCTAGCTTTGTGCTTTATGTGAGGATCATCTCCTATAAACAACCAGCTTTTAGATTAGCTAAGCTTTTTGCAAGTATAATGCCCTAGCCATATCCAAGATTGGCAACTGGCAAAGCTAACTTTTAAATTTTAGAAAGGTGAAGGGGTTTTGGCCCAGCATAATTCCCTATAAACAACTCTACACCGCAGGTATCTCAATTTTGGTAGATCCTAAAAAATTCAGAACCATGAGGGGATGCAGAATAGCAGGCCATGAGAGGATGGGCAGTCTGTGTTGGATGGAACATTTTGCACCACACCTTGATGTTTCCATTCTTGATTTGTGCCAGTGTTCCCATGTCCAATACGGGTGTTTTCCCCATTTTGTCCTTGAGTTCCATGGGACCAAGTGCTGGGCGCTTCAAACCATAGTGTTCCGTATTGCCGAATTTGAAATAAGCCACAGAAAGGAGGAACCCAGCGACCATCCACAGCAGTAGCCTTTTCATCAATGCCATGGCTACACCAAATGTGGTCCTCCCAAACATTTCTCTCAGCAGCACATGCACCTGTAATGTAGTGGAAACCATGAGATACTAGGTACTGTGTTTTCATGCAGAAAATTAGGTGATTAAACAATTAATACTACTTATACTTACATTATTTCTAACAACCATGAATGGTTTTGCATTGTGATTGAAGAGGTCGAGGCAGAGTTCCGTGCCAGAATTCCCACAGCCGACGACGAGCACCTTCTTTCCTTCATAATCTGCTCCCTTTCTATACCGGCTAGCGTGAATGGCACCTCCCCTAAAGATCTGCATGCCCACGATATCAGGAATAATGGGCTCTACGTTTTCCCCGCTGGCAACCACCAGCCATTGGAAAATGTACTCAGTATTCTTGCTCATGTTATCACATGCAGCGGTGTTCATAGTGCGAACTCTCCAGTGCCTGCAAGTTCGATCATAAGAGGCCGACTCTACACGTTGATTGAATCTGGGCTGAAGCTAGAACTTCTTTGAATAGGATTCAATGTATTCGATAAACTTATCCTTGTTGGGATACGTGGGGAACTGGTCGGGGAACGGCATTAAAGGTAGCTCGCAGAACTGTTTGGGCAGGTGAAGCTTCAAACGGTTATAGGTTCTCTATTTCCAAAGGGAAACAAGGCAGTCTGCTTTCTCCAGAATAACGCAGGAAACACCTTGTTCTCGAAGGTAGGCTGCCGTGGAAAGCCCGGAGGGGCCTGCCCCTACAATTATAGGGCCATTCACCCAAACAAATTATAGGGCCATTCACCCAAACGCAGCGCTGTTTCTCCAACAAACTATCAAGGGCCTCTTTGCCCCATCTCTCTGAAAAACAACAGGCATCATAGGCTAAATAGAAGAGTACTCATAGATTACAGAGACAGCGCATAAAAATCTGAATCAGATCTGATTTTGGAAGAACATCGAAGATGATGTCGTATAGCTGATGAGTCACGCAGTGGTGTTAATGACAGGGTTGATGTCATTAGATTTCTGATTTCATCTGGCATTTGATAGGCGGATAGGCAGGTGGATAGGTAGGTGACATAGGGGTGACATAGGGAAATCTGGCGAGGGACAGCTGTAGAGAACGACGAATCTTCTACGGTGTCACTACCAAAACCCCACGATAGAACGCCTATTAGGCGTAATAATAAGCAAGCCTTAAAGCCTTACCTTAAGCAAGCCTTACCTTAAGCAAGCTGGTAATGGCTTAATGGTTATGGATGGTTATGGTCAAGCAAAAGCGTAATGGGGATGGCTTAATGGTTATGGTATGGTAATGGTCTTAAAGCGAGCTGCCTTTAGCAAGCCTTACCTTAAGCAAGCCTTAAGCGACCTTAAAAGTCATTGAATTTTCCATGGTAGATTAGGCTATTTGGAATTTTTCTTTAATTTATTTTGGTTGTGTTCTCCACAATACATGACGTTTGATTTGGAGAGCAACGGCTAAATTTAGAGTTTTGATATAGTTTATCCTAATATGTGACATTTTAGTCGTCAACATGATTAGGGTGGAATGCTATAAGATGAGATTATAGAAAGTAATAATTTTGTTAAGTAATTATTTTAAAATATTATTTTTTGTATTATTTTTTTTGAGTGAGAGAAGAAAATGATAAAAAATTATAGTGTCCAATATAAATATTAGGGCATAAGCATTTTTAAACAATATCCTCACTTGATTTATGAGAACACAACGACAAATTAGCGATTTTGGAGGCATTACATGAACTAGCGATATTAACACAAAGAAACTAAAAGAGGTCCAAAAAAGTCTAAATAATTGGAAGTTCTACCTTGAAAGATGACCAATAAAGGTGGCAACCAACATCAAACAAAAAGCGATTGCCATAACATGGGGCCAAAATAAAACATATTGAGCTCAAAAAAACTTGAAGCATTGAAGTTGTTGAGTGGAGAGGAGTTGAAGTCTCCCTCTTTTGAGAACTGCTACCATGACGTTTTCAAGGTATATGGATCCTTCCTCCACGTGAAGCCCTCCCTTCAATACAACATATCCCTCGCGATTCGGTAACCTATACATGTGTTGAAAAGAAAGTTGTTGGAAAGTGGTCCTTTAAAAACGATGATTCTATCCATCCAAAGAGTGAAGAGTGATAACCCGAAGTTGCTTATTTCCTTTTAACCACTCTATAATGCACTTCAAGTCTCCATATAAATATAGGGAATCAATATTAATGGATGTTACAATGTAAAGAAGAGCCCAATAAGTGATGATCTCCGCTTTTGTATTTGTACCATTCCCAAGATTCAACCAAATATTTAAAGGGTGTTTCGAGAGGAGAACAATGGCACCACCTCATTTTTTTTTGTTGGGCTCCATTGAAAAAAGCCCCGGAACTTAACAACTAGGAAGCCAAAGGATATGTGATGAAGTGAGGCGTCCTCGGTTCCAAAAGGAAAAAATAATCAAGAAAAACCCATAACCTAAAGGTAAAATAATGTATATGTTAACGGGAAAACATTCAAATATTATCTTATTGCGAACTTTCCAAATTCCTCGAGCAACAGAAATACATATGGATTTAAATTTACTCATTTTGAGATCCCACGAGAGGATAAAAATTTCCGGATAGTTGATTAGACCACATTCGTATATTGACGGCAAATGGAACATCCTACCACGAGGTTTTGAAAAATCACATGGGAAGAAGGGTCGCAGTCGATTTTGGTCCTTGCTCAAGCATAGAGCACAAACATTTGGTCCATTGAAGGTAGATGAATCAAATTGTCCTAGGTTAGAATATTGTTATGTAGCGCCAACTAGATTAAACACTTGAGTTTTTGTCAAATGAGCCACTTCAAACTTTTGACTCCACCATTTAATATAAGGAAAATCAAAATCAAGAGTGATCGCATCATATCCCAAGCTATCGGTGATTCGACTGAAGAGGCATTCCAACTGCGAAACAATAACATCCTCTTTATAATTAAGAAATAGTCTAGAACAAGACAAATTGAAGATGGAACTGTCTTATTCAAGAGTGGAAAAACTTGTAGCCCCTTATCGAAGGCTTCCCACCTACGGTATACATGGCTTGTGAATGCAGCGAAAAGGCTTGGTAGAAGCGAGGAAGATGCCATTGGAATAGATTTGAGAAATAAGTTCGGGCAAGAGTTTATAAAAGGAGGATTCCCCTATGAAGGGGATCTGATTCATGCTTTATTTTTTTATTTCATTGTCAATCTTCCAAGACAACAACTTAGTCATCCATCGTACAGTGGCACAAGCACTCCATATATTTGATCTAAAGTGTAACCCAATGGTTGAGGTGACCAAAGTCATTACGAAAAAGGATAATTATTCAAATAATTATCAACAACGTCATGCTCTGTAAGAACTATTTATAGCAACTAAATGTTTCATAGCCAAAGATAAATTGACCGGTGGAGGTTCTTGAAGCCCCATCCCCCACTACTTTTTGGTTGAGATACTATCTCCCTTGCTCAAAATATAAACCATTCTTACTTTTCTTTCCCGCCCCATAGGAAGTTAAACATGGACACTCTTATCCTCTTAGTAATGGTTAGCGAAATTTGTTATACAAAGCCAATACATACACTACAACAAAACCATGTGATTAAGTCATTTTTGTTCCTTTTTGCATCATAGAGCCCATTTTTGGTGCTATTTTGCATCAATTTATCAAATATGGTGCAAAATATTAGGGTAATTTTGAGGTCTAAAATGAGTCTCCTAAGAAAAATGTAGGAGCAAAGTAAAATTTATAAGAACTAGTAGGATTAGGAATCAAGTGATGTTAACCATGGGGGATGATTCACCATTTTTGAGGTAAAATGAAATGATTAAAAAAATAATAAAACTACTTTTTCAACTCATATTTTAAACTTATCTCCCTATTTTTTTTTTACTCAAATTTCGAGTGGGAGTACTTAATTCATCATTCAAGGAGTACCCATGTTCCATACTTTCTATGGACCATTGCCTTGAAAAAAATGAGAAATACATGAAAAAATGTGGTTGCAATCAAAATTTTCATGTATTTCTCACTTTTTTGTAGCAAGGTTCACAAAAGTATGGAACATGGGTGCTCTTTGGATGAGGAATCAAATTTTACATCCACTATTGTTGTCATTCAAAATTTGACTAAACCCATAGGGAGATAAGTTGAAAATATGAGTTAAGTATTTTATTTTCCACTAAAATTGATGATGTAATCTAATCTTATTTTATTATTTCCACTATTATTTTATAATTTCCTTAGGAGGCCACATTTTCGACCTCAAAATTCCCTAATGTTTGCACTAAGTTTTGCACCAAGCCTTACACCAAGTTTAGCACCGAATTATTGCAATAGCTTTTGTGATGTTTTATGCCAAGTTCGGTGCCAATGTCCTTTGCACCGAGGTTTTGTTCTAGGTTTTTCATCAAGTTTGACACCTAATTTTGTTTAACCAAATTTTTCATCCTCTATTGCATCCACTTTTGTACCTACAATTGCATCATCTTTTTCCGCCTCTTTTGCATCCTTTTTAAAAAAAATCCTTTTTGCATTCATTTGCATCCCCTTGGCACCAAGTTTTGCATCAAGATTTGTGTATAGTTTTCAATCTACTTTTGCATCTAATTTTGTTGCATCCACTTTGCATCTTGTTTTGCATCCATATTTACATCCTCTTTTGGATATTATGTCCACTATTCCATCCCATTTTTGTGCCACAATTTGTGCCTAGTTTCGTACCTCCCTTTGCACCCACTTTTTCTTCTAGTTTTCGCATCCATTTCATCCCCATTTGCGTCTAGGTTTTCATCGAATTTTAAATCTATCTTTGCATCCGTTTTACCATTAATTTTTTCATCGAAATTGCATCGGGTTTTGTTTCTAATTTTGAATCTACTTTTGCATTGACTTTTGTTGCATCCGAGTTTTGCATTCAATTTTTCATCTGTTTGTTACCAATGTTTGCATCCACTTTTGCAATAATTTTGCATATTCATTTGCATCTAAAGTTTGCTTCTTTTTACACTGTCATTACTTCCCGCTTTATTTATTGCCACAATTTGCACCATCTTTTCACTTACCTTGTACCCCTTCATGCTTCCAATTTGGCATCCATGTCCATATCCTCTTTTGCATCAATATTTGTATAAAATATTGCATCCACTTTGTGTCGGATTTATGCAATGGGTTTTGTGTCTCATTTGTATCTACTATTGCATCTACTTCCATTGCATCAATTTTGTTTCAGCTTCTTCTTTTATGTTTGCATCTACTTTTACATCCCTTTTGAATGTTATTTTGCATCGAAGGTTGTATCTTTTTTGTGTGTTTATTATTACATCCACTTTTGCATCCACTTTTGTTGTGCCACAATTTCTGCCATATCTTGTGCCTATCGTTGCAACCCACATTTTCTTCCACTTTTGCATCTTTTTGTAAAAGTTGCATCGAATATAGTGTGTTTTTGCATCCCCGGTTGCATCAACTTTTACGCCATGTTTTGCATCTCATTTTGGATATACTTTTGCATCTAGTTTTTGCATGCACTTTTTCATATAATATTGTTTCTATTGTTATCCATATTTTTTCAATGTTTACATCCCTTTTGTCTCTATTTTACATCCAAATTTGTGCCCTTTTTTGCATCGACGTTTGTTTCACCACAATTCATGTCAAGTTTTATGCCTACTATTTTACCATGTTTGCTTCCTTTTTACATCTTTGTTTACATCTATTTTGTGTCCAGTTTTCATTATCTTTTACATCCACTTTTAAGTGAGATTTTTGCATCTTGTTTTCATCCACTTGTGTTGCATCCACTTTTCATCCAATTTTACATCCTTCGTTGCCCCCCATTTTCATGTTCTCTTTTGCATCCCCTTTTCTAGCACTCATCACATTTTCTGCATTGATGATATTTCTGATGACATTGACAATTATGAACACTGGCGATGTCAATGTCAATAATTATGATGATGATGATAATGAAGGTGATGAAAATGACATGGATGTGATTATGATGATAATGAAAATGATGATAAAACGATGGTTGTTATAATAATAATAATGATGATGATGATAGTGATTATGATGATGGCGATGTCAATGATGATGATTTCCATGTAGGGATGATGACAACAATTATGATATAAATTACATTAGTAGTGATGATGATGATGGAGATGATGAAAATGATAACAATGATGATAATGATCGTGATTATCATCATCATTGATCATCTCTCAAAATATAATTGTTATTTCTCTTGCATATATCATATGTGTCCTAAATAACCTTTTTATAACACTCATCACATTTTTGGGTTGATGATATTTCTTACAACACTATCTTATAAAAAGCCAAGCAGCCATTATCCATAATCGATGATGATGATGGCGATGGCGATGGCATAAAAGGTGATTATGATGATAATTCAATGATGAAAATGATGGAAGTGATGATGACTATTAAGAATATGATGACAATGGCGTTATGATGATGCCAATGACCTTAGAGTCTTATGGATTCATGAACCTACTAGTTTCAAGACAATCTTTTGCATATATATTATTATCATACATTTTTACATTTTAAATACTCTTGGGATATCTTACTATAATGGGGGTGTTAAGACGAGAAAGATATCTTGTTGTAATGGTGGTTCTAATCTTAGCACCAACATTTTTGTTAAATTTTGGTTTAAAAAAATTTGATTTATGAAATTATTTTGAAAATCTATGTAAAAACTAAAAAGCATACAATTATTTTAACTACAGGCCCATGCATTTTCATGCATTCACCGGTTCCAAAGACCACGTTCTACATATATATTGTTACTAAATTTTTTGATTGTCTACCCCACTTCAGGATATCTTGTTGTAATTCTAGTATTAGCAATAAAAAAATCATTAAATTAAGGTAAAATGTTTTGATAATGTTTTTTTTTTAACTTTTATTTTGGAAGTTATATTTATTTATTTATTAATTATAATTTTATGCGAGTGTAAAATTTTTGTTAAAATTTTCTATTAACTAGTTCTAGGTTGAACCATATGTATTAACCATGTTCTTTGAGCTACAAGTCTGATTTTAGGACACAATTAAAATTCAATTAAGTTTAAAAGGTAATATAATCGACGAATAACAATGAACACTATTTACATATTATCATTATTTACCAATATCATGTCTTAATATCTTAAACATTTTTAGAACCAATGGATGAAAGGTGAGCTTGTAATTATAAAAAAATGTTTGAATGATATATCAAAATAGGGGGGGTGGTTTCATGTCGATGTGCTTAGTATTTACTTTGGATAATAAACCCTAGGCTTTGGAATTATTCACATAGTCATAATTTAGTCTAACTTTTATAACCAATGAAATTTTATCTCTTTTTCCTCATCGAACGAAGGAACATGGCAATAATCCTCATAAAAAAAAACTTTTATTCATTGATCTTCTCTTGGTTACAAAATTTCAACGAGTAATATATATAGAAGTTTTAATTTCTATTAAGGAAACAATATTATAGGTTTTAGTAGACATAGATAATTCTTGGTACTTGATTCGCTTTGGTGATGGCCTCTTCGACCAATATATGAGATTGTGAATTTGTTGATATTCTTGAGATTTCCAAGTAGAGATAGTTGTCTATAGAAAATTTGTGAGACTTGGAAGTATTGCCAAATGGTTTTTTTCATTTCAAGCATGTTTAATATAAATTGGGTTGAAAAACTTAAGGATACAAATAAAAAACAATTGTTAGTAGTTGTGAATTGATATAGCCATTAAATGGTTCTCCTGCCTGTTCTTTGTGCTGAAAATCTAATTGTCAAGATAGAATTAAGATTTTTGATCGGTTACAAGAAGCATATCACACCAACCCCCCCCAAAAAATAAAAATAAATCATGATAATTACTTTCATAGTTGGTTGTTATGACCACCCCAAATGTTCAATTGTCATGAATTTTGGAGGAGGAGATCTTTTGGTGTATTAAATGGGGTAATGGGACATAATGGTAGCATGGATTTAGGTATAAGTGGAGGTCCAAGAATAGTTTATTGCCATCTATAATCCTAGCATTGATGAATGAGAAGGGGAACAGTCCTTTGAGTAGCATGGGACTGGGGGGCCTAGAAGGGGAAGTAACGAGAGCAATTGATAGGGAACCCCAATTGATGTGTTAAGGGGATTAGGGATAACAACCCATAAGCCCTTAACCCATAACCACTAAATTCCCTACCCCTTAACCATTAAGCCATAATCCATTAACCCATACACTCATAACTCATAACCCATTAACCCCTTGATCCCCTAAACCATAAGCCACTAATCCATTAACCTTTAACTTTGTAACCTAGAATCATAAACTCCATAATCACTAACCCCTTATCCTCTTAAACCTAACCTTTAATTCTTAACCATTAACCCCTAAATCCTTGAGCCCCAAGCCATTGGTGCTTAATTCTTAACCATTGAATCCATTAACTAGAACCTATGGTTTGGTAAAAGGCTTATGAGTTCTAATATTTAATGGGTTTAGGGATTTGGAAGTTAGGGGTTAAGGGTAAGGGTTAGAGCTTAGGGGCCAGAGATGGGGGGTTGAAGGCCAGGGACTGAGATCTAGAGGGTTTATGGGTATTGGTTAATGGCTTATCATACTTATATATATGGGTGGAAAATATGACAACATACTTAAAAATTTGATTATCTTGTGATATTTTATTTACATTTTGTATTTTGTTTGAAAGCCCTAAGTTTTATCGAATATCCAACGAACATAATTATCATCAAATATTAGACGATAATGTTTTAGTTGAATATTTGATAAGCATTAATAATATTATTAATAATAAAAATATTAAATGTATGTCGAAATAAAATATTATTATACAATTTAAATAAAATTAACATGTATTTTAAAATAGATTAATAAAAGAATAATATTTTAATACGGACAAATACGTTTGTAAATGAAATATATCAATGTCCATATTAAGTCAAATATTTCAATGTAAATTATGCACATGTCTATATATATATATATATATATATATATATATATATATATATATATATATATATATATATATATATATATATATATGGTGGTTGCATCAGAAACAAACAAATTAGCATCCGGAAAACAACAATGACACCTGCTTGGTGTGGGACCACAGTCTTAGCATCACCTACATTGGTGTGGGATAAATTTGGTGCATGTCTATTTTAGTTATCCCTTAATTAAGATGGACAATAAAATGTAATCTAATTTCAAAATAACTTGTAATATTTAGCGAGTGTGATAAACTCGGTTAACTGTCTGCATTCAAGTTGAGGGTAGTTGGTGAGGCATGCGAGTAATTCTAGTTATAACATAGTTCAAAGTGTAGTGGTGCATTAGTTAATGCGAGGTTGTAGTCTTCTAACTCGGATTAAGTGAGTTAGCTCGGTTATTAACTAGTTGTAATTGTTTGATACTAGTGAGATATCAAGTGAATTAAATATTAATTAATTCAAATTAGTGATCTCACATGAGCGGGGATTTATTATTATTAGCTACATGCATGTCGAGTTCCGAGTGGAGACCGAGTTCGGATCTGGGTGAAAGGAAATGTGACTATCGGTTACGATATTAGTTGGTTTCCCGGATACGGTTAAAACACCATAGGATTCCCATGATACTCGGCACGGTTGAGGAAGGATGAAATTCTAAAGAATAGGGATTGCATTCATTAGGGATTGCGTGATGAGCAAGAGTAAAAAATTTGAAGACAAGTCGGGGTGGCTAAATGTTGGCTCGATTTTTCACGGATCAACGTGAGATAGTTAGTGAGTACAAGAGGGCTCTTGTGAGAAGAGTTGTATGTAATTTTTTAGGTATCCATGCTAAATATACAATAGAAGATAGTGGGGTTTTGAGCGGCAAGATTTCCCTGGGAAATTATCGTCTTGTGGCTTAATTGATTCTTCTTTGTTTCATGTGATTGGTGATTGTGTGTTTTAATTCCGCAATTGATTTGTAGAAACGATTCGAGTATCTAGCTTTAGAAAATTGTTAGATCAATTTGAATCCATGATATACATGCTTCTTGTATAATTTCTACATGGTATCGGAGGCAAAGGGAAATCGCGATAGTGAAGGAGGAGTTGAGTTGGTGTTGAATATAATTCGAATTTGGAAAGACTTTCTTGGTGCTACAACGGATTCGAGTCAAAATGATTTCAATGGCTTGATAGCCCAGGGTATGCACTCGAGGAAGATCTAACTATATTCTTAGGAAAGATAGGATGGAGGCGGTACTCGAAGACAATGGCTTGAAGGAATTCATTGACAGTAGTATTCCTAAATGCTGCTATGATGAAATCTTTTAAAATCTTGATGCATGGCAAAGAAAGTGGCAAAGGCGAGGTGGATCCTTTTGGAGGAGTACGAGGACCACATTGTCTCTCCAAGCCTCCATGGGAAAGCCACACCATATGCAATGTGGAAGCATATAGCGATCTATTTCAGAGAAAGCCTTGACCATAGGAAATTTTCATTGAAAGATAAACTCGGGGGAAGATCAGGATGGAGAAAGGCGACTCCATTCCAAAATATTTAACAAAGTTTGATGATGTCGGGATGAGCTAGGGAGTGTTGGCATAACTTTTGCGTATTGATTTGGTGATTTAGCTCTCCTTGTGTTAAAATTATATTACGGAGAAATGAAACACATAAAACATGCGAAAACACAAGCACACAAAACACATAAAAATAGAGAGACATAGATATACGTAGTTCACCCGGTTGGGCTACGTCCACCCAGAATAGCCGATCCTTCCTTTCTATTATCTAGCAAAATGAAGAGACACAACCTACAACAGATCCGCTATAATATCCTCTTGCTCTCTCCACAGTCTGCAATATGTTTCTCACTACGAGAATACACATACGATACACGGCCATGATAGCCCTCATACAAGCAAGGGTTTTCATTCTGAGAAAAAAAAAACCTAGAAACGAAACATAACTTCTCTTGTCGGATCATCACTATTGAACGACCTAGATTGACTAGAAATTACTATACTTTTACAAGGCAATTTTACATTTTTTAAGCTTCGGGGGGCTGGCCCCAAAACCCCCACTAGGGGGAGCTCCACTCAAAGTGTGACCACCCCCTCAACCCTCGGGAAGAATTTAATTAAGGGTGGCGTTGCCACCTCATTAGAGCACGGGGGTCAACAGCGTGATACAAAATAAACAAGATAATTAGGCTCCACACCCAACAATCTCCCACTTTGAGGCGGTGTAGCAACTCCCACTGCATTGCTTCATTTGTTGGACAATGACTTCTCTTTGGACTTGGTTGTTTCTCATCTTCATCGTCATCCTTGAATACCAATTGAAGCTGCGCATAATCTCCAGTTCTCTAGTTACAAGTTTTTAGCATGTTCTTGGATACATTGTAGTGTGTATCTTTTCCACCTTCATGTCCCATCTTCCAACATCTTGACCATACGAAATGGTACTTAAGTTGTATGTTCCCAGTCACGGAATGAAATGTTGATTATTTAAGATGAATGACACTTTGGCTATCAACTGTATAGTAATACCTTTATATCATGCTTCTTACCCAATTCATGCATAAACCTTTGTAGCCAAATCATTTCTTTACTAGCCTCTATAGCAACAACATACTCTGCCTTGTTGTTGAAAGTGTAACAACACTGCAGATTTTGAAATGACGTAGGTTGTTCCACCTACGGTAAATACATATCCTGTAGTGCTAATCTATTATCTTTGTCAGCGCCTGCTCTGCATCAACATATCCTTGTAGAGAAATGTTTGAACCACCAAAGCATAATCTTGATTTACTTCATTTCTCAAATACCCAAGAATCCATTTCACTACCATCCAATGTTATTTTCTTGGATTGTTCATGTACACCTTTACAAATCACTTTGTGTGTAATATCTAGCCTTGTGCGGACCATTGCGTACATTAAGCTTCCAGCTGGCAGTGCATATGGAACTTTAGACATATAGTCCATTTCTTCTTGGGTCTTAGGGCACATCTCCTTACTAAGTTTGAAATCGCTAGCAAAAGGTGTACCAATGTTGGTTTGCATTACGCATATTAAATCTTTTCAACACCTTTTGTATGTAGTCATTCAAGACGGTGTTAATTTGCGATTTTTCCTATCTCTGAATTATTCTCATACCAAGGATTTTTTTTCCAGCTCCCAAATCCTTCGTTGCAAATGAATTTGCCAATTTTCTTTTGAGCACATTTATTTCTGCATGTTAGAACTGTCACAAACTGTCACCTACATACAATAATAATATAGTATAGGCGCCATCATTTTGCTTTTTCAGATAAACACAATGATCAGAGTGACATCTAGTATAACCTTGTTCAAACATAAACTTATCAAATTTTAGATACAGATTTGCCTTGGAGCCTATTTTAAGCCATACAAGCTCTTATTTAACACCCTTTTCATTTTCTTTCCTTTTGACCTCATATCCTTGGTTGCTCCATATAGATCTCTTCCTCCAAATTTCCATGGAAAAATGTTGTCTTTACATTTAAACTGTTCAATATATGGAAATCTGCCTTCTACAAGACTTAAAATAGTTCTAAGTGAAGTCATCTTAGCAATCGGAGAAAATATTTCATCAAAATCAATACCTTTCTTTTGTACAAACCCCTTCACCACAAGTCCCTAGCTTTGTACCTCTTGTTTTCCTCCATCTTCTTCCTTCGGCTTTGTAAACCCATTTATTCGCAGTAGTTTTTACTGCGGGAAACCTAGTTAAATCCCAAGTATGGTTATGCATTAGGGAGTCCATCTCTTCTTCCATGGCTAGCTCCACTTCTTCTGGTTTCAACTTTTTACTTGTTGCTTCTTCATAACATTTGCGTTCACGAGAATCGATCAACAATAAATAATATAATGAAGGAGAGTATCGTTGGAGGGTCTCTTATCCTTGTAGATCTTCGAGACCACTTTCGAACAACAGAGTCCCCGTTCTTTGTTTTGGTGGTTGATATTTGTTGTGGTTGTTGATTATTATTATTTTCGGGCACCTTTACTTTTTCGTGATCTCATGAAAATGTTGTGTATTCTTTTGTTTTCTTTTCTTTGTTTCTCTTCACATAGCGGATTCTTATACAAGACCTTTTCATTGAATATTACATCTACGATCCTAATGATTTTGTGATTTTCATAATCATATAAGTGATAACCCAAATCATTAACACCATATCAATGGTACATTTCTTTGAATCTACCTCAAGCTTTGTTCTATTTTTTTTTTTATTAATAGACAAAGGCCTCACAACCAAAAGCCTTTAAAGAGTAGTTTACCTTTTCCTTTCCATGCTTCTGCGGAATACCACCATCCAAGGAACTTGAAGGCCTCTATTTATTAGATAAAAAATAGTATCTACATCATCTACCTAAAATTGTAAAGGCAATCTTACATGCAATCTCATGCACCTTGCATGCTCCATGATTGTTGTTCATCCTTTCTAACACACCATTTTCTTGTGGTGTTCTTGGAACTTTCTTCTCTCGTTGTGAATTCCATGCTTTGGAAACGGTACCTATCAAACTCTTTGCTGCAATATTCACCTCCATTGTACGATACGAGACACAAGATTCTTTGTTTTTACGCTCAATCGTAGGTATAGATCTTTCTGATATAGAATAGTCTTCCATTTGCATCTTCCATAGCGGGAAGTTTTGGCCATTAAATTTCTCAACCCTAAACTTACCATCTTTTGCCATTTCTCTCACTCGAACCGGGAACCCTTCTTTCCGCAAGTTTATCGACCAAATAGACCTTCGGCTCCGATACCGAGTTGTTAGAAAATTATATATTACGAGTAATGCAACACATAAAATATGTGGAAAACGAAGCACACAAAACACATAAAACCGAGAGAGACATAGATATACGTAGTTCACCCGGTTGGGCTACGTCCACCTTGAACGGCTTGATCCTTCCTTTCTATTATCCAACAAAATGAAGAGACACAACCTACGGCGGATCCGGCCTTAATATCCTCTATTCTCTCTCATAGTCTCCCTATCTATTTCTCGCTCCTAAGAATACATATACAATACACGAGTTTGTATTACAATACCCTCATACAAGCGAGGGTTGCCTTCTAGGGAAAAAAACGTAAACTAAACATAACTTCTACGTCAGATCATACCCTAATGAATGGCCTAGATTGACTAGAAATTACCTATACTTTTACAAGCGAGTTTACATCTATTTTTAGCTTCGGGGGCACGCCTAGACCCCTAGACCCCCTAGACCCCCGAACGGCGTTTAATTATAGGCGGCGTTTCTACCTCATTAATGCAGGGTCCAATCTTTGTGATAAAAAATAAACAAGATAATCGGAGCTCCACACCCAACACCTAGGACTTCCCACGAGTTGGCATAGTTATCAAGACTCTATCAATGGAAGGGAAGAGCTCCCAAAATGGGAACAAATGTGGTCGGATTTGGTGCGAGTAGTTTAGATGTAATACCAGAGATGGATATTCATCTAAGAATGAAGATGAAGAAGATTTTTCTTTGGTTTCCAAGGCGAAGAAAGGGAAGGGGAAGAAATTCCATTCCAAATATGACTCCAAATATGGCAAGAAGCGCGACATGTCCGGAAGTGAAGTTTTTCGCTATCACAAGCATGGGCATTATGATATAACTATACAAAATAAGAAGAAAAATAAGGAGTCGAGGAACTTCAAGCCTACATTTAGGCTTTGGCTTTGCAATTTGGAAACTTGACTTATCATTGATCACATGCATGGTGTCAAGTGCATTGGGATATGTGTGGTACTTGGATAATGGCACATCTTTCCACATGTCGGGAAACAAAGGAGATTTTTAGTAGCTTGGAGGAAAGGGTCTCTGATGCATATGATATAGGTGATAACGCAAGGCATGACGCTACGGCATTAGTACAATTAATTTTCAAAGACGATTAGAGGTAAACCATTTTTATTAAAATATGTAATGCATGTACCAGGCTTAAAGAAAAAATTAGTTTCGATTCTGATGTTGCAAGATAGAGCATGATTTTTCGGTGAAGGAAAATTTTCCTTCGACACAAAACAACGGGACAAGCCAAGAATATTGTTAGGATTCATGTGAAGAATCTCTATAGACTTTATGCACAGATGTGATTTCTACAAAACTTCCAACCATCGGGAGTAGCCAGAAAGCCATGCGATTGACCCTTGAGGAAGGGAGCTTGATTTTCATCACGGTTGAGAGGCTCTTGGTTATAAAGAATGAACCTCGGGGTATGCAGGACAGACACATGCAAAGGATCATGGAGTGGCAAAAACCACTCAATCGAGAGAAATTTTGATCTAGATGGGAAGAGGGTACATGCATCTATAACTCTTGGTGTGAGGTGGGGTGACATGCAAGATTAATCCCGAAATAGAATTTGGGTAGGGTCCTAGAGATGGTGCTTCTCATGGATGTCGAACCTTGCTATGAGGAGCCCACAATACAACAATAGCATGCTCATTTAGATTGATGCGGTCGGATGTCGGGAGGACATGAATCGAGTGACGGGGTGTCATATATTGGAGCACGGATCAGATTTTGCGATGTGCGAGTGCACGGATGCGGATGTCAACAATGCGAGAATCCAATAGAAATGTGCGGTAGCGAGCAACGGTCGAGGAAGACTGCGATGACATATTTCAGCTATGGAGATTGTTGCATGCAAAGGTTGCATGTGTGAGAAAGACTAGAGAAGTGTTTCATGCGAAAGGTTTCATGGGCGAGGGAAACATAGCGAAGTGTTGCATGCAAGAGTTGCATGTGTGAGAAACACTATAAGTATTGCATGCAAGAGTTGCATGTCGCATGCAAGAGTTGCATGTTGCATGCAAGAAAATTCCTTTCTTGTTGAGAGGGGAGTGTTGAAGTTTACAACAAGAAACAATGAAATTGGCATCCGAAAAAATAGCGGCAGCACCTACACTGCGGTAGGACCACAGTCTTAGCAACACTTACCGGTGGTGTGGCTTAATTTGGTGCATGTCTGCTTTTAGTTATCCATAATTAAGATGGATAATAAAATGTATCTAATCTCAAAATAACTTATTATGATTGTTAAAATGAGTGTGATAAACATTAGCTCATGAATTTCGAGTTGAGGAGTAGTCGGTCAGGCATCTGATGGTCCATTTGTAACAAAGCTCAAAGTAGAAGTGAGTGCATTAGTTAATGCGGTTTGTAATCAATTTAACTCAATTATATGAATTGAAACTTAGTTGTGCTAGTTGTATTTGTTTGATAGAAGGCAGAGATCAAGTGAATTCAATATTAAATTTATTCCCAGAACAATGATCACATGCAGGCGAGGATTTACTATTATTAGTTGCATGCATGTCGGTTCAGTGAAGACCCGAGTTGAGATCTAGGTGAAATGGAAGTGTGACTATTAGTTGTGATATTAGATGACAACTGAGATGCACTTAAAACACCATAGGAATACATGATACTTAGCGAGTTGAGAAACAAATTACTAAAAATTAGGGATTGCATTCATCGGGGATTGGGTGAGGAAGGCGGGGCTAAAGGCAGGGCTAAGGGTGGCTAAGTGTTGTCCACGACTTTGTTTGGATCGGTGTGAGACAATTAGTTGAGTAGAAGAGTGCTCTTGTGAGAAGAGGATTGTATGTAATTGTTTCATGTATCCATGCTGAATATACAATAGAAGATAGTGGGGTTTTGAGCAACAAGCTTTCCCCGGGGAAATTATCTGTTGTGGCTTGATTGATTCTCCTTTTCTTCATGTGATTGGCGATTGTGTTTTTAATTACGCAATTGATTTGTAGAAGTGATTTAGTACCTAGATTCGGCACATTGTTACATCAAATTGAATCCATGATATACATGCTTGTATGTAATTTCTACAATATATATATATATATATATATATATATATATATAGCCTCTAAAAATTGATCCACCTTTGTGGGTTGGAAGTGGGTTAACATTGTTTTAAGTTGACTAATCATCATGAGCTTCCTCTTATCAGTAAATATGCTATATTTTCATATTCATGAGATAAAGGTATAGGATCACCTCATCTATAGATTCCCCATTTATTATGAGATTCAAGGGATGTTCTACTATCTTTATCAATGTTTTGATGGGTCGTTGTCCACATTATTTCAATACATGTCTAGCCCTTTTTATGAGGAGAGTCCTTGGATTTATATATTTATATAAGGGCCTTATGTGGTCTTCCCCTTTTGAAATCTTCCAAGGGGGTCACCTCCTTTCATGTTGCCTTGTCTAATTAGGGCCAAAATTGACATGAATGATTGACACTTATACATAACTTCCATGTAACTCATGGAAAAAATATGGACATCAATCACTTTGAATCTTAGGAAACAATTTCTCATACTCTACTTAGTATATACATGCCATTGATTCATTTTTTTCCATTTGATAGGAAATCTACTAGGAAAGTCAACCATTAAATAATCATTCTGTTAAATCACACCTACCTTCACATTTTTAAGATCTCTATGATATTTTACACATGAATGTTAAATTCAATGCCCTATGTCACCTCGAATGATTTGAATATAATCCATACAATAAGAGGTAAACTCCATTCCCCTTCACCTTTTTAAAGACCTCTACAAAAGCATAAAATATATATTCCTCCTTTGACTCAACAACAAGTTTTGATTTTTTTTTCATTTCCATTGCATAACCTCCCTTGAGGGATCCTCCAAAAGAAGAGCTCGTGGTTGAAATATTATGACACAAAAATTTGGCACACAATGTCCTTTTATGGTTTCAAGGAAGAGTAGGCCCAAAATGCCATCTTGTCCCATATAGCCCTTAGACCTTCTCAACACATAAATGAAACAATAGACTTGTACAGACCAAAGATAGATCTCATTGTTGAGGTAGGCAAATAGAGAAGAATCATGCCCTGGATTAAGCATTGACATTAGGTAAATCGGTAAAATCAAGGACCACCTTGTCAAGATTGTGATATTTTTTTAGCATTCGAAATGGAAGTTTAAACCCATTAAAGTTACCATCTTAGCCTTTGCAACCTTTTCCAAAGTTGAATCAATATAATGGACTAGCTTAAATATGTTAGGTCTTGGATTTCTAAAGCACCTAGTAAATGTTTTTTGAGAGCTCTTGTTGGAAACTAGATCACTACGAGAGGAGGTGGGAGTGAACAGGTTATTGTGTCTAAATTATACATTTTTTTCTCCAATTACTTAAACTTTAACTGCACTAAAATGAAACACATATTTAGGTATTAGTGCATCAAACATAAAATTAAAGACACTGTGAAAGCAATCACACAATGGACACAAGTGTTTGTTGGACAACCCATCCCGTGAAAAAACCACCCTCCTATTATTGTGTTGCTCAATTATTCTATTAATTTGTTAAGAAAATTATGCATGGATCAACTCACTCCCATAATCCTTGAAGGCTTGACTTCTTTCACAATATGTTGGCACTATTAGAGAGAAAAAATTTCTCTCTTGGATCTATGGACTACATTCCTCCAAGGCTACGCAACAAGTCGACGATGAAATAGGCCTAATATGCCCATTTTATGACACGCTAGTGATGGGTCTCTAAATTAGACACAAAATATGTCACATATAACCTTTCTTATGCCCATCTAATCCTTATGCACATGAAAAGATATATTAAATCTCTCATACACTTAATATGCATTTTTCTTATGCTTTAATATTTATTTTCTTAAGGAAGGTTTAAATGTAATTCCACATGTGTGCCTAATATTGGTTATTTTTGTATAATATTGTGAGAAATTGGGCGGATTATGTAGATTTGGAGAAGGAGATAATTTAGGGTCTTTCTCCTGCCACTCGAAGATCAAGAGTGAAGAATAAATGAGCACAATATCGGGAAATTAGGGAGAAATATTGGAGAGATTCAAGGGGTTTTCCACCCTCCATAAATCTCAAAGGCAACTGGGGATCCTCATGAGATCCCCTCCAAAAATTCGAATTCGGAGGCAGCCAACAACTCATGACCAAATGCATTCAAGCCATACTTCACTTGGAGTCAAGTGGACTCATTACCTATTTTTTAAGGAGCTGTTGGTAGTTTCCCTTGAGGATAAATAAAGTTTATCAAGAGCTAATTAGGATATTCCAGGTGGATTATAGTCCATTCGATGCAATCTGTTCATTCATTTCTATTACCATGCCATTCGTTTTCCATTCTATTAGGCTTTTGCTTAAGACCTTTAGGATGTAATAAGATTGTATTTTTAATGCAATGAGTATTCAAATGAATTTTATTGATCTAGTTCCAAAGATTTGGGCTCATGGGTCGGGGCCCAACCCATGTGCCTCAACTTCTCTGTTGTTTTCATTCTTTCATTTCTTTCATTTAGCTAGTTTTGTTTATGTCAATTAGATATTTTTGTTTTTATCATTTAGTTAATCTTGCTTGATAGTTTCAAGTTGTTGTTTGAATTGCTGCTCTAGGTTTCATTCTTCATGATGTGTAGTGAGAGGATAAAACTATAAAGCCCGGATCTAGAGGAATTCCCTTCTCATCTCTTAGTCAATAGAGCTCGAAGTGGGCACCATGCCAAAAAAATAACTGCCATTCCTTTGTTCATATCACACACTTGTCTGCTTTTTTTGCATAAGTAGGAAAAAGGGTTGATTGCGGTACAAGAATCTTCACCCAAAGAAGCTCATTGACACCTCCCGCTAATTTACCATCTCCTTCCATCTCTGTTGTTACGCTTCTATTTCCTTCTATTTCACTTATTGCGACTTCCACACCCTTTTATTCACAAAACCATCAAAGTTGGACCTTCGCCCTTGCTACTCAAAACTTCCCGCTGCCATACTTCTCCTTCTTGGAGATCACACTTTGAATATTTTTCTTTTTCCTTTTAAGAATTACCACTCTACCTGTCACGCCGATTGTGATATTGTTATCATGCTCCTCCACCGGAGTCTTGCCATGTCATCCGACTCATCGCAACCTTGGCCTTTTCACAAATCGCACTTTGCATATTTTTCCTTTTTTCCTTTTAAGAATTACCACTCTTGTCACATTGATTGTGATATTGGTATCATGCTGCGCACCGGTCCCACGCAATGTCATTCGACTCATCACAACCTTTGGAATTTTTTGCAAATCGCACTTCGCAACCTTTCTCCTTTTTTTTAATACTTATCACGCAAATGCCGATTTGCGATAACTCTCTGTACTTTCCGCCGCATCGCACATCGAAATTCATATATTTTACTTGGTTCTTGTAACACGTTTCGCTTCGAACGCTAATTGTGATATTAGTATCCGCTCTGCCACATCCCACCGCCACGTTATCCCATTTCATTTCGAAATTATCTCCCGCTCTCGAACAACACTTACGCTACCTCCCGGCTTTGTGATATTGCGATTGCAATAACTCATATCGCATATCTGCCTTGACCCTCCATCTCACAACTCCCAGCCATCAAATTTTTAAAATCATTCCACTCAGAATTTGCTCCATAATAAAGCTTTAATAAGGTTTAGATCCCTCTTCCCACTTCTCTAACCCCTTGTCCCATCATATTGAAGCCTTATTAGAATATTTAGCCCTTTTTCCCCTAAACTTCAAGAAATGCCTCTTCAAATTAGAACTAGGTCATGAATACTTGCATAGATAGAGCATAAGATAAGTATGGTGTTTGTAGGTAGGCCAAGTTAAGTGTGGATTAAATTAGTTTCCTTTTTAAATTTATGTCTAATTTCTTTCATCATTTATTTTCGAAATTTAGTTTAGTTTCCTTTCTGTCATTTCCTTTATGAAATTTAAATTAGTTCTTTCTATCATTTCCTTTCAACAATTTAGTTTAGCCTCCTTTATTTTGTCATTCCTTTTGCAAATTATTTTAGTTTCATTGAAGTGTAGTAGAATTCGAGAACCCCAAGTAGCACCCTTTCCTAGAGCGAGAAGAGGATGACATGAGTAGAATGCATACTGCTTTGTATAAAGCACTTCCATTTCCAATTTTGTACGAACCCAGGTTGATAAAGTAAACTAGGAGAGCCCACGGGAGTTGTAGCACCCTTGGTGCAATACCGAGGCTCACCATTTTTAGCGCCGTTGTTAGGGGAGTGTCTAGTAGATACTTTGATTATGTTTTAGCATTATTTTCTTCTTTCCTTTTTCATATTTAGCTAAAGAAATATTGAAAAATACAAAATATGATTTTACTCATAAGAGTAGGGATACTCGGGATTTTTTTAAAAATACTTCTCCAATACCAACCCCCACTTGACCACGTGGTGTAGTAAGAACCACTTCACCATACGGTTTGAAGGTAGATGAGATGGATGGATATTATGACAATGAATAAGATATTATTAGGTTTCCCATTCGAGATATGGACATCGGTGTACATCCCATGAGAAGAACATCCCTCCATCTTTCCTTCCCAATTCCATGGTTTGAGCCTGAGAGGATCGAGCATTCCTCTTTGAATTTGATATACTTTGTAGATCTTATGGCTACTTATCACACACTCAAAAACTGGTTATTTCCTACAACATTGGAGGATAAATATCTTAAATGGTTCATGGGTCTAGGTACTAATTCAATAAGATCATGGAATGATATGAAAAATATATTTCTAGAAAAATATAAAGATCGTGATCTTAGAGAATAATTTTAGAATGAACCAGAGAAGATGAGGAGGCCTTGAGGATCACAATAGAGAGGTTCATGTATAATGTTAAGAGGGAAAATTTGCATCATCTAGGATTTGACACACTAAAAACCCTCTTACATAGAAGACAATTAGGGATGAGTGGATTGATCTCCTTAATATCATGATTAGAGGGGACATATACCAATTTTCATTTGAAGAAATTTGTGAAACATGCAAGAACATATCAAGAGGAAGGGAAAGAGTAAGTAAATTTGCCTCAACATTGGTAAGGCAAGATGAACTTGGAAATTATAGCCGACAACTTTAAAAGAGAAATTCTTAGCAATCTAAGTGAAAAAGTAGAAATGTTAAGAATGCAAAATGAGAGAAAAAATAAGATGTCGATATTTTTTTTATCCATGGAGAATCATATCTTTATAAATGTTGTCCCTCACTCCCTAGGTTTAAAAAGAAGTTTACCGGGGAAGGCAGGTGGAGGCAGGCAATCACAAAAGCTATGCTATGTAGCTCAAAGATACAAAAAACCTTGTCAACTTGATATGATGCAAGGGCCCACTTCAAGATTTCAAGCTTATTCACATCCATATCAAACTAATTGGGACACATTCCCTCCTTGTAACCTCGACCATCTCAACCCCAAAACCAATCGTGGCAACATGGTTGCTTAATCATCTTATTGGAAAAATCCCATCCTCCTCAATATTTCCCTCAATATCCTTCATACCCAACTCCATGCTATCCCTACCATCAACCTCCACCACAACCAAAAACTCAACCATATCCACATCATATATGCATCCCCACTCAACTACCTGTACCACCATTTTCAAACCCATACAATGAATTATCTTAGCTCACCTACAATGTTGAGGTTCAACACTTCGAAACATCTTCTCTTGATCTGGGTAATGATCATCTTGGTTCAAGAAAGGTATTGCGAAGAATAGATTTTCTTAATTTTATTGAAGGATAATATCAACGAAGAAGATCCAAATGAGGAGATAAAAAGATCAAGGGCTATGATGGAAGATTCGGCATAAGAATCTGTATGTTGAAGAATTTTCCTCATGTTTACCGGCATTTCCGCCATGTGTTCAAGAGAGCAATCGAGAGAAAAAGAGGAAGATTTGAATGTCATAATAGAAGAGGAACTCCAAGGTGATCAACTCGGCAAGTGGACCGGAGGAGGCATCCTGGCTACTCTTGACACTGGTTCCAAACAGTACCTAAGTTGCAACAACACACTCTTCTCCAACAGTAACGATACAATCCCGATCAAAGCAATTCATCTCATATTCGGGGACATGTCAAAGCATGTATTCCAAGTGTGCACATGATTTTATCTATCACTATTGATGTGTACATGGCTCCATTGGAAGTATTCCTATACTTGAAAAGGTTTTGTTTTTTTCAAGTAGAGTAGGAAAGTGAAAAAGAAAAAGAATGAAAAAGGGCAAAAAAAGAATAAAATATCGGGTGAAAACCTCCATGAGGCGATCATTGGATTGAAAAAAAAGAGAAAATTAAAATATCCTGGGTGAAAGCCTCCTTTGAGGTGCACTGGCGGTCTACTAGTGGAAAAAATCATTGAGGCGGTTAGTAATCCTTTAAAAAAAAAAATATTGCATTTCTCCATGTATCTCTCTTTAATGGATGTAGGTGCTATCCAACCTTTTACCATTTGAAAAAAATAGCAAGTTGGCACAAAAATAAAAATTTTGTCAACACCTTGGTTAAAGGTACTCAAACTTGGACTTCCTCCTCTCGTGCTGAAGCTGCAAGGACCTCAAGCATATTATCACATGCAGCTTCGAGCATCTTCAAAACCAGAAGACAACTTCAACATCCATATCAACGGCTTCAATATCACACCGCAAAAACAAATCAATACGTAAAGACTCGGGTATGCAATCATCTAACCCTTTCTTCACTGTTATTTTAGGTTAATAAAACATTAAAAAGTGTGAAGGATTTTTTTTTTTTATATAGCCAAAATCGGTAGTAGAAAACTCGACCTTATCTAGCAACTAGCATCACTTTTTCACAAGAAGAGGAACAAGACAAAAGTAAAAGGACTTGAGAAAGGATTTAGTAAGAATTTCATGTAATGGAAGACAAGGAGTGCCAAAGGGTAACCGACGGTGAAATCGATTCACGAAAAAAATAATTGTATGGGTTTAATGCCATAATTAAAAAAAAAAAAAAAAAAAGGAAAGAAAAGGAAAGAATAAAAATAAAATAAAAGGTGATGGACCACCTCTTTGCATGCAAATAGATTTGCTTAAGGCTTCGAGGACCTCCATGAAGCACCTATGAGAAGAAATACGGGAATAATAGCGAGGAAGATTAGCGAAGTCGGCGCATGGGCCGATAAACAAAAAATGAAATAAGCCAACATGCGGGGAAGAACCATAAGGCGGGGGAGGATGAATAGGTTTCTCGGAGGATGAGCAACAATTTCAATAGGGGGTGATGATGGGCACATAAATTAGACATAAAATAATGCCATCTAACCTTTCTTAGGCCCATATACCTTCCTTATGCACATGAAAATATATATTAAATATCTCCTTCTCCACTTAATAATGTCTTCTTATGCTTTAATATTTTCTTAGGAAGGTTTAAACGTAATTGCATATTGTACCTAATATTGGTTATTTTTGTAGAATTATGTGAGTATATTGGGAAGATTATGTAGATTTGGAGGAAGAGAGAGAGAGAGAATTTGAGGGACTTGCTCCATGCCAGCGGAGGTTCAAGAGTGAAGAATAAATGAGAAAAATATCGGGGAAATTAGGGAGAAATATTGGAGAGATCCAAAGGGGTTGTCCACCCTCCTTAAATCTCAAAAGGCGACCAAAGGATCCCCATGAAATCCCCTCCAGTGGGAATTCTAGAGACAACCAAGAAACTCAAGACAGTGCACTCAAGCCATACTTCACTTGGATTCTAGTAGACTCATTACTATTTTTTTAGGGAAGTGGCTGGTAGCTGCCCTTTAGGATAAATAAATTTGATCAAAAGCTAATTAGGGTTGATTCGATGGATTGGTCCATTCGATGGAGTCCATTCCATTCCATTTTCATTCCATTCCATCCCATGCCATTCATTTTCCATTCTATTAAGATTTTGTTGTTTAAGATATTTGGGATGTAATGATTGTATTTTTTAATGAAAATTAATTATTCATATGAATTTTTATTGATCTGGATTCTAGAGAGTTGGGATCATGGGTTGGGTACCCAACCATGTGCACAGTCTGTTGTTTTCATTCTTTCCTTTTTTGTCATTTAGCTAGTTTTGTTGTAAATTAATAATTTTGTTTTATTTGTCATTTAGTTAATCTTGCTTTTGATAGTTTCAGGGTGATGTTTCGAGTTGTTGCGTAGGTTTTAATTTTCTTATGAGAAATAGAATAGAGGATACATCTAAAATTTGTGGATCTGAGACTTCCCTTCTCATCATGTCAATGAAGGCTCGAGGGAGTAGACTTTTCCACGGAGCCAAAAAGCGCTTTTTGTTCACTATTTTATCACGGACTTGTCGTTTTTTATTACATA
Organism: Pinus albicaulis; assembly: GCA_034641835.2. Lineage (NCBI taxonomy): Eukaryota > Viridiplantae > Streptophyta > Pinopsida > Pinales > Pinaceae > Pinus > Pinus albicaulis. Next base: position 765,288,400 of record CM076572.1, read on the forward strand.
AGTAGGTAGGGTTGATTGCGGGTACAAGAATCTTCACCTGGAAGAAGTTCATTGATACCTCTCCACTTGATTCCCCATATCCCTTCCATATGTTGTTGTTATGCTTCTATTCCCTTATATTTCACTTATTCAGTGCCACACTGTTTTATTCACAACGATCATCAAAGTTCGGACCTTCGCCACTTTCTCCTCAAACTTCCCATTCTTGTACTTCGCCTTTCGCAAATCTCACTTTGCATATTTTCCTTTTTCCTTTTAAGATTTAATGCTCTTTGTTTACCGATTGTGATATTAGTATCTCGCTCCACCCTTTAGTCCCTAGCCACCACGTCATCCTACTCATCGCAACCTTTGGCCTTTTTGCAAATCTCACTTCACATATTTTTCCTTTTTCCTTTTAAGACTACCCTCCACCTTTCTGGAACAAAATATTAGTATTGTGCTGTGCCATTGGTCCCATCGCCATGTCATCCGACTCATCACAACCTTTGACCTTTTCACAAATCACATTTACCAACCTTTTTTCCTTTTTTTAGGAGCTTACCACTCCAAACGCCAATTTGCGATAAATCTCTGTACTCCATCGCATCGCACATCGCAAATCACATCTTTTCCTTAGTTCTCATAGCACGTTCCACTCCCAACGCCGATTACGATATTGGTATTGCATTTCCACCACAGTACTGTAGCCACGTTATCATCACATTTCTTAATTCACTCCACTTTCCAACAACACTTATGGTACCCCTGCGGATTTTCGATATTGCGATTGCGATATCGCATATTTTTATATCGCCTTTAACCCTCCATCGCAACTCCACCATCGCACTTTTTAAAATCGTGCAGTTGCTCCAATGAATTTTTACACAACAATAAATCTTTAATAAGGTGTAAACCCCTCTTTTCACTTCTTTAAGCCTTGTCCCATGTGTTCAGCCCTCCATTAACATATTTAGCTCTTTTTTACCCAAACTACAAGCAACACCTCTTCAAATTAGAAATAGGTCATGAATATACGCATAGATAGAGCATAAGATAAGTAGCATGTTTATCTCATTGGCGAGTTTAAGTGTGGTTTAAATTAGTTTCCTTTACGCAATTTAAATTAGTTTCTTTCATTGTCATTTCTTTTCAACAATTTAGTTTAGTTTCATTTCTACAATTCAAATTGGTTGCTTTCATGTCATTTCCTTTCAACAATTTAGTTTAGCTTCCTTTCTTTCATTTCATTTTTGAAATTTATTTTAGTTTCGGTGAAGTGTGAAAGACTTCAGCGATAAAATGCCCTAGAAGTAGCATCCTTTCGTGGAGGAGAAGAGGATGACATGAGTAGAAGTATACATTACGCATATAACAACATCCTATAATTTATCAGAACCTTAGGGTTGATAAAGTAAAGTAGGAGTTGCGGCCTCTTAGTGCGAAATGCAGGGAACTCTGACTAGACCTATTGTACCTACTTCAATTTAATACCAACACCTCTATCTCCTTAAGAAGAAACCACAATGTCTCAAAACATATCCAACACACAGCAACAACATCTTTGACCCTTGTGACATATCCAAGCCTTGAAACCTTAGAAACATGTAATACAAATTCCTCCACCACTAATAAAGGCACCTCCAACACAAGCAACATACGAGTAAACACATGAAGTAGCAATCCAATGTCTCAATACATCTAGAACATATACGGCAACTAGGGAAACACTCCAACAGCCTCTTGCAACATCATCATCTTCAAGCAACACAACATGAGAAAATCTCAATCCTCACCAACGACCATAGCATCTCCAACCAGCTCAACATTTATGTAATCCATATCCTCGGGAGTCACGGCATCATCTCCACTAGGTCATGTCATAATCATGTTGACATGTGCCTAATAACAAGACCATAAACCAATCATACATCACCAAATACAGAAGCATACATGTATATGACCAACAACAAAAAGATCTTGTTGACATCAATTCAAAAGCTAAATGCCAAAAAACTCCTTTTAGGATTGGTATTCAACCTCAATACAACGTGAGGCTGAATCATCGGTCAAAATATACAGCAATGTTAAGGTCCATAGAAAAAATGAATTCTATTACTAATAATGTACTAGAAAAGAGAAAGAGTGCTCCCCTTGACATGCTCAACATATCTTGATGTAACCCATAAAGTATCCTCTACGAGATAATGTAGAGAAGGAACTTAATGCAAAACATATCTCTCCAAATTCCATGCCATCTATGAATTGAGCATGCTTCCTGAAAACGCATGTAATGGGCTAGAATCATACTCTCTTCATGTTGAACACATACGCATTTACAACGAGCCTCTTTTCAAGGTGCAGAGACTTCTCAATGGACCATGAATATAATGGACTTGGACATGATATACAATGAATTAAAATACATAAAAATGCTTCATGGAGCAAATAAATTATTGTGACAAGTACATGGGGCCGACATATGTAAAACTCCTCCTCACTTATCACCAACCATGACTCTATGGAGCCAATTTTACATCATTCACCCAATTAAGTGGAGCTACATCAAGTCATGTATTATGATGTATATCTTTGACGTAACCTATATTCCTTGGTCATTAGATGTTTTATGTGTGACAATATTGGCCAATATTGTCACACGTAAAGCTCTAATGTGACCAGGGAATGGAGGAATAAGATGATGTCTTCTATTACTATAGCTTCCATTCCTTGCATGTTCCCTACAATTAAAAACCATACGGATAAAAATCATTGCATGATAAATAACAACTATAAAATGGACTATTGTACCGAAAGATGGGGAATCTCTTATTTGAATGCATGTGATATTTGCTTCTCCTTTGGCTTCTCCTTTTGATGAGAGATTTTGGCCTCTCCATTTCTATAACTTGCTGCTATGTGTCCATGAACTCCACATATATTACACTTTCAACTCTACCCTTATTCTTTGATCTTCTTCTCTTTTTCTTCTTGCATGGCTCATGGATCTCAATATTTTGATTGCAAATGGGTGTCTAACAATTTTTGTTGCCTATAGATGCTTGGGCACTAGTTTTGAGCCTCTCTAATTCTTCTCTCACAGAAATTGCTTCACCCTTCAATTTTTGGCATTTATCACTCCAACTCCTTGTTTTTGACCATGAACCTTTGAATTTATGCTTCTAGTGCCATGATCTTGATTTCTCGTAATTTTTCAATTGATGCTCGATATATCAATATATTCGGTAGTTCCGGCCTTATCCTTGTGAGGTATTGATTCGTTGCTGCAATAAAAGTACAATCCTTTGCATTTCTCTACAATTATAAAATGAAATTTTCCTCAAGGATTCAAGTTCTACAACTCATTTATGAAGTATTCTCTCCAAATTAAAAATTTACCTTTACTGGAAATGTTAAAAATACCTTGTTCTCCATTTCGAGAAATTTGCAAATATTACGCTAAAATATCAAATATCCACTCTCCAACAATCAAGTTTCACTTGAGAGGCCCGCTACGATACCAATTGTTGGAAACTAGATCACTACAAGAGGGGGGGGGTGGGGGGGTGGTTGGATCGGTAGTGTGAGCACTTATAAAATTTTTATCCAATTAATTAAAATTTAACATGCATAAAATGAAACACATAATTAAGGAATTAGTGCATAAAAAATAAATCAAACACTGTAAACAATCACACAATGAACATAAGTATTTTTGGTACCAAGCCCATCTCGGGAAAAAAAGACTCCTATTGTTGCTCCACTTCCCTTTCTTATAATGCTTGTTAAAGAAAATTATACATGGATTGGATCACTCCCACGAACCTTGAATACTTGACTTATTTCATAGTATACGCACTATCGGATAAGAAAATATTTCTCTCGGATCTACATACTACATACACTAAAATACACCAAGATCAATGATCCTCGCCGAGTTAGAGCGAACTAAACATAGCTCAACGGACTCGATCTATTTGGTAAACACCATGACCAATAGGCCTCTCATAGTTTATGTTGAAATATCCAACCACCATTGGATGGAGAAATCTATTCCATCTGCGAATATTCCAACTCATTGTATACTCAAAGCCACCATGTCTTCACTACCTCCATGCGAGCGTCGTTTCATATATTTTCAGATTGGACTTTGAAAACTTGCTTAACATAAACCTTTACTTGACAACATAACATCAATTCTCAAATAAATTTAGACGAAAAATTCCATCAAAAATCCATACACAACTCCACACTGCGGAAAATAATGTCATCAACTAACTACATCAATCCATAAATCATGATCAAAAACTTTGCATGAACATGATGGATGGAATATGCTAGCACAACTGGCACTACCACTACAAAATACTTCAAAACTCAACATTAGAAAACACATGCAAATTTCGGACTCTTCTACTCTCACACACACTTACAACACCACTAGAAAATCAACAATCTCCACGATTAGGATATCTCATATAAAGATGAAATCAAGTGCTCAAATCGATAATCGGTCACAACTATGAGCTCAACATTCTTGTTCACATACTTGAATGGCTATGGATTCAGCTCATTGACTCAATCAACCATAAATCTATTAGTCTTTTTTATATTTTCAAGTTGTGAGCACTGGAGGTTCCAAAATTTTCCGACGATATGCCAAATTTTTTGATGAAGGAAGTCCCCACGGGCAAAAATTAGCTCAAAAACATGAAAACACGGAAAAGCATTTGACGAAAATCCATAGTCGCTTCCAAATCACATCATACATGAAAATTTAGCCTCCTTGTACTGTTATTAGCTCCCATAGGCCTATCTCCATGTGAATTTAGCATCTCGACCCACTCCATTGACTCATCATGCTGCGAGTGGGGCTAAGCGAAGTAAAATCCCTTTTCTTCGGGCCAAAACCTCTTCCACCCAATGAAAGATATTCTCTATCATCGAGGACTCCTCCAAGCCTCTGAAATAGGTATTCGATTCATGAAAGAGAGGATAATAACAAGTATTTAACATGATAGACTATTTTATAACTTTTGGACAAAGACCAACACCTCCATCTCCTCAAGTAGCAACCACAACATAAAAACATCTCCAACACCTGTAACAACATCTCTCACCCTTCTAGCAGCATCTCCAAGTCTCGATACATCAACAACATGTCATGCAAGCGCCTCCAACACTAATATAATTACCTCCAACGGAAAGAAACATACAACTAAACATATGAAGTAGCAATCCAATGTCTCCAAGACATGTAGAGACATATGCAACAACTAGAGAAACACTTCAAAAACCTCCTATGACGACAACATCTCTAAGAAACACAACATGATAAACTCTCAATCTCTTGCAGTAACCACATCATCATCTCCACTAGATCATGTCATAATCATATTGACATCAATGCCAACTAATAAGACCATCAACCAATCATATATCACCAAATATGCATCACACATGCATATATTAATATGGCTTGTTCACATCAATGCCAACATTAAAATGCCAACAAAATCCTAGCCCCAACTAATATTTAGTCCTATTAAAGAGAAAATTTCAAGAATAGTCATAAAAAGAGACATTTTCCCTTCCTTTTGGATTGATTCCCAATATGATACTTAATCCCTTTTATTTATTATCTTCCTCTTCCATTCTCAGAAATAAATCATTAACATTATATCATAAATAATTTATATAGGTGACCATTGTAATCATTTTCCTCAAATAATAGGGTATATTTACACCTTAAACCATGTAAGTGGACATAAGTCCATGGCACAACCCATCACGATCTAATATGGTTCCGAGTTGTATCCTCAAAACTAATGAATAAGATTCCATACAATGCTAAATGGTTAATTAATCTAAAATATGTGGGTTTTTTACTTCATGGAACACATTCTATGCAATTCTCATTAAAAACAATGCACTAACACCACTAACACATACCGAAAGTCCAAGATTCTCTTGTGATGTGGCATGAATCCAAGCACTTAGACTACACCATCATAAGATGCACCTTCCACTTTGGAGGTCAAAAATAGTAATATCCTAATGCAATATGGCATATTTTGGATTTGTATCATTTCTTCTTATCAAATCCTTTCAGCTCCATGCTTTCCGTGAAAATTCTACTCCGAGGCGGTCACCTTCAAATTTCAACACCTCCTTTTGCATGTGAGATAACCACTTATATATGATGCAACAACGTTACTAATTCTTTAGTGGGTTGCACATCTATTTCACATTTATTCTTCATATTTCATAGTGGTAAGTACCAAAGATATGTTGCATGACTTGATTCAGGAATTTCACTTAGTACCAGCTTTGCTAAGTTTCCTTCATGCAACTACGTCGAATATCTTAATTTTGCTTCTAATTCTCCTTGGTGTAACTTACTTTTCTACACCTCTAAGTGATACTACAACCCCCAACCACTCTAAATATTCCACTTCGCAAACCCTTGTGAGAGTCTCTTTCTATTATTTTCAAAGCCTCAAGAAAAACATAACACTAGCATCCCAAATGGATTTTGGTTCCTTGTGTTAATGCCTCATTTTAAACCACACTATCACACTTCTTAAAATGAAATGTTAAGGAAAAAACACTTTTCTTATGACAACCTAAAATATGTGAGTGACTAGGAGAGGACTCCATTTTATCTAGGTGAAAAAATAGGGACTTATAACCCCAATCACACAACAATTTGAATATATTAAGCCTAAAGAAGGATACATACCCTACTCCTTTCATATTTTTCATACGACTTTTAAAAGCACTTACTTTTTTTAACTATTAAATCCATAATGTATACTATGTTTGTTTCATGACTAATATGCGAGAACACTTAAATGTTTTTAATATAATGGAAGTTAGAGCACTTGTTTCCCTCATCCTGCTTTGCCTCAATAAACTTAAAAAAAATCATTACATAGAAACCTTAACATTAAATTAAAATTAACATATAGATACCACTATTATGTGAACACAAAAAAATATTTAAAGTCCTTAATTTCTAGGATACAACAAAAATATGATGTAAGTGAAAATCAAATATTGTATCTATTTTTTCACGAGTGAAATTTCAACGTTTTTAAAAATTTGATCATTAATTTTTCTTTACAAAATCCTCTGCTTAGAACTCCCATTTTATGTTATATGTTCGGTTTTCATAATATGGAAGTGAAAATGAGATTTCAAAGAGTTTTGAATTGGGTTTTTACCATTATCATGCCCGATCTCAAACCCACCATCGAATCTTCACATTCCATTGAAGACGCCAGGTATGTTTCATTTTTAGCTTCAATGCATTTCCATCCCACATTCACATTTAGTTTTCCACACAAAGTACATGAACTTTAGGTCTCTCATTCAAAATCCATTGTTCTTTTGCATCCACACTTGAATACTTAGAATTTCATCTTTGTGCCTACATTATTTTACTATTTTCATGGATGGCATTGGAATTTGATGAGTTTAGGAGTCCATTTAACATAGTAAAGGAGCTGCAGAACAAAATACGAGGGAAAAGGCTTAGATGATTAGAAGGAAAACTTTGCGACCACCAGAGCCATTGCGAGAATCCTCCATGCCTCACTCATCCTCAAGGGATTTGACAAGATGTTGGAGGATTTTGACGATGATGTATCAATTAGTAAGATCATGTTCCATTTATTTATTCACTATTTATGGACGAGATGAAACTCATTAAAAATTATGAAAATAAGCGAGAATTTACTTTAAAAATGTATGATACATTAGTAGAAATTAATTTTAAAAAAATTGCGGATATTATGCAAGTGGAAAATAAGAAACTAGTATGTGATCTATCACTCTTTTTTGACAAAATATGACCCGATGGACTAGATGCTCTACATACATTGACTTTCTACAAGAAAGTTCTTGAAATTGGTAGAAAGCGTTGATAGTTTACTAACATTGAGACAAAAATGTTTTCCATGGATTTACCTTATGTGGAGGTACTTTTCGAAGGGATTGATCTCTTCAAACCGGACCATTTTTTACTTTCGAAGTCGGCCTTGGTCCTATCGAGTTTAATATTTGGCATTGAAAAACTAGTCTACTTTACTTTTTCATTAACTTCAAGAACAATTATGGAAGTCCTAATCCAACAAAATTTCAACAACTTTATTTGTTAGTATGGCCTTTCTCCAAATAATATCACACATTTATATATAATCACATATTTTCCTCTTTAGATATCGATCCACTAAACAAAAATTTCCATTTACTATATAATTGTGTCCTAAACGTCCATATCAACACTCATAGATAACAATATTCTTAATACATCATCTATGTGCACCTTAGGAGTCCCTTTGTTGGTATCTATATTTTGATGGGCAACCTTTGAAAAGTACACCTTTTACCATAGTAGTATTTGTTGGATTAAAAATATCCACCAAATTAATACCTTAGACATATAAATGGCTATTTTATATCACAAGAAGAAACATGTACCTTGAATATGTGGAAGACAATAAACTATGTGCATTGAATCTAGTGATTTTTTCTTTCATTGTAGGATTCAACAAAGTCCAAACATGAACATATAAACGATAGAAATTGAATCCATCGTATACGCTTCAGAATTTGCTAAGAAGGAAAGTGGCGTTGTTTGGCTTACTTGGCATGAATGTTGTAGTGGATGAAAATCACTTATTCTGACTAAGTCACCCTCTACACTACTTATATTGATGCAAGATAAGTCTATATGTCTCAATGTCTTATAGACATTGAAATTCTTTCCTAAAAATTCATATTTGGGCCAACAATACCTTTCATTTGAGAGTAATGCTAAGGCTAAAATATTCATAATTGAGTGATACACTTGAGTGTAGAATATTATAGTTCCTGGCACACCTTTATTTTTACAATAACTACCTTCTTTCTATTGTCTTGTTCTCAAGAGATATAGTGAAGAAAATTAAATCCTAAACAATTCCTAGTGTAACCACGACACGTTAGTTCCATGTTAATCTCTTACAACTATCATATATAAATTGTAACATATCATGTATAGTTATATTTTCGAGATATTCATAAATAATAAGGCACTTCGGATGCTCTATAGAGTTAGTGTATTTCCCATGTTTGCAACTCTACTATATGGCTCAAAGAGAGTTTTGTGTCCTCAACCTTCGGGTTAAACAACATGAAAGGTGTCCAATTCTAAATCACTCCATTTTCCTCTATTATATGGTTGTCTCTTTTCACTCCACCTTGACCAATCAAGATAACAACCACTTGTTGCATTGGAATTACTTTCCTTGGTATAATTGAGCTAGTGGAGTGTTCCAAACTTCCACGATCTCAACTGATGCATAAGTGATTATAGCGATGGAGAGGAAAGTGTTTCCATCCTTGGAAAATGGGGTTTGGTGCACCATCTAGACTCTAAAGTCTCTTCAATGTAAACTAAACATCAAATCCTATCCTCTAAAGTGGGCGTTGTACTCCAAATAATCCAAGGCATGACCTCGAAGAGAAGCTCCAAATGGACACTTAAAGGGTTTCCCCTTCCTTCAAAAAATGCGGTAAAACTATCCAAAGTAGACCATTGGGCTTTGACATGCAAATCCAAGCTCATGTCACCATACAAATTTTCACATTAATGCTATAAAAATTATTTTAGTATTGCATCCTACACCAATTCTAAGATGGATGTCGAAAGGGGTTCTATAATGAGATTCTCAACCTTCATTTCCACATTTTATTACTTTTCAAGGGATTAATCCCTTCAAACCATACCAATTTTTACACTTTCACAATTCGACCACATTCCTACATTTTTATTTTTGTATTGAATGATTCATACTTTACTTGTTCGTTAATGTCAAGAACAATTGTAGGTCAAATCCATCAAAATGTCAACAAATTTATGAGTTAGGTTGGCATTGATCAAAATTATATCACACATGTATATATAATCACATATTTTCCTTTTTAAATATTTTTTAAGTTGCTAAAAGAAAGGTCGACTACGTGTATAATTCTATCTCGGACCTCCATATCGGCACTCATAGAAAACAATCTTCTCAATTATTCATCTATGTGCACCTTAGGGTCCTTGTTGGTTGCTATGTTTTGATGGAGCAACCCCTATTAATACACCTTTTACCACAAATATGATGTTGTTGGATATAAATCTCTACACGAGTCTCATTCAGGACATATAAATGGCTTCTATGTGCAACAAGAAGCATTGACATACGAATATGTGGTAGACCCTAAACTTTGAGAATTAAATCTATTGCTTTTTATTTCATGGTAGGATTTGATGAGCTCCATCATTATGTACATTTTGAGGGGTTAATGATCACCTTTTTCTTATTATTTCTCTTTTTATTTCACTTTAATTATATTATGGTCTTTTGACACTAGTGCAGGTGGTGATTGAGGCTTAACATACTTCGAGTACCTAACATAAGATTAAATGCGAGAAAAATCATGAAGATATGGAGATTGTTGTGGAGATTTTGTCATAAAGACTCGGAGTAGACAACAAGGAGAGATTCTAGGGGTTACACCCTCCTTAACTCAAAAGGCGACTAAGGGATCTCGAGATTCCTCCAACAACTCGAGAATCAAAGGCGACCAAAAAAACTCAATATAAAGTGCACCCAAGCCATAATTCACTTGGAGTCAAGTAGAATCATTACCTATTTTCTAGGGAGTTGTTGGTAGCTACCCTTTAGGTTAAATAGAGATGAGAAAGAGCTCATTAGGATTCGAACTTTGGAGAAATCCATTAGGCTCTTTCCTCTTGTAATCAAATTTTCAAGAATTTTTATATTGATGTAATGATACTCTCTTTTGAAATGAAATGAGTATTCGGACATATGATCTAGTTTCATAGACCTAGGCGTGTGGGTTAAGGCCCAATCCATGTTCCCCACCCTCTCATCTATAGTAATTCTTTACTTTCATGTCATTTAGCTAGTTTTTCTTATGAATATCTAGTTAGTTTGTTAGTATTCATTTACTATTTTTAGTTTGCTACAATTTTTCATTCACATATAGATTTGAGTACGCACATGAGTGGTAGAATATGTGATAACTTCATAAAGCTATGGAGTCAAGCCTTCTCCTCTCATCTGTCCAATGAGGCTTGAGAGGTAGACCTTCCCACGGACCAAAAATGCTTCCTAGTTTATGTTTTATTAGAATGGATAGAGGGTCAGATTTATTTGCTTTGATTACACGAATATGTTTAGTATCTTATGGCTAGATATCTAGTTGTATATTAGATTAGATTTTATTTACAAATTCAAGTAATCTTTTCCATTGTCTTTACCATGAATTTTTCCATTTTATTACATATATAGGTAGTTTGATTGCAAGTACAGAAGTAGCATAGCGAGGAGAAATTCAATAGCACCTTTAGCTTCATCTCTCACCCTTCATCGACCCTCACATTCATCGAAAATCACCATCGGCCACATTTTCAAATTTTCGGCCCTACCTTGTTAGAAAACCCTAAGGGTACAAGATAGAACTCCCGAGAGGTTTTGAGCTTGGCCAAGGGTGGGCCACCTTCCACTCATCCTAATCCACCTTGACCCACCTTTCCTATCCTTTTTACCTATTTTTGGCCTCAAATTTCACGAGTGTTTCCTATAGAAATTCGGGACTTTCCCGTGGCAACATAGGAAACTTGTAGCAACACTTGAAATAGAACCTATGGGCCCTTCCTTAAGCCCATAAATCACTATCACCATATTCTAAACTTTCAAAAACCACTCATACACACCTCTAACCTTGCTCCATGTGTTGAAGCCCTCCTAGGAGCCACCTTAGCACTTTCTTCTCCTATATTGCAAAACAACACACTTTTAAGCATAGTTAGGTGATGAATAGTTGCATGAATAAAGAATGATATATAGAGCATAGGATAAGTAGAGTGTGATTAGCCATTTGGCCCAGAAAAGTGTGATTCGATTATTTTCATTTATGCCATTTCAATTCAACAATGTACTTCATGCAATATGCCTAGGTTTCTTTTCAATTCTTATCATAGGCTAATAAGTAGATTTATTTCATTGCGAGAATATTTAGATGTACCTTTTTTGTATTATATCTTGTATGTGATAATTCCATGGCTTTGAATCATTTCTAGCCTTAGGCCTAATTTGAAGTGTGATAGACTTCACCTAGAAACCCTAGAAGTAGCACCCTTTCGTAAATCTTAGAAGAGGATGACATGAGTAGAATGCATGCAATGTATATAACAACATGCCTCAATTTTGTATGAACCCCGAGTTGATAAAGTAAATTAGGGTAGCCTCTGAGGTTGCGGCATTATTGGTGAAATACCGGGAGTTCACCACTTTTGGCATCGTTGTACGGGAGGTGTCTAGTAGATGCTTTGATTTTGTTTTAACATTATTTTATTCTTTTCCTTTTTCATGTAGTTTCATAAATATTGAAAAAATACAAAAAATATGATTTTCATGACTCGTAGGGGTAGGGATGCACAAAATTTTTTTCATAAAACCTCCACATCACCACATAGTCATCCTTCACTCTTCTTCAATGGTGTGAGTTGGACACACCATAGGCGAGCCTTCGAAGATTTTGAAGAACCTATTGGGGATGAATAAGATCATGTTTCAACTAAGGGACTTGCTTCACCTATCTCAACCATGGATGACATTGAAACCCGGGAAAAATTTCCCATTAGAGAGGTAGATGGGGAAACTAAGATGAAAAACATTAGCCCCTCGGCTCTTCCCCTCACTTTCATGGACTTACCTCGGAAGATCACGACACATTTATTTTTGAATTTTTTGTTGTACGTAGGACCTATGACTATACCTCATACGATCAGGCGAAGCCTATTCCCATCCACCTTTAAGGATTCATCCTTGTGCTAAGTTCCTTGGGTCTACATGGGAACAACATCACTACTGCAGGCACAGGATACGAGGCCTTCAACAACGAAGTACTTAGACTATTGTAGTTCTAAGGAAACTAAGGATGACATATTCGGGATGACTCTAAGGCATGATGAATCCCAGAATACTATGAAAGAGGTTTGATTAAAATATAAGAGAGTCGAAACGTACTCTTCATCATGGATCACTTAAACTAGTACTTCTCTAAGGGATCGAGAGGAGGTGATGGAAACCTTAAATACGTTATCATGAGGATATATCTACCAAATACCTTATGAAACAATCAAAATTTTCCCAGGAACCATTCTAGGGTACTCGGAGAAGAAAGGTAGAGCTAGCCAAAATACATCCAATACCCCTTCATTTCCACCTCCATCGGAAACATGAGATTGGAAATATAATGGAGGACTTCAAGAGTGACATGCCTTTGATTTGAAAATGGACACAATGTAGGTCAAAAAAAAAGCAAGAGGAATTAGAAAGAGATTTGGCAATATTTTCCCCTAGATGTACCAAAAAACACCCTAGAAATGAATGTCCACTAAGTTTCATAGAGGTTTGATTAGTACGTGAGAGAGATCATCTTTTAGAAGACAAGTAATCCCTCCTCACCTGGGCTTGAATATGTATATTAATCTTGGGAAGTGGGGCCGTAGCAACTATGTTTCATCAACCGGAGAAGACTTCGAGGCCCTGGGTCATATCAATAGGGTATGCAAGGTGCACCTTACTCTTACTATCACGATAATCGAGGAGTGAAAACCCATGCAACCTTGGCACACCCCACTACTCAATCCTAGCCTACACCTCCAACTTGAACCTGACCCTCCATGTCATCCTTGCTTGTGAACCAACCGGTTCAGCGGTATGTTCTTCAACAACCTTAGTGGAACAATCCATCCCAAGGGTGGAGGCCTCAACACAATCAACCACATGCTCTAATGCCTCCAACCCAACCTCAACCTCATCTTATTCAGTTTCTCTACCCAAGGTCTGCCTCAAATTCCTGCGGGCAAATCTAGAACTAAAATAAAAGACAAACATAACGGGTTTATAGTAGAGAGACATCCTATCCGGCTCATGTTGTGGATATACGGGAGATTAATCTTAGGTCGAGAATAGTACTCCCGGATAAGGAACCTCCATATCCACGTAGAGTTTGAGGAGGAAAAGGGAAGAAGGTAACACTTAGATCTGAAAAACTCCTTTTCTGAGCGCTTGATCCATCCTAGTGAGCACAGAGAGGAGATTGAACCACAGGAGGATTGAAAAATTTGTGTGTAAATATACCACTTCTCCAGGCCATTAAGGATGTCCCTATTTACAATATGCTCGTCAAGGAAAAGTGCTTCAGAAACCTAGATAAAGAAGAAAGATAGCCTCACCATTAATTTATTAGAATGATTGTCTAACTTAATGTTGGGAAGAGTGATCTTTACAAGTACTTGGACCTTGACGATCTAGTTGTAGATACGCATAGATGGTGTCATAGTCCTAATGCTTGGATTGACCTAGGGGCTCCCATCAGTATCATGACAAAGGAAAATATGTTGAAACTCAACCTCTAGGGACTTTGAGGAAAACCTCAACAATTATGCAAATTGCGGATCGTCCGTAGTAACTGCGGAAGAAATCGTTGAGAATGTTATGGTTTTAATTGACTCTTGGGAGTATCCTATAGATTTCCTAGTTCTACAACCAAAAACCAAGCTCAGTAATGATCCTCTCATCTTAGGAGACCTTGGTTAGCCAGCACAACGGATGCTTATATCGGTTATCGGGGTAGAAACAGAGCTATTAAAAAGAAGCCCTTATAAACGTTTGGTATTATATCCTCTGACCCATCCTTCCATTGATCATGATCTACCTATATGGTTGGAGGATGAAGAATGAGGTATATAAAAATACCCCTATTTGTACCATAGATGTTGTTCTTAGAGGGCGGCCTGGTGAAGACGAACCCATCGACCATGCCATTGAAAACCCGGTCCCCCACTAACGAGTCCACTCGAACACCTGATCGAAAAGTCCCCGAAAGGCGACCTTGGATGGAATTGTAATCGATCGATTCAACCTATGGAAACCACAAGGTTGTGATTTTGGCTCATTTATATCTATGAAAATCAACTCAAACCTCTCAAATGAAGAAGAAAAGCGAGTTATGCCGGCTTTTAAAAGAAAACCTAGATTCATTTGCTTGGGATTAAAAGGACATGAAAGGGGTGCATCCTTCGGTATGCATACATCATATTTACATCAAAGAATGATGCAAGCACACATGCTAATGCCAAAGAAGGATGAACCCGGCTCTAAGGGCCTATTCAAGGAAAAGGCTGAAAACTATTGTATACGGTTTCTTTATCCTATATTAGATAGTGAGTAGGTATCTCCTCTTGCCTAGTCTAGAAGAATAATGGAAAATGGCGAATTTTTATTGATTATCAAGAACTTAACAAAGCCACCAAGAAGGACTATTTTCATTTTCCTTTTTATAGACCAAGTCCTAGATGGCCTTACGGGAAATAATTTCTTCTCCTTAGATGGGTTCAATGGGTATGACCAAATCCAAATCATCCTTGAAGACCCCGAGGATAAGACAATTTTCACTTTCCCTTGGGGTGCCTTCACTTCTGAGCCCTACCCTTTGGGTTGTGAAATGCCCAAATACCTTCCAAAGAGTTTTCTTGAGAATTTTCTGCGATCTATTCCATGAATCTATTAAAATATACATGCATGATTTCACACCCTATGGGGACAACTTCGAGAAGCTCTCTCCAATTTGGGAAAAGTTAGAAGGTGCATTGGGGTCATCTCTCCTTGAGCCTAGAAAAGTGTGAATTCCTAAAGAAAATTTGTATTAGGACACTCAATAACCGAAGGAATACGGTGGACTCGAGAAAAATCACTATTATCAAAGGAGTACGCTCCTCGAAGAATAGAGATTTCAAGAGATTCTTAGGTTAGATGGATATTATAGAAGATTCATCAAAGATTTTAGTAAGATGGATTCACCACAATTTGGTTTATTGGCCAAATATTTCTGAGTTTCTTATTACAGTTCTTGTCGAGAGGATTTGGGCCTCATTAAGGGAAAGTTGACTACTTCCCCCATTCTTCGAAATGCAAATTATAATTTTCCTTCCCACATCTGAGATGCATCCAACAAAGTTGTGGGGGTAGAATTAGGGAAGTTAGAAAGGTAAATTAACTTATGAAATCTATTTCATTAGTAATAACTTATCTAAAATAAGAAGCTCGGTGCTCTTTAGTATTAGAAGGAGATGATAGCCATTATGTATTCTTTAAAAAAAATTTAGGCATTATGTAGCGGGTATGGACAGCACATACCTTGACCATGCAACCATAAAATATTTAATGCAAAAACAAACTATTTTAATGCTATAATAATTATAGGTTGTTTCTATTCTGACATTTGATCTAACCATTGTTGATAAACCTAGAAAGGAGAATGTTTTTGTAGATTTTTAACGAGGTTAGCTCTATCTACAAGTGAAGAAGGAATGGTGGATGACCAGCGCAGTTGGTATCATTTTCTACATCAACACTCTTATGGTTTGTTGGCCGCAAGCCCAACTACTTAGTTCTTTGGAACATTGCATAATCATATTAAAAGGAGAAAATCAAGATCATCAGAAAAAGCACCCTTTTCACATGGATTGGGGGAAATATTTTTAGCTAGGCCCTAGTCTGGAAAGATGTAAGGGAGGAAGAATTTTTTGATATCCTCTCTCTTTAATGTCATGATAGCCCTTGTTGGGGCCACTTTTTTGTAAAAGGACTTCCTTCGAAGTTTTGTAGGCGAAACTATTTCCTACCCTTCACCGAGGATTATAGAGGATACACTAGCGGGTTTGACCAATACCAAAAGATGGGGAACCTACATAAAGGGATGATATGCTTTTGCACCCTAAAGTGGCCGTTGAGCCATTTGAAAAATGGGGCATGGACTTGATTACACCTATTGATCCACCATGAAGAAGAAAATGTATATCATAAATCTGCACTAACTACACGACAAAGTGGGATGAAAGCAGTTGTGAAGGTAGAATTCGAGGAGAAAGTAGCAAACTACAGAGGATAATTTGTTTTACAAGTTTGAGTATCCCGATAACGAACTATGGAAATCTGAGGCACAATTTACTTCTCATCTCATTGAAAATATTTTGATGAGGCACCAATATAAACCATAAGACTTCTACTTCCACACACTACCTGCAAGGCAAATGGCCAAGTGGGTAACAGCATTTCAAGTGAAACCTACACAAAGGGATGAGATTCCTTTGCACCCTCGGGTATTGGCCCCTTGAGCCATTTTAAAAATGTGGCATGGACTTCATTAGACCTATTGATCCACCCTACGGAAAAGAAAATTTATAGCTACCGTAGTCTGCACTAACTACGACAAATGGGATGAAAGCAAAAAGCTATGAAGGTAGAAACCGAGGGAAAGTGGAAAATTTACGAGGGATATTGTGTTGTATTCGGGTACTCTGAAAGTAGTCAGCGATCGAGGCACAATTCACTTCTCATTTCATTGAAAATCCTGCGAGGAGAGCCTGAAGATAAAGCATAAGACTTCTACTTCCTACCACCTTAAGGAAAATGGCCAACTAGAAGTGACTAACGGAGGCTTGGAGAATATCCTCTCAAGGTTGTGAGAAACATCAGGAAATATTGGGTGGACATAATTGGTAGAAGCTACTTGGGCCTACAACACTACTTGGAAAACAACAATAGGGTTCACTCTTTATGAACCAATCTAAGGAAAGAAAGCTCTTATTTCAATTTAATTTGAGTTCAACACCTTAAGGATGGTAGCTGAGTTAGACCTAGATATATAAATGCCCAAAAAGAGAGGTTGCTGCTATTAAATGGATTAGATGAGCTTAGGATGCAAGTACTCCTTCACATAGAAGTGGTTCAATTGCAAAGGAAGGTCTGGGATGACAAGTACATTAAGGAAAATACCTTTCAAGAAGGAGAATGGGTGATGTTGTATGATTCAAGGTTTACAGATTTCAAAGGAAAAATAATGGAAATATGGCTCAGACCCTACAAAGTGGACAAATGTTATGACAATGGCACAGTTAAGATAAGAACTATAGATGAGGAAGGAATTCCACTACTTTTCAATGGTTACAAGCTTAAGGTTTACAAAAAGCCCCTATTTAGGGAATAATTTATAAATTCCATAAACATGGAGGTTTATGTCATGGAAAAATCAATAGTTTCTAGAGCCTCCCCCTACTAGAATAAAATAAAATAAAAAGGCATGGGTGAAAGCCTCTCTGAGGTGTCGTAGGTCAACTCCAAAGTTGAAAACCTCCATGACACAATCTTGGAGAAAAAAAAGAAACAGAAAAAAAGATAATAAAAGATCCATGGGTGAGAACCTCTCTGAGGTGCCCAAGGTAGGCCTGTGGGTTGAAAACCTCTCTGGAGGCAGCCAACTTGCCTTCAAAAAAAAAATGAAAAAAGAAAAAAAGGAAAGAAAGAAAAGAAAAAAGAAGAAAAATACCTATGCACTTATGTGTTTTTCTGTTTTGCAAGTTATTGATCATAGATGGTTTTTGGGATCTAGAGGAGCAGTTTCTCTACATTTCCTCTTATCCTCTACTTGCACACTCCATGAGCCACTCCAACATACACCCCTTCATCTATTTCACCCCTCATATAGGAAAACATAATTTTTTTCTTAACTATAATTGCTACAAGAAAGTCTAGCAGCTACAGGATTCCTATAGCACTACAGGAAACTCCCATAAATGCTACAGGAAACTCATTCATGAAGGAATAATATCTCTCAAGGATTTATGAAATTAAAGGAGAGCATGATAATTTATGTTTTTCCTATACCTACCATTCCCAAACCCTTATTTCACTCCATGCACAAGGATTCACCCTCTAAACCCTATGTTGCACCATTTGCAGCCTAGATCATTTGAAACTTGGAAATGAGAACCCTTCACTTGCGTATACTACACTCCATTCCTTCCATGACTCCATCCATAATCCCCCATGAACCATATCCCTCCATTTCATAGAAAACTAAAGTAATAAGAGGCAATAAAAAGACTATTACAGGCATTGGAAAGTTTCCTGTAGCAAAACTATGTGTGGCACAACAAGGCCAAAAGAGGAAGGAAAGCTGATGAGGATGAATCTAGAAGACCACCAAAAGACTCTAGGAGGAAAGCACATCAACCATGGCACCTAAAGACCTCCATGCAACACTTGCAAAGAAAAAAACAAAAAAATATTAAGCAGCTCACTTAGAAAATACAAGCATCTCACTTAGAAAAGGTTGCTCACTCAGAAAATAAATAAGAAGTGAAAATACAACGAATAAGAGATCATGGCTATAACCACCAGCTCTAGCTCCTTGCACCAACCCATTCATCACCACACCAACACCAGGAGGGCTCAGGTATGGCCCTTCACCTCTCTCCATACATCCATAATGAACAAAATGGTTTAATGTTGAATTTTAGAAATTTAAAAGGAAAAACTTTGGCCAATTAACTTGGCCACCTTCGTAAAGTTAAACTAGAGGAAAAGTGCAAGTGAATGCCACCTGGGAAAGTCAAATAAATTCAAGGGGAAGTGAATGGGTATGAAGAGGGTGATTACGAGGCTCATAAATCATTACCTAGAGTGGAACCAATGATCTCAAAGAGGAAAACTCATGTTAAGTACGAGTCAACACAACACTTAAAATTTAGTTAAAAATGCAATACAGGTAATGTCTGTCTCATTTTCACCATTTCGCTGAGCATTTCAAAGAGAAAAAAGATAAGGATAGAAGTGGGTGCCATCATGAGAGCAACATCGAGATTTGAGCTTGCATGCACCATCGTGCTACATAAAACAAAGTTTTTATACAGGAAACTTCAAAGGAAGATAAACAAGGGTTTAGAAGGAAACAAAGAGTCACCAATGGGTGAATTTTCTTCCCAAAGCCACCGTCTCTCAAAAAAAAACACCAGAGGAAAAATGTAAGTGGCTTCCATCCTCCAACACTAAAATTTCTCCATGAAATTTACACACAACTATTAAATCTGGAAATTAAAGGGTAAAAGAAAATTTTCTTTCATTTGTTTCAAGACCTCCATCTCCAAGACATAACTCTCAAACATCTAACCACCTTCATATTAAAACCATTAAAATGGGAGGGGGATTCAACATAAGGGATCCCACTGACATTAAGAGAATTAGGCAACACCCTCAAGTCATGGAAATCTTCTGAGATCACTAATGGATAGGGTTATTTGAGCTTTTGAAAGGGTTTGATGAAGAGGTAACTCAAGAATTTGCAGTGGCATTAAAATCACACTCAGAGGAAAGAGCTACCACAGTGGTGAGAGGCCTAGCCATCACACTATCAACTGAATTCATAAGAAGAGTTACAACTTTGCCCTTAGGAGTCAAATGGATCAAGGAAAAAATGCCTAGCACTGCGACCGAGAAGAGATTATTTTTACTAGGAAAAGAATACATTGAGGACAAAAATGGAGAGAGGAGGGAAAGCCTTCCATGCCCTTGGGATGAAGTAGCCTTCCATATCATGAATTTTATTTCTTGCGAAGGTAGACTTAGTGTGGTCTATGGGTATCATTTCAGATTGTTGAATGAACTTAGTTTTCAAGGATAACTCCCTTTAGAATAGAGATTAAGCATCCCTCACTTCCTCCTAAACTCCATAACTGACATGAGCAATAAGGTGAGGTAAAGAAAATATCAGCACTTGGCTTCTCATGGCCTCATAAAACTAATTGTGAAGGATTCTTTTAGGAGATTGAACCTACCTGTATTCTGGTCTTCTTTCATAGACATGGACATGGAATCCTTTATAGCTACCAAAATAGGGAAAATATCTACTTCTAGCCTTAGAGAGAGAGAGGTAGAAGAAGAAGAAGAAGAAGAGGTTGAAGAGGAGGTAGAAGAAGAAGAGGAGGATGCAAAAAATAAGGAAGAAAAAAAAGAGATGGAAATTGAGGAAGAGAACACAGAGACAATAGAGACAGAGAAATAAAAATTCGAGGGGAAGGAGGAAGATAAGACTGAGGAAAAGAAAGAATTGGGCCCTATCCTAGGCAGTGAAACCTCCCCTCAAGACACCAGCATGTCACCAGAAATTACAGATCAAGAAGTGGCTTCTACACTAACCAATTTGAGCACACCCGTCAAAACAAAAAGGAAGAGGTAGACACCTATGTATTTTAGGACTAGGAAGAGTCAAAGGGTGAGGCAAGGAATACCACAGAATCCCACTAAGAGACCTATTTCAATTGAATAATAACCAAAGAAAGATGAGGAAATAAGATTAGAGGAAGGAAGAGTGCAATAGGACTTCACCTGTATGGACCCCCGTAACATATATAAGGAGAAATTCAGCAATATTAGCATCCTATACACCTCATTCAACCCCCACAGACCCTCCAAGGATTGAAAAGAGTGAATAAAAAGGAAAAGAGGGTCTTCAACAAGAAAAATAGAGTTTTCTACAGGTTTTTGCTACAAGAAACTCTAGTAAGACCAGAATTAGAGAGAAGGCCTTGGTTGAGGAAGAAAAGATAACCACAAATGGGAAATAGGTCAAAGAAGTTGAGAACAAGGCACAAGAGGAAAAACAAGATGAAAAAGAGGGAGGAAAATATGACAAGGAAGAGGCCACCTCACCAAAAATGCTCCTAAAAGATGTAGCAATAGTACCAAACCCTAGCCCTCAACACAATATCAGGTCCTACTACACGTACATTAAGGGGGACAGATTGATTCTTTAAAATTTCATAGTGCCTTTATTTTATCAGTTGGAAGAGGAGAGGGCACGCACTCATAATTGGATGAAGCTTAACACATCTAAAGGTGTGCATGAAATTGGGGTCATGGAAGGAAACGTAGCTGATTTGGGGAAGGATTTATCTGATGTTAGGCTCATAGAGTCAGTGTTGAAAGAGCAGCTTCAGAAGGCCCAAGCAAAGAATGTAGCATTACAGGAGCATCTTCAGCAAAAGGAAAAACATGTGGCCACCATGGCATACTTGTGCATGGAGGCCATTCAAAACATATATCCATCAGATTCCTATGCATTTTACCTCAAGGAGTAGTGGCTCATGTTTCAAATCAAAACATTTGCCTCCCATGGATCCTTACCTTTCCAAAATTGCAGACAGTTCATTAATTTTTTGCAACCAATAAGGTATGGAAGATAATGAAAAAATGACAGAGTTCTACATGCATAACATTGTATTGACAGACTTGAAAATTTGGGACCCAAATCCTAGGATGGGAGACATGCAATTAATGGAATTGGCATTATGGATGGTTAATGAAGAGACCAAAGCACAAGAAATGAGAATGGTTACGAGTAGAGAAAACAAAGAACCATTACACATTAGGGCAGAACTATTCAACCCTTTGGGATTCATCAATAACCATCTTAATATTGAAAAGGATCCTGTACTTGCAGAAAAATACCTCCACACACAAGCTCAAGCCATGGCTCACTTTGATGATGTTTCTAGGTTTTCGGGAGATGAGTGCATAATGGCTAACCAAAGGAGATGGAACAACCTCCCTCACTACCTTAGAAACATGGATTACCACACACCAGAAATATTGAGGGGTGCCTTGGAGAGAGCACCATTATACAAGAGGGCCATGCAAGCCAAAAAGATTTAATGGCTTGGTTTGAAGCTCAATCCACCCTTGCTATTGGGGTTGAGTGATGGAAATGACCAAGATGAGCAGAACAGAGAGTGGGAGGAAGCATAAAAGAATGATGCTTTTTACCCTCCTGAAGGGATTCCAACACTTCTTCCTTGGTAAGTCAGAGGGTCCATCAAAGCTTTGAAATAAATGCAAAAGGAGGACTAATTTTCTTAGAGGATGAGAAACCATTTGGTAGGGGGTGATGATGAGCTCCATCATTAGTTACATTTGGAGGGGTTAATAGTCACCTTTTTTTCCTTATTAAGTCTCTTTTTCTTGCATTCTAATTATATTATGGTCTTATGTTGCTAGTGTAGATGGTGATTGAGGCTTGTCATACTTTGAATTCCTAACATGAGTTAAATGTAGGAAAATCATGAAGATATTGCATTTTTTATGAATATGTTTCCATTAAATCTCGGAGTAGACAACAAGGAGATATTCTAGGGCAATTTCCCACCTCCTTAACTCCCAAAGGCAGCCAAGAAAACTCAAGATCAAGTGCACCAAAGCTACACTTCACTTGGAGTCAAAGTGGACACACCACCTACTTTTTAGGGAGATGTTGGTAGCTAACCTCTAGGTTAAATAGGGTTGAGCAAGAGCTCATTAGGATTCAAACTTTGGGGAAAGCTAGTAGGCTCTTAGCTATTTTAATAGGTTTTTGAGACTTTCATGTTGATGTAATGAGACTTTGTTTTGCAATAAAATGAGTATTTAGATTGTGTTTCACTAATCTAGCGTCATTGGGCTAGGCTTGTGAGTTAGAGCCCAATCCATTGGCCTTAGTCTCTCTTGTATATTCACTCTTTACTTTTATGTCATTTTAGCTAGTTTGCTTGCATTTAAATTCATTGTTTTTAGTTTTCTTCCATTTGTCATTTTATGTAAATTTAGCTTTCTTACATGTTGGTAAAGTAGGTTATAAAGTCAGAAAGATGTGTGTCAAGCCTTCCCCTCTCATCTCTTTCATTATAGTTTGAGGAGGGTAGACATTCCCCACAGGCCAAAATTAATTTTTAGTTTATGATTTCTTGGAATGAATAAGTTAGGTTGATGTAGTTCCATGGATATGTTTACAATGTTTTGTTAGATCTTTGTTTGTAGGCTAAAGTAGACTTTCTTTCGAAATTCAACTCAGATTTTCTATTTCCTTTGTCATGAATTTGTCCATATATATTTCATGAATAGGTAGTTTTCTTTTAGTTTTAGGTAGCATAGCTAAGGAGGACTTCATTAGCACCTTCAACTTCATTTCTCACCCTTCATCAACATTTTGTTCATCAAAATTACCATCTGCCCTGTTTTCAGATTTTTCATCCCTACACCATGATCAAACCCTAGAGGTTCAAGACAGGTCTCCCAAGAGGTTCTAAGCTTTCCCAAGGGGTGGTCCACCTTCCACTCATCCAAACCCACCTTCACTCCACCTTCCCTGCACTTTTATCACCCAATTTTAGCCTCAGATTTACCTCAGATTATTTCCTGTAGCAATTTAGGACTTTCCTATAGCACTATAGGAAACCTGTAGCATCACTTTCAGCATCATCAGTGGGCCCCTCCTTAAGCCCATAAACTACCATCCACCTCATCCGGACCTTCCAAAACCACCCATACACCTTTAGCCTTGCACCCATGAGTTTAAGCCTTCCAGAAACCACTTTATCCCTTTCTCCTCCTAGTTGCAAAAAAATTAATTTACAAGAATATTTAGGTCATGATTAACTGCATGATTAAAATCATGATATATATAACATAGAGTGAATAGAGTTTGTTTAGCCATCTATCCCAGTAAAGTGTGATTAGGTTAGTTCCCTTTATGCAATTTTAATTCAGAAATTTACTTCATGCAAGATGCCTAGTTTGCTTTCATGTCTTATCATAGCTTAGTGTGTAAATTTCTTTTGTTGCAGAGTAGTTGGATGTACTTTCTTACTATAGAATAGTTCTATACTTGCTGATAACACCATGGCTTTGAATCATTTGTAGCCCTAGGCCTAAGTTTAGACGTGTGATAGACTTCATCCAGAAACCATAAAAGTAGCACCCTTCCATAGAGCTCAAAAGAAAATGACATGAGTCAAATGCATCTGATGTGTATATAGCACTGTCACCTCCAAGTTTGTACGAACCTCGGGTGATAAAGAAAATTAGGACAACCTCTGGGAGTTGCAACATTCTTGGTGCAATACCAAGGCTCACCACTTCACACATGGACTAGTATATAAAAAATATATTCTTAAGATGACGTGTCAATAATTTCTGAGGAACATTGGTTTGATATCCCAATAGGATGGGTCCTATTGGGATATCCCTATGATAATGGAAAGGTGGCTTTGTAGTGTCATAGATATTTTTTTTTGGGATAGTCTCATCTAAAATTTAGGAAATCCTCAAAAAATTCTTAAAAGCAATAACAAAATAGGACACCACCATGTATCCCCTCTCTACCTCTCATAACCTACCACATAACCATGCCATCCAACTCATGGTGATGTCATCATTACCATGCCATATTTTGTACATTCTCCTTCACTTTTGTAAAACCTTTTCCAATTGTTATTTTACTCTAATTTGTATTCCCCTCATGCCATGTCATGGACACTTTACTCTCATTTTTATTCCCCTCATGCCATGCCATGGACACTTATAAGGAGTCTCTTTTATAGGTTGGTGTTCCTCCTACATTTATTAAAAATAGGCACCCCTTAATGCTTGTGAGGCTCAGTTAAGGCTTCAACAATTGCTTTCACCTTCTTTGGTATATTTTTATTTTCGTTGTAAATTTATTTATTCATTTTCCTTTCCCTTTTAGTAGCTTATATTTTCTTATATTATTTTTACAATATCTTTTTGTTTATCTTCACATTATTTGTAATCTTTGTACTCTTTCGTATATCTCCTTTCTTATATTATTGTATTTTCAAATATTCTACAATTCTTTCATAATAAAAAACTTTTGCCTATGTTTTTACCTATGCTTTCAACAAATACTTTGTCATTCCTTAGAATATAAATCATCCTTATTATTCATCAATAATTGAGTATTATTTTAGTGATCTCATTCTTCTTCTTAGTATTTCTCTAAAGTAGTTTCTATTTTAGGTTTCTTCTACCATTATTGGCAATCTATAATTATCTCACTTTCTCATAATGCCAATTTATTTATTTTATTTATTATATTTAAGCATTTTGTACAGTTTTAGGTACTTCACATTTTTATCTACTATAATTAATAATCTCCTTCACATCATCTATTGGATGGAATAATTGGTAAAACAATTATTCAACATTTATTTGTCAATTTGGGGTCATATACTTAGAGATATTATAGATTTTTGGTAGGGATTAAAGCCATGAAGTCCTGATATGCAAAATATTTATCTAAATTCCTAAGAAAGTTTCACACATGATAACATCAAAAATTGCATCATCCTAGGTTTTCATCGAAGAGTCAAATCTTGGACTACAAAGATCACAGTGGAAATTTTTGCTCAATTCAAATGAGAAATCCATACCAAGGGACCATTAAGTTCCTAGTGCTAAACCATCATGGACCAATTTACCTTCCATTCACTCGATTCTTTAGGTGGACAAAAGACTCAAGAACTTTATTACAACTTCTAAAATCACGTTGTATTAAAGGAAACCTAAGCTTTAACAAGAAGCTCCTATCAACTAGGCAACTTTGTTGTCGCATAGGTAAAAGGAATGGATGTCTAAGCCTATTTTTCCATAGGGTTACTCTATTTCTATGTACTCATTAATGATCTATATACCAAGTATACATAGTCAAGACTTGTGTAATCTACAATAAACCTTGTTTCACACCTATAATATCCCAAAAGGAAGAATGCAGTAATAAAAAAACACAACATAAGAATTGAAGCAATTGAAACAAATAATCTAAAGACACCATACAAATGTCCAAAATAGTTGAGCCATTTTATTATATAGGAGGTGGATAAACAATACAACAATGCTCAAAATATGAGACATTCAAGCTAAAGATATGGCCTAGAATGAACCTGAACTGCTCCCACAAGAGGGACTGCGTAACTGTTGGATTGCTGGAAGGAATAATGTGCTGTCCCTGCTGCAAATTTCAGGACTACAACTTCTGGAAAAATATAAAGTGTATATCTGGCAGTTTTGGAGCTCAGATGATGCTAGGATTTTAGATCCAGGCTCTATCTTGAATACCCAAGATAACCCAACAAGGATTTCCAGATCTGACAATCTTGGAAAATCACCCTCTTAGGCCCTGAAACAATGACTACTGGGTATGTAGATATAGAGCACAATCTGAAGAATTATGGCTGCAATATGATGTACAATCATATCTATTCTTGAAGGCTTGATCCCTTCACTAGATCCTCAAGCTAGAAGCTCAATATCTAGCTCCTCTTTCCTCCTCCACTGAATGTTGTTGTTGAATACCCAACAGCCAAAGAAAATTATGTTGTCAAGGAGGTAGAGTCTCAAGCCTACTCTTAGATAATGAAAAGAAGCTCCTTAATGATGTAAACAATGAATACAAGGTGAGAAGATGGCCCCTCATAGGATTTCCAACTGAAATACTGGAAAATTCCTTCCTCCAATAGATCTACAGGACTGGACTGTGAAATCCTTGAGGGGAATGTTGTTGCATGGAGGTATGAAATGTTGTTCTAAATTCTGGATATAGTTCTGCTGCTCCTAAAAGGCTGAACTTGAAGAATAAGGTGAAAGGATGAATCCTCCACTAGTTTCCTAGCTGAAATGTTAGAAACAACCTCCACATCTCAAACCCTCAAGTAGGAATGCGTAATTCTTGAGACTGAATATGCATATGTGAATGGTTGAATTTGGCACCAATGATTGATGATGTATGATAGCTCAAAGAAACATTCCAAGAGTAGGCACTTATAGTCCCCCATGGGTAAGGGTGGGATTTCCGCTCGAAAACACCCGTGTTCTAAACAACGTTGCAGACTTAGCTAAACAACATAAACGTGCACAAAAATGTCACATGACAAATATAGATCTAAACAGATCAAAAGTAACAATGCCAAGCCTCCTTCTATTGCTACCTTCATCTCCCTTTTATGCTTTGTGAGCCTTCCATAGCCCTGGACCACCTCATAACTGTGTTGCACATGTGACCACTAGCCTCCATGAAGACTGTGTTGTCTCTCCATGTTCTCCACCATCTCTGCATTTAATTCCCACTCTCTCTATCATGTGTGCATTAGATGCACAACCTCCTCCACTATCTCATCATTAGTGCTCTATGATCTTAATTTTAATGCCCCATGATCTTATTTGACTTCCTCCATGATCTCCATGATTTTTTCATTAATGACCCATGATCTCCACTCTTCATTCATTAAGAAGTTGCTCCACTACTCCATAATGCAAATATACTTCTAAATTATCCACATACACACATCAAAAGTGGATTTTATTCATCTATGGGGTTTATGGGTCCCTCCAACCTCTTAAATACTTAATTAATTAGAGAAAGTAAGAACTCTAAGATTCCAATTAACTGGTGGAAAATTAGGAATATTACAGTCCTCCCTGCCAAAATGTTGCTTATCCTCAAGCAACTGCAAAAGTGGATGCTACAACAATCCATCTCCATTCAAATGGAATCCTCATATGGAAGGCCTTCCAATGTGTAATGCATGCCCAACTCCAAAGTTGCCTCTCTAGAATGCCTAGAATGGCCTCCAACTGAAAATTTAGATGCCTCTCCTCATCAATAAGTCTCCAAGTGGCAACCATATGATGTTCAAATATCTCCTCTATACATGAGATACATGAAATGAAGTCATTTCTTCCCAAAGTGGAAATTCCTAACTCATGAACTATCTCTCCAACCCATGTTACATAGAGTATATTGCATCTCTCAATGCTCTCATCATTAGCCTTGTTGACCTTGTAGGATCCAAGCATCACATCAAAATAGTGCAAAACAAGAAGTAGGGACATATGGGTGAACATGTACAATTTCAAACCATATTCTCCCAATAACAACCACCACAACAAAGCTTTCTGCTGCCATGCTAGATCATCATGAAACCAAGTAAGAGAGCCATACTCTCCTAATAGAAGCTGTTGGATATGTGCTATATTATTTCCACGACTAGCCCCATGCGTTGTACGTTGCACCGGGCGCAGCAGGGGGGTCGCAAGGGGGGAGGTAGCCCCTACTTTTGGGGTTCGGGGTAGCACCCCGGCGAAAATTATTTTGGTGCGCGGACCCACTCATAGGCAAACCCACCCATGTTTTGTGCATGAGTTTGCACATGGTTTTGGGGTACGATGGTTTTCGGCCCCTGGTATTTTGTAGATCCGGTCAAGGGAACTACAGTTATGTTCTAATCCAAGGTTAATGGATTGGGGTTTATGTATGCTCTTGATGTATATATGTGTTGTAACACTAAAAGGAATATAATGAAAATCAAGCTGGTAGTCCCGATTTGGGATCCATGGGAAAAATCTCTGTGTTTATCTGTTTTATGTTTTATGCTCTCGCTATTGTTTATTTTACGTTATAAGATTCGTGTGTAGATAATTTCTGTTCAGGGTTAAAACCTACATTTGGTATCGGAGGCTTTGGATTCTAGGGTTTCGCTACTCCAAACGAGGTCATCCTAGAATTTTCGCTATAACGTTTTTTATATGAAGGTTCGAAGCATAAATTTTTAGGCTTGCAAAGACGAAATCTCGAGGAACATTTTCGCAAAATTTTAGAGCTTGGTACGTAATATTTTCGGAGATATGATATGTGGAAGTTAGGGTGTTTTGCAAGCTCGTGAATTTCACTTAAAAAGTTCATCACAAAATGTTTTCTATAACTTTTTTTCTATGAAGGTTCGAGAATCTGAAATATTTAGAACATGAAACCAATATCTAGAGGAATATCATCACAAAATTTCAGCGCTTCGTTGGAAATATTTTTCGGAGATATGATCTGTGGAAGTTAGGTCTTTTTTAGGCTCCCGAATTTCATGTCAAGGGGTGATCATAGGAAAATATTCATAACTCTCTCTCTGAGTATTGGATTGAAATTCTAGAAGAAGTGACTAGAAACACACGGAGGCACGGTTTCACGTCTATAAATGTCGAGCCAAAGGAGAAAACGGTGACACGTGGCAAGTCGTACAAGTTTGCTCTATTGAACCGGTCCATAATTAGGTCATTGTGGGAGATTGGACATAACTTTTCCTTGAAGAATCCAAATCAAGTCGGACCTATGGAATTTGAAAGAAGCTTCGGAGGAATAGTACGGGGCTGAATTTCAACGATCCTCTGGATCTATAAGTATAGGGCCAGTTAATTTCAATATCGAGCTCTGAAAAGTAAGTAAAAGGTGTGTACATTTTATTTTATTTTTCGAATTGCATAAGTCTTGTTTGAATAATCAAGTTGAATTAATTCCAAGGGCATATTGTAGAATAGATATCGGTATTGGATTAAAATGGCCCTAAAAGAATTCAACACCCATTAAGCCTTTAGAAGGCTCTACTATGACTCATGAGAAGACAAAGAATGGCAACATGACATATCAAAATTACAAGATCAAGTGCAACAAATTTTCTCTCACAAAGAGCAACAAAAAATGAAATGGAAGTTTTGAAGAAAGGCATGGAAACTAAGATGGATTATTTGAAAAAAGGCATGAAATCTAAGATGGATGGTTTGAAGAATGGCATGGAGGCTAAGATGGATGGCATGTAAGCTAGCATGTAATCTAAGATGGATGACATGGAAGCTAAGATGGAAAACATGAAGAATGATCTAAAAGTAGACATGGAAGGTTTGACAAAGTTGATACAAGAAATGTTTCCTAATGGTAAAAATATAGTAGAGGAAACTCATGATGAGAACAAAATAGATGTTAATCGTGATTTCATAAACTCTAATGTTGGAGGAAGAACCACCATATTCGAAAAATGGATATGAGGAAGTTTGATGGAAAGGATCTGTAACATGGATACTACATATGGAGCAATATTTTGATCTCAATAATGTGCAAAATGCACAAAGGTACGCATTTCGGCTTTACATTTAGAACAAAATACATTTGTATGGTATCAATTTCTTTGCTCTAAAGTAAAAAAATTATCACTTAGTCAACTTTTACGGAGGAAATGATAACACATTATGAGGATACAAAGAGAAAAAAATTTATTTATCAATTGATAAATCTCAAACAAAAGTGTTTAGTGAAACACATTTGAGGACTTCCAAAAAGTGAATATAAGGGTCTTGATATTACGAAGGAACACATGATTGATCTTCATAAGTAATGACCCAAAGGATAATATCCAACACAGTTTGCATTTTGGAAAATGATTCATTGGAGAAGGCATTCAAGTTGGAAAAGAAAGTTGAATGTAAAGTTATGGTGACAAGGAAGCCTACCACTCACTTCCACCTAAGGGTAGGAAGTGTTGCTGCCTCTGAATTTCCCACAGCCTACGAGGTTGACACCCGACAATTAGAAGAAAAAAGAGCAAGGGATTTGCTACGGTTGTGATAGAAAATACACTAAAGGTAATAAGTGTCTTTGAGAAGAAATTATTTTACATAGATTGTCAAGAGGAAGAAGAAAATGATCAAGAATCTTCAAAGAATAGGATATACACCGGGAACTAGCCCTAGAAGAGGAAAAATAGAGTCACGACCATATCCTTCTAATATATTGGCAGAATTACCACTCTTGAACTCTCGATATTGAAGGACATATCAAGAATAAAAGGTAATAGTGTTGATTGATTTGGTGATACCCATAATTTTATTCATTGTGGTAGCAAAGCAATTGAATTGTTTCCTATGCAAGCACGGAATGTCAAGTGATGGTTGCAAATGGAGGGACTATGAGATTTCTCTGGAAAATGCCATAATATAAAGCTAGCCATGGGGGAATATGTATTGAATATTCCAATGCCTTCCATTCCTATGAGAGGTTCTAATGTTGTACTAGGAATACAATGGTTACAATCTTTGGGGACGGTAGCTTTTAATTTTCAAGAAATTTTCTTGAAATTTTTTTTTTAGAAGGAAAAGGAAGTCGAATTACGGGGTATTGCAATGAAGAAGGAAATAGCCAGATTTAATGTCATGAAAAATCTTCCTAAAGAAATAACAACGAGCCATTGCAATTATGCTCACTAGGATTCAACATCAAAATCATCTATTCTGTAGATCTCCAAAAAAGTCTTGGATAATCATTCCAAGGTGTTTGAAACTCCCAAAGGACTCCCACCTATTCGTGATCATGATCATGCGATTCATTTGATTCTAGGAAGTGTTCCTCCAAACATCAAGCTTTATAGATATCCTTATGTCAAAAGACCGAAATTGAACGTATGATTGCGAAATGTTAGAGGTGGGTATAATTCTAACCTAGTCAAAGTTCTTTCTCTGCTCTTTTGTAGTATTGGTACACAAGAAGGATGGATGATGGCACATGTGGATTATAGGGAGCTCAATAAGCTCACCATTAAAGATAAATTTCCCATTCCTGTGATTGATGAATTATTGGATGAATTACATGGGCAATTCTTTAAAAATTTGGATCTTAGATTAGGGATATCATCAAATTAGAATGAAGACCGAAGATATTCCAAAAATAGCATTTCAAACTCATGAGGGTCATTATTAATTTTTGGTCATGCCTTTTGGCATTACCAATGCACCTTCTACATTTCAAGGGTTGATGAATTCCATTTTCAAACCCCTCCTTAGAAAACTTGTGCTAGTATTTTTTGATGATATACTAATCTACAACAGGTCTTGGAAGGATCATGTTCAACATGTAGACAGGGTGCTCAAACTATTGCGAGGAGAAAAAATTATATGCAAAAACATCCAAATGTTTCTTTTGAGTACAAGTGTAATATACGGGTGTATTTTATCTCACCGGGTGTGCAAAGGTAGACCTAACAAAATTAAAGCCATTAAGGAATGGAAAGTCCCCACAACCATAAAGTAGTTGTAATGATTTCTCTTGTTAACGGGGTATTATCGCAAGTTTTGTTAAGGGTATGAAATAGTAGCACCTCCCTAACAACATTATTGAAGAAAGATGTATTTTCATGGACTCCAAAAGAGAAACCAAGCTAGGCCTTTGAACATATTAAAGAGGCAATATTGCTAACTTAGGTCTTAGCCTACGCCAGACTTCACAAAAACCTTTATTGTGGAATGTGATGCCTATGGAAATGGAATTGGTGCCGTTTTAATGCAAGAAGGAAGACCCATTGCTTTAGAAGGTCGTCCAATCAAAGGAAAGTATTTACAGAAACCTATTTATGTGAAGGAAATGTTAGCAATACTGCATGCACTAAAGAAATGGAAAACCTACCTAATGGGAAGACACTTCAAGGTAAAAACTAATCATGATAGTCTTAAACACTTTTTGGAACAAAGAATATATTTAGAAGAGTAGCAAAAATGGGTCACAAAGATGTTGGGTTATGACTTTGAAATAATATACAAAAAAGGGAAGCTAAATGTTGTTGCAGATGCACTCTCAAGAAGGAATGAAGGGGTGGAAGCATTTCTTTGTGCCATTTCTATTATCCAATTAGATTGGATAACCAAAGCAAGAGATGAATGGAAGAAGGACGAAGAAGTGTGGACACTCATTCAAAAGTTGCAGCAAGATCCTAGTACATTTGATACATTTAGTTGGAAAAATGATTCCTTATGATACAAAGATCACTTATACTATGTTGTAAGAATTCCCAACTAAAACAAAATATTCTTTTGGAATTTCACACTTCTCCTTTAGGAGGACACTCGGGATTTTTAAAAACTTACCACGGGGGTGAAAGAAAAAGAATTTTTTGGGATTGCATGTAGTAAAAAGTATCCAAAAGTTTGTGGCAGAATTTTTGGTTTGCCAATAGAATAACATTGAGACAATTAAGACCTTGGGTGTTCTACAAACTTTATCCATTCCAAGTCAACATTGGGAGGAGATTTCAATGGATTTTATCACAGGTTTACCTAAATCCAAAGGAAAGAGTGTCATGATGGTGGTAGTTGATAGACTTACCAAGTATGCACATTTTTGTGAATTATCTCATCCATTTAAAGCAATTACAGTTGCTACTACATTTATGGACACAATTCAAAAGCTACATGGAAACCCAAGGGTTATTGTGAGCGACAAAGATCCCATTTTCTTTGAAATTTTTGGATGGAGTTATTTTCTTGTTTGGGTACTCAGTGGCTCATAGCTCATCTTATCATCCTCAATAGATGGTCAAACTGATATAGTAAATAAATATTTGGAAGGATATCTTCGTTGTTTTGTATCTAATAAAAAATAAAATGGGTCAAGTGGTTACCTCTCCCTAAATGGTGGTATAACACTTCCTTCCATCTTGTAGAAAAATGACCCCATTTATGGCACTTTGTGAAATCATCCACCATCCATCACATCATATTTAAGAGAAGAGTCGAGAAGGTTCCAAGAAGTGGAAGATCACATTGAGCATAAACAAAGTTCTCCGAAGCTCTTAAAGGATAACCTAAATTTGGTACAAAATCGAATGAAACAATAGGCGGATCAACATTGCGGCGAGAGAAGTTTTGATGTAGGAGACTAGGTATTTTTAAGGCTACAACCATTCAAGCAAATGTCCCTCGGCAAACTGAAAGGATAATAAGTGTCCTTAAAGTACTATGGTCCTTACAAGGTGCGCAAGAATATTATTACTATGGGATACAAATTTAGACTTCTTGCTTCTTCATGATGTTGAGATTGTGCATATTAGTTTGGCTACAAATCTCATGGATAATGCCTGCTCATCCCACAGATTTGTTCAAATATGAAGGCATCAAATCTGAAGATAAGATAACAATCCTATTTTCTTGTGATAGGATGGAATTGAATTTAATATTCGAGTTTTTCTTCTACATCTATAAATTGTAAAGCCCATAGAGGAAAAACATATGAGGGATGTGGAAGAGGAAGTGCGGATATGAGAAATCTCTTGTTGTAATGCCTTTATTGAATAATAAGAAAGCCAATACCTCTGTTGGTGGATGTAGCCAGTTGGCTGGGTGAACCACGTTAAATTCTTGTCTCTATTTTAAATTGTATGTGTGTGAATTATTTATTTTTAACTGCGTATACTCTAAAAATTGGTATTGAAGCTTGTGTAACTTGAGAGGAGCATTACGATGTGAAGGCGGAACACGAGGAGGTCATGGTAGCGAGAATCGCCGTGGTAAATTTTGAGCGGAGGAGTCAAGCTCTACATGTTGTCATCGGTTGATGCGCCGCTACGCATCCATGCTATTCCGGCATTGAAAAATGGAAAACGTCTGTGCGGAGAGAAATGCAGCCCGAGACTCGTATCATTGTTGCGTGGACGATGAGACGAGGGTTGGAGGAAAAATGAGTGACGATTGCTTGCTCCATCTTTCGAATGTGGGATTACGCCCAAAAATTTTCTCCCACTCCTCGTGGGCGTGGAGGACACATGAAGCAACATAGCTAAGGTAAAACGTTGCTCCCATGAATGAATTTTTGCAAGTTGAATTTAAAAAGAATTCAAATGTTTACGTAGTTGTGTTTTGTGTGAATGCATGGATTGCACACGATTAAGAATGGATGGAATCCAAAAGATTAAGATGAACCAAAACCACGGGATTGTCGGCCTCATGATCGGCCTCATCATTCGGATCCAAAGAGTGAGCTGTAATGTTAAGCATGCATCGAGAACCTTGTGAGTTGGAGGTTGAACAATGTCGGAAATTTGAGTGGATCCACAACTTGTGAGTGGGTTCTTGAGCTAGCGTGGTGGAGTACCAACGTGCGTGGCTGATGAAATTCTTCACATAGAAGTACAAATTGAGGTAAATAAAAAAATAAACTAAAAATTCTACCCATTCTTATTTTCATGGGGAATTTAGATCGCAGGAGGAAACGGTTGTTTTGGCATTTTGAAATTTGATGAGCAATTTGGTGGTATTTTCAATTTATAGTTTGTGGCTGCATAATTTGGTGAAATCATTGTTGTTTAGGAAGCCTGGAAATGGTATCCAATTATTAATAATTGCATGTTTGAAAGGGAATTTTATCAAATTGTTAATTTGATTAAAAAAGACAATTAAGGATCCATAGAGAAGAAGTTGAGTTAAACATGGAAAAAAATCTAAGTGCTCGGTTGAGATCAAGAAGTTTAATGGGAGGAATAACTTCGAAATATGGAATGTCAGATGCACGAAATACTCGTACAACAAGGTGTGGCGAAGGCACTTTTGGGAAAATCCAAATGACCTTTTTCCATGACATATGATGAATTTAGTGACATCGATGACGGAACGTTGAGCGGCATACGATTGTGTTTGGCGGATGATGTTTTATTTAACATCGTGTCGGAGAAAACAGCTTGCGGGATTATGGACAAAGCTAGAAAAAGAAAGCTGTACATGACTAAATACTTAACAAACACCAATTCTTGAAAAGATAGTTGTACGACTTGCGCATTAAAGGAAGGTACAACAATGTAGATCATATGAATACTTTTAATAGTCTCTTGGTGCGAGTTAGATATCATAGAAGTAAAATTTTATTTAGACGATAATTTGTAACTTTATTATGCTCTTTGCACGAGTCATGGGATCATTTTGTTACTTCTATAAGTCTTGATTCATCGAAACCCTTGAATTTGATGTTGTTGTTGGAGCTATGCTATACGAGAGAAACCGAAGCGGGGTAAAATTTAGAAACCTCTACATCAGAAGTAATGATGGTTAGAGGTTGATCTAAATAAAAACGCTTCGATCAGAAAAACAACTTTCGATAAAAATCAAAAGGGAAGAAGAGTAAGCTAAAATCTTGGTTTTGCGGCAAATCGGGACATTTGAAGAAGAATCATTGGAAAGATAAAGCAGCATCAAAGAATACAACGAGAAAATAAAGAGGCAAACACGATAGATATAGGTTCGGCATTTGGTTCAGGAATAAGTGATGAAGTTTTATCAGTTAATTTTCAAATCATGATCGGCATTGGTACATTGAATTAAAATTAACGTCACGATCACATGTGCATTCATAAAGAGTGGTTTAAATCTTATAAGTCAATCAATGATGGAGTAGTTTACATGGGCAATGATTTCTCATGTAATGTTGTGGGAATTGGAAGCATCCATATTAAAATGTTTGATGGGACAATCAAAATCTTAACTTAATGTAAGACATGTGCACGAACTCGAGAAAAAATCTTGTTTCTCTAGGAGTGTTAGACAAAAATTGATATAAAACTTTATTCAAGGTGGAGTAATGAAAATTTATAAAGGAATCTTATTAGTAATGAAAGCAAAGAAGGTTGGAAATACTTTCCATTTTAGAAGAAGAAGCAGTGAGATCATGTTTCAAGCATGTCCCGAAAACGACAATGATTCTATTCGACTATGGAATCGACGGTTGAGCCATATGAGAGAAAGAGGATTAAAAATATTATGCGATCGTATGTTACTTCCTAGTTTAAAGTCTTTTAAGTTAGATTTAACGGAACATTGTATATATGGGAAGCTCATCAAGCATAAATTTAAAGAAATTTGGAAAACATACTAGTAAAGGAATCCTTGGTATATCCATTGATGTTTGAGGTCATCTCTACAACCTCATATGGACGATCATCATATTTGTATCTTTATAGATAAATTTCTCTAGAGAAATATGGGTCTATATGTTAAAAATAAATTCTGATGTATTCACGAGTTTTCAAGCGAGTTTAGAGCATTAGTAGAAAATATCCTTGGAAGGACCATTAAATGTTTAAGAGCGAAAATGGTGGTGGGTTTACTTCAAAGTAATTTGATAATTATTGCAAGGAAGTTGGGATCGAAAGACATAGAACTACTGTATATACTCCTCGGAAAAATGGAGTTGTTGAACGCATGAACATGAATCTCTTAGAAAAAGCAAAGAGTATGCTTAAATATTTAATTTACGGGAAGGTATAGATAGAATCGGTATATGCGGCTTGCTATTTGATAAATCGATCACCATCGAAGCCCCGCAATAGGATGCAAAATTCATCAAGAGAGTATGGAAGGTCATCCTTGTGATTATTATGCTTCGAAAGTTTTTGGTTGTGATACATATGCTCTAATTAAAACATCGGCATTGTTAGATCCTAAATCAAAAAGATATATCTTTGTTGGATATGGTGATGGGATTAAGGGATACGAGTTGTGGGATCCTACAACTCACAAGATCATCATTAATAGAGATGTTAAATTCAATGAATCTTCTCTAATAATCAAATGTAGATACTAAATTGAAACGGGGAAAATGTACCTAGAAGTTTCAACATATTCGGTTTGCGGCAATTCCAAACTCACAGAAGATAATAAATATAGACACGATTTCGGATAGAAGATCATGAAGAATTTCTACGGACAAGAACCAAATTGTGGAAGAAATAGAAACATCTTTAAGAAGGTCCACAATGTATTACCGATGAAATAGGTAACCACATTGTTACCTACTTTTTTTGGTAGCATAAAAAGCACCCAATTTTGAAAAATCGTGATGCGAAATCCTTTTTTTTTTGAACATTTACAGCCTCTAATATTTTTATTTATGAAGTATGAATATTTGTTTTAAAATTTTAGTGATTTTCATACTAATTTTAGAAACGTATTGATGCGACATCAACTTTTTTTTTTTTAAATGAGTGATTTTCATGCTAATTTTGAAATGTATTGGTATTTCCATCAACCTTTTTTTTTTAGAGTGGTGATTTTCATGTTGGTAATAAAACACAAAACTTAGATAATATATATATATATATATATATATATATATATATATATATATATATATATATATATATATATATATATATATATAGAAACAATTAAAAAAACCAATAAAAATACTAAAAAAAAACAAAATTAACTTACGTAAAAATAAAAAATTTAAACAAAAAAAAAACAAAAAAATTCAAAAATTGTATCAAAAGAAATGACAAAATTTTGAGAAAAAAAACACATAATTTAAAAGAAAAAAACAAAAATTAACCAAAAAAAAAAAAAAAACATCAAAAACATTTTTTTCTAAGTTATTAAAATATTTAGTATAATTAAAAAAAAAAAATTTAAATAGAAAATTTAAAAATAATTTAAATTTCAAAATTAAAATTTAAGAATAAAAAAAATAAAATACAAAAAAGAAAAATTAAATTTAAAAATTTAAATTAAAAAAATAATAATAATAAGAAATGAAAAATACAAATTTTAAAATTAACAAAAAAAACAAATTAAAAAAAAAAAACAAAACAAAATTAAAAATTGAAAAAGAAAATTAAAATAAAAGAATTAAAATAAAAAAAACTATCATTCAAAAACAAAAAAAATGAAAAAAAGCACGTGCAAATAATTAAAAAACAAATATCCATAAATTTACTATTTTACGCGGAGCGTTTTCATTGTGGGCTTGGGGTGAACGAGCTTATGCATGGAACCAATTCATTTTGATGTAGTCTCCGTATTAATAAAAACGGGTTTTCGCCCCGGTGGGTACCTAACCGGCCCAGGCACAGTATGTTCCCCAAGACGACGCGCCTGATGTTGGGCGGCGGGCGAGGGCGAAGGTATTTCACACAGTAAGGTTTGTTGTTTGAATAGAATGAGCTTCGCAAGGCTACGTGCCGCGCAGAGACCCCGCGGAATTTGCCCGACCAGACGGTTGCCCGAGACGTCCAGGGAAATTAGCTTCTGGTTTTTGCCAAGCTTCCGCGGGAGTGTGCCGGTAAAAGAATTGTTCCAGATCATCAGTGTTTGGAGCTTGGGTAGGTCTGCGATTCCGCGCGGAACCCGGCCGCTCATGCAGTTGATCATCAGGCTCAGGAGTCTCAGATGTTTGAGGCGCGTGAAGGTCTTTGGAATGGGGCTGGTGAGTCCGTTTTGCGACAGGTCGAGGTCCTGGAGCTCGGGGAGGGTTCCCAGCTCTGGAAGAACAGGGCAGCTCAGATTGTTTTTAAAAAGATACAGCGTGTGAAGGGCTCGCAGTTCGCTTAATTCGACTGGTAGATTCCCTGAGAGGCCTGAAGATGCAATGTCCAGGTATTTGAGCTTGGCCATGCTGCCGATTTGGGGGGGAATTTTGCGAGAGAAAGAATTGTAACCGAGCTCGACGCGCTCCACATTGCAGAGTTTCCCCAATTCCGGAGGCAGAGCCCTGGTGAGATTATTGCCCGCAGGATCAAGAAATGTGAGCGTGGAAATCAAGCCGTACGAGGGCGGAATTCGTCCTTCGAAGAAACTCCCGGCTAAATTCAGACGCGCCAGACGGGGAAGCTCTGAAAATTCTGCCGGAAGCGGACGGGTGAAATTGTTGCTGTAGGCATTGAAGTCTACTAGGCTTTTGAGCCATGAGACGCTGGTTTCTATATTTTGGTATAGATTAGAAAAATGTATCTTTCTGATCAATTAAATATACACAGAATCCTACGGTTCAAATCGCCCATACAGACCAGAAAATATATAGTCCCAACAGGCTGCCGGCGACTGGAGCTTCGTGTGGAACATGTCTTCTTGAAATTCCCAACAGAAGCAACAACCCAACATTCCTTTCATTATACTAATGACTGTTAATCACTGTTCATGATGAGTATGGAGACATGGTTCGCCAGGTCGCAGGGACTCAATAATTTAAATATAAATGATCGCTGGCAATCTTTGCATGTGAGAATATAGAATTCCCAAATGACGCTGCTGATTATGGTCATGTCTGTGCTTGCCATATATGTATATATAATCTTTGAGTTAGACAATGGCTTTTCTGTCAGGCATCTTCTAGAAATAATGAAAAATTGCTGTAAAAGACTCCATGATAAGTCATGGAAAATGAGAGAAAACGGAAAGGGAGCAACCCGGTAGGTCCTGTGGCCGCCTTATTGGTCTGTTGCAGGTCAGATCGCATTGAAGGTTTGGATCTGATTTTTTTTATTTGGTCAATTTCTTTCACTTCACTTCACTGTTGAACATAATTCTTGATTCATCGCTCTACTTTGGCAAAGAAAAAATTGCATTAAAAGATAACATTATTGGAACTTGGAAGGTAAGGAAGGCCAACTCAATCTGGAATAGATTGGCATTCAATGGGCTTGTGGTCAAATGCAGTGAAAGGTTTGTAGTTGCACAGTGTAAAGAAACAAATAATGGGCTTCAAGGCCTAATATATGAGATCTGTTTTTAGGTTGCCAACTGTGAATAAACAAATCATGGTTCATAACATGGTTCATAATAAGAGCGGATGATATATATTACAATTCAATGGGCATGTGGTCAAATGTAGTGACAAACAAGAAAGGTTTGGAGTTGCTCAGTGTAAAGAAACAAAATCATGGCTTTAAGGTCTAATACATTATAAATGTTTTTAGGCTGCCAAGTGTGAAGAAACAAATCATGGTTCACAATAAGAGTGGATGATATATATTACAATTGTTTTTAAAGCGTGAAGAAACCAATCACATTTCATATCGGTCACGTTTCAAATATATTAATTTTATTTTATTTAAAATAAATTTAATTTAGCATTGGCAACACGTGGCACAAGTATGATGTGGTAGACAATGCCCTTATTAAGAGCATCACGTGGCACAAGTGATGATGTGGCAGATAATGCCCCAATTAAGAGCAACACATGGCACACGTCATGATGTGGCACAAGCAATTCACTAGACATGCTGATGTAGCATGCAGATTTAGCAAACAAGCCAATCTGGCAAAGTGGTTGTGAAACATGTGGACCAATCAAAAGCCACCGCGTGCTAGCTTCCGAATGGTGAAGAAGGCCCAACCAGACAAATATGATGTGGCAGAAGCAGCGCACTCGACACGCTGATATGGCATACATATTTGGAAAATATGCAAAATTGGCAAAGTGATTGTGCAACATATGACCAATCAAAAGCCACCACATGGCAGCCTCTGAATGGTGAAGAAGGTTCAACAAGCTGGGAAAAGGGTGCAAAAAGAATCAAACTGCTGAGCTCAGCACCAAAAAAAAATGTAATAGTTTACCAACATATTAACTGATGCCAATTGAAGTTAAAATGGATGGAATATTTATTATACGCAGGGTTATATTATATTGTCTTTTATTTTGGTTAATTTTTTTTTTTAATTAGTTTTGAAAATTTTACATAGACTTTTTTAGAAGTTTATAAAAGTTTTGAAAAAAATAAACAAAATATTATGCATGTGGCTGTCTACTATAATTTAAGTAAGTATTTGCATAAAAAATAGCGAACAACTATCTACATGGCATTATGTTGTGCAATAGCATTCATGACATTCTCGCATTCATTATTAAAGTTTAACCTTCAAAGACACTACAATATATCATGTGTTCTTATTATGGCATTTTGTACTCGGTTGTGAATTGTTTCTTGACATTAGAATCTATATCATAAGCTATTTTTAATTTAAATGGACAAGGGGCCCCACAATCCAACTTGGACCTCCAATCTGTTAGCGATCATGTCGACCATTCAAAAGTGCAATAATTTTATTCCTTTGCATTTTTTTTTAACGCCTGGATAATCAAGAGGATTGTTAAAAGTAATTAAATAATATATAGAATTTGAATTTATATATTTATTCTATTTTTAATAATTACATGCTATGATAAGAAAAGATTTCAAAACCAACCAAAAAAAAAAAAGAGATAAAAAAAATCATAATAATAATAATAATAAAATAAATAAATAAAATATGAATAAATAAATAGAAATAAAATAAAATAAAGATAGAATTAAAATTAAAAATAAAATAGATAAAAAAAAATCTTAATTGCAAAAATAAGAATAAAATAAATAAATAAATAAATCAATAGAAACAAAATAAAACAAAGATTAATAAATAAATAAATAAAATGAAAGAAAAAAAAAATTACATAAATTACAACTTAATAATATTAAATTAAAAATTAATACTTTTATTAAAATAAATATAAATATTTAAAATTCAAATTAAGTATATGAAAAATATGCTTTGAGATATGGTCTAATGACTTGTACCGTTCTTCTTATGGTTTCAGCTCCTTCCCGTGCTCGTCAGCTCCTCCGCGTCCGTGCTTCTGTCGCGTTGTCCCCTTTCGGCGTCCTGTCGGGTCATTTATTAAAATGACCAAACAAACACTGTTCACCCCAGCCAATGAGCAACAGTTATCCATCGCGCATGGGACCAGTCAAATCTTGACATGTGTAACTGCTGGAATCGCCCTACATGTCTGCTATTTCGCTGTTTTGATCTTCAACCCCGGAGGCGACGTCTCCGTAGGGCCGCGGAAGCACGCCCACACCAAAACTAAACACATCCGATTCTACCGCTGGCCGCCCGGTGTGAAAGCACTCTGGTGCGATGTAGCCCATGGTTCCCACGAGACCAGTTGCTATGAAGGGTCTCCGGTCGTGTTCAATCAGACGAGCAAGGCCGAAATCGCCGAGCCGGGCATTATATTCAAAGTCGAGCATGATGTTGCTGGTTTTCACGTCCCGGTGGATCACCTGCTGCTCGCATTCCTCGTG
Organism: Pinus albicaulis; assembly: GCA_034641835.2. Lineage (NCBI taxonomy): Eukaryota > Viridiplantae > Streptophyta > Pinopsida > Pinales > Pinaceae > Pinus > Pinus albicaulis. The sequence continues at coordinate 765,331,589 of CM076572.1, forward strand.
GAGATACAGCCGAGCGGTCATACAATTGGGCAAGCGCGGTGCACCACATTCAGAGCTCGCGCCTACAAGGAAACCAACATTGACACCTCCTTCGCCACTTCGATGAAGGCAAACTGCCCAAGCGCTGGTGGCGACAACACCCTCTCGCCCTTAGATCTGGCCACACCTACCACATTTTGACAACAAGTTTTACACTGATTTGAGAAGCCAAAAGGGACTTCTACACTCCGATCAGCCATTGTTTAGCGGAGGCTCTACAAATTCCCAAATCACCACCTACAGCTCTAACCAAAACACTTTCTTTACGGACTTTGCGGCAACCATGGTGAAGATGGGGAATATTTCTCCTCTCACTGGTACTAGCGGACAAGTCCACAAGAACTGCAGGAAGGCCAATTAACATTTAGGTATTAGCGAGGTCTGAGCACTAGTTCTGTGTGTGCTCATTAACAGTGATCGCTTCGCGGAAGAGACGTTGAGGGCGATATCAGTGATCCGATTGTCCTACTCTTAAAATCCAATATTCCATATCGTCCCGAAATTTTTATTTTCATTAAATTACTTCCCTTACATATCTACCGCCCCGGCGTTCCTTTATAATATTATGGTTGGTTGGCATCAGCCGCCATCGCTAGCCTCAATGCAATGAAAGAAAGACTACCAATAATATTGTTGCGCTTGCCAGCTGCAATGCTGATAATCTCGACAGCAGAACAACAAGCGACATGGTTCCCAGATTTTAATTTAATACTTATAAGCTATGCCATTTTTCCCGATGTATCTTTCCGTTTAAATTTTTTAAAATTGGATAGAGATTTATTGAACTTTGTTTGTTTAAATTTATTAAATTGAATAGAGATTTTTTGAAATTTCTTAGCGTAACAATAGGAAAATATATTATTTTAGTTTTATGACTCTTTGTAATGTTATCCGTTAGTGATCAAAATAATATTTAATGTCGGTTCATAAAAATTTTAAATAATTGTAAAAAGATTAATTACAAATTTATTAATTTAATATAGTTTGATCATTATCATTCACATTTTGTTAGATTTTATTTAAGAATACTTATAAAAGATATATGATAAATAAACAAAAATATAAATAAATTGGAAGTATGGTAAATAAATAAAAGTTGTTTTTCTACTTACTCCAAAACTATGGTAAATAAATATAAATATAAATAAACTAGAAGTATGGTAAATAAATAAATAAAAAATTTATACTTACTCTAGATGTATGGTAAATAAATAAAAATATAAATAAACATGAGGTATGGTAAATAAATAAAACCTCTTTTTATACTTACTCTAGACGTGTGGTAAATAAATAAAATATAAATAGACTAGAGGTAGTAAATAAATAAAACATATTTTTATATTTACTCCATAAAACTATTTATATTTAAAAAAACTAAAAAATGAGATTTTATTTAGGTGAAACCTATAGTCCAAATGCCATGGAACAAATTATTATTAATGCCATGGACTAAATACTATGGGTCAAATACAATATTATAAAAGAGGTTTGGTAACTAAATAAATATAAAAAAGGTATGGTAAATACATAAAAATATATCAAATATGATTGGAAATCAACAATGAAGTACATACCAAGCCTATGGGCCAAATTATTATTAATACCATGCAAAAAAATATTATTAACCTTAATATTAATATCAAAAGGTTATTTTTATTATTGTTAAATCTAATATTCATATTATAATATTATTAAATTTAATAATTTTGGATTAATACAATATCAAATTTGTTATATTATAATATATATATTAATATATCATGATCTATATCAACTCTAGATATATATGGGAGGGAAGAACAAAGACACCTTGATATAGGTGGAGAGATGGGGAGTGACAAGGGAGAGATGAAGATAAACTAAAGGAGAGGGGGGAGGAGCAATGAAGAGAGAGAGAGGTAGGAGAGGAGTAAGAGAGGTAGAGAAGGGTAAGAGAGGCAAACACAAATATGGAGGGGGGGAGAGAAGGAGAGAGGGAGGAAGATAATGAGAGGATTGGAGAGATAGAGAGAGAGAGGACTTGAGAGAGAAGAGGAGAGAGGGAGGGATAACGAGATGGATTTGGAGGGGGAGAGAGGGAGAGAAGAATAAATGTATAGAGAGTGAGAAGTGGAGAGGGAGACGGAGTGGCAAGGGAGATATGAAGAGACAGGGACTAGCAAGGGAGAGGGGGAGAGAGAGGTTGGTATGAGAGAAAGGGGGAGAGAGGAATGACGAGAGAGAGGACTTGAGAGATAGGAGGAGAGAGGGAGGGAGAGAGGAGGAGAGAGGGATGGATATAGAGATGGAGTTGGAGGGGGACAGAGGTAGGGAAGAAGAAATGCATAGAGAGAGAGGAAGTGATAAGGGAGAGATGGAGAGAGAGTGTATATGTTAGGGGTGAGATAAAGAGACAAAGAAGGAGATATGGAGAGAAGGGGGCAAATAAGGCGAGAGGAAGGGATATAGTAACAGAGTTGTAGGGTGAAGAGAGAGAGAGATGGGGGGGTGGGAGAGAAAGGGAGAGAGAAGAAGGAAGAGAGAGGATGTGAGAGAGTTGAGAGAGGGAGGGAAAGAGATATGGAGTTGGAGGGGGAGAGAGAGGGAGGTAAGAAGAAATACATAGAGAGAGAAAGGTGGAGAGAGAGAGAGGGAGTGATAAGGAATATGGAGAGAGAAGGAGAGAGGATAACAGGATGAAAGAGAGATAGAAGAGGAGGAGAGGGAGAGAAGGGGAAGATAGAGATATAGATGATAGATGAAGAGAGGGAAGAAGAGAGAGATGGAGAGAGGGAGGGATGGACATAGAGATTGATAGATATGGTGTGGGAAAGTGTGTGTGTGTTTTTTTTGGGGTGGGGGGGGGGAGAGGGGGGGGTTGAGATAAAGAGAAAAACAAGGATAAATGGAGGGAGATATAGATATAGATGGAGAGGGGAGAGAGAAGAATATTTCTTACACTAGATGCATTGATTTTAGTGTAGATGGTGATTTCTAATCCTATTTGATTGCCTGCACTAGATGCATTAATTTCAGTGTATATGACGATTTATAATCTTATTTGATTTCTTGCACTAGATCCATTGGTTTTAGTGTAGATGGTGATCTTATGCAACCATAAGGTCACAAATAACCAAAGATGGAGGGTTAGTGGAATTAACCCCACACTTACCCACATTCGTGCAACAAAAACTACAATTAACATATACCATGAACTGTGGGTTATGGCCCACATAAACTCCCTTTTGCTCACAACGGACTATAATTTTGGAGTTTTATTAACATACATACGTTTAGCAATCAACATCGCTTAATTTATAACAGAACACACATAATAGAGATCCCTTACATATACACAAAATAGGGGTTTTCGGGTCCCACAATACTTGACCAATCACAATACATCGCACTTCGCTTGCCCGCAACTTTAAATGTTTCGCAATAAATGTATATCCTATCTTGTGCGATATGCGATCACATCGCATCGCATCCAACATAACTTACCATGCGAAACTTAAAACATAAAATCTGTGATGCACGCTAATGCGCAGTGTTGACATGTGGCTCCTCCCTTCCACCACATCGCAACTTTCAAACCTTATTGCATCGCAAAAAAAATACTTTACCTTGCGAAGCCTTAATTCCATCTGCTAACATTTGCAATGTGCGAACTTGCGATTTGTTGTCCTCCGTTGATATTCTACACGATCTAACGGTCCTCACTGCTTTCCCTCCATTGCATCACATCTTCCCAAATTAACTTACGATGTCATCTTAACCGTTCATCTCTCGCCTTCACATCTGCAATCTAATCACGACCATCCGCTCACCTTCACACGATTATTTCTTTACCTCTTTTTCTCGCACCGATCTCTGTCGTTAAATATTAAAACCTTAATTCTACGATTCGATCCTCACTGTCTGATCGCCTTCCTTGGAAATCTTCTAAGTGTCTTCTGCCTTAGTCGATTTCTCTTCTTTCTACTGTCGTCGCTCTACAACACCCCTATCCTTCCACACTACTCCTCCTGAGCTTGTTCTTGTTTTATTTAACGCTATCTCTCCTGAGCTTGTTCTTGTTATCGAATCTTATCCTGAGTTATCACGCTCAATGTACACTTTTTCATATTATTTAAAGCTAGGATTCGTGTTTTATTCCTTTCAATCCTGCACATAATTTTATCTGCACAAATTCACTCCCGTTAGCTTCATTCATAGCTAATTAACTCCCAGACTAGAATCATCTAGATTCTACCCAGCCATATAGTCTTTTATCACTAAGAAAGACTTATACATTCAATCTATAATTTGTTACACTGATATCGAATCCTTTCTATTATGGATCACTCAGCACATAAAGAAATGACACAGTCAAAATGAAATTCGATTTCCTCATTAATTAAATAAATGTGCAGGTACAAATAAAAACCCTGTTTACAACCTATCTTTGGCCTGATCTGCCTTTACATGGCCCTTTCATCTTCCTCTCTCTCTATGCCCATAGGCTTACAATTAAGTTTCCTCTCTAACAATATCTCTCTTTTTTTCCCTCATGTTTGTGCCTTTGAGGCTTTACAAATATATTCAAAAGGTTCTGTAACCAATTTTGGTTCAGGTCCTCAATCTTCTCAACTAATTTCTAAGAATCATCTAAGTCCTCAATTAATTCCTAAAATCTCTTCTTTATCCCTTGAGGATCTCAACATTCAACTAAATCCTAAGGATCCTCCATAAATCATGAACTACTTTCTAATCTAATATTTACAATATTTTAGAATATCTCAATCCACACTAATCACTTATCTATCACTCATGTTCTCCTACATTTGAGAACATTTACAAATATGCCTCTCAATATTTAATTAAATCCTATTCTAAATGTCTCACATAAATCATTCAAAATATTACAAATTACATTAATTAAATACTTAGGAAACCAACTCTTTTGAAAAACACAAGACCCCCTATATTCTACTAAATGTACAAATCTTCATAACCATGATGCTCCTGCATGAGACTCCCAAGGTAGAAAATAAGCACGATCTCCAAATCACGTGCTTCCAATCTTTATCCTCTTGGATCCCATACTTTATTCTTCAGTGATTTCCTTGCTTCTTTTAACTGTTGTCTACGTACTTTGATGTGTTTCCTTGCTTTTCTTGGTTTCCATACTTTCGTTTGTAACATTCCATTGAATTTTTCTTCAATTTTTGTTACAGTCCAGCCTTTCATCCAACTATATGTCTGTATTCTTCTTACACAACTCATTTTCTTATCTTTCTTTCTCATAAGCTTCATCAAATTCTCTATTTCTCTATCCAAATTATTTTTCTGCTGTTGTCCTTTCCTTTGTGTAAGAGTTTCAAAACTCTTGTTGTCTTCAACTTCTGCTACTATTTTTGAGATTACTCCAAATACTGTTGTAGATATTTCTTTGGACATTGTTGCAAATATTTCTTCGGACATTGCTACCTCACAAACTTCCTAAATATATTTTAAGATATATCCCTCTGCAACATCCCTCTTCAGCTCACTACTTGAAAATTGACTTTCAAAAAGTAAACTGCTCTTCAACTCCCTGACTATAGTAACATTTTCTTCCTTTGCTGTAGATTCTTTGCAGTCTTCATCAAGTTCTTTCTTCTCTACTGGTGCTTTCAACCAATTATCCAATAACTACAATTCTTTCTCCCATTTACTAACCAATTGTACATGTGATTTTCCTTGGCTATCTTCATAAGATAACATAGTATCATCCTCCATATTTATGACAGTTTCCAACAACTGCTCTTCATTTGTACTTTCAGCAAACATGTCTTCAAGCCCTTTCTCCTGCATGACAGTTTCAAATGGCTATATTTTTCCTACATTCACACAATATTCATTAGTATTAAAAACATAGGACTTCATGCTTCCATTTGGTGTCTTGACCACCAAATCTTCAGGCTGGTATGTGTTAGACTCCTATACCAATAGGTGTCATATATCATGATTGACTTGATGAACTATGTAATATGTTCATACATTTTCTTGTTTCAAAGGTTTTCCATATTATCAAAAAGATCAAAAAATTTAAAAAATGAAAAGAGGGTATACCCTAAAAGAAAAATCAAAGGGTGAAAAAAAAATGGCCAAAAAAGTAAAAGAAAATGAACCCCACCAAAAGAAAGGCCAAGGAAAGTGCACAAGTTTAAATGCCACTACTTTTTTCTCTTATGTAAATAAACAAATTTTGTACAACTTGTATTTTATGCCACAATTTATGAACAGTTAAACAGTTTAAGCTTGGCTAGTTCATCTTTCAATTTTATGTTTTAGAGATAGAGAATAAAATCTGACCAAACCGTTTAATCTTGGCAGATAAGTAGATAGGTAGAGTAAATAAAAGGAGCTCAACAGCTTAATCTGAGCCCTTGGATGTAATAAGGTTAGAATTAGATAGATTTCCACATGTAAAAAGAAAAAGTGTGATAAGGTTTTGCCAGTCTAAGTGCACCCTAATAAAGAAGAAAAAATGGTAGGTTAAAGTAGGTAGGGTAGGTAGATGTTGTTGCAGAATTACATGTGATGGATAATGACTCTAGATGTGTTAAATCTTTACTTTCATCACAAGTGCAAAGATAGACACTACACTGGAAAAATTTCAAGCAAAGCAAAGTCAAATTATTAATTTCCCTTCTCATTTTTCCCTAAAAATTTCACTAATTTCCCCTAAGTACTAAGGCATTTGAAAATTAGAGGGGCTCAAGGCATTTCCTTGACTTTTGGAGGGACCGGACCCTCGGCCCAATAATTGGAAAAGCCTAAGTACTTAAAACCATTCATAATGTCATTCATTCAATTCTAAAAATTTCTTCCTAAGTAAAATCCTATTTTACTTAGGAAAATTGTGCAATATCTCATAAAAACCCTTTTTAAAGCATAAGTTAAATACATTACCCTAATGTTTTACACTTAGTGCTTCCATTCATTTTTTTTCATATTAATTTCTAACTTTATTATATAAATCCCTATTAAAATCTACCCATTCCCCTATTATTTTAATAAAATTCCAAATTATTATTATCCTGCCCCTTTGGTTGAAAAAAACCATATAATTATAGTAATTGTGATTAATTGGTTAAATTTCTGATTAATTAAAAACCCGACACCTTGCCGTATAAAAAGGAATTAATTAACCCTCATGGTTAATTAACAACCTAATCCACCAATAAAATCTCCCTCGACGTGGTTAAATTATGTTTGATTGCATTGGGCCCGCTCTTTAACTCTCCGTCATCTCCCTTTTCCGACGACCGTTCGATCAACCAATCCATGATCTACGATTGTCATCCATATCGCTGCGCCTCCACATCCGAATGACAACGCGCGATGGCTAAGCGGTTTTCTGAACAGTGTCGCGCCACGTGTCGTATATTATATGGAATCGCTTGCCCTTCGCTGAAAACCGCCCATCCCCAAAAGCTGTGCGATGAATACCGCTTACCGCTTGCCTCCCATGACAACACAACCGTACTTGCTGACGTCATCCAATTAAAAAATAAAAAAACCCCGCCAACCTTTGACTTTGAAAATAAAACAAATAAAACCTGCGTCATTTTCACTATCCCATGCAGTGACCAGTGTCCCATGCAACAAATTTCAAAATCAACTGTCGAAGATTGTTAACCGCCACCTTGCTGAGGAAAATTGCATTCGAGCAATCCAGAATTCATCTGCCATAGCCAACACCTGTTTTCGTCACTGTTCGTTTCCCGGAAAACAGGTATTTACCCAAATTCCCGTTGAACTCTGCAAAATCCTGGTTTTTGTTTTAATTCCACACGAAAAAAACTGAAACAAGGTTCAAGATTGGTCTTTATTTTATTCCTCAATTCCCAAAATTGCAATTATATTCCCAAAAACTGTGATTGTGCTTGTTTTTTCATCAAAACTCGAATTCATTTCTGAATCCACAAGAACCAGAAATGGAAATTCCCGTGGCTTTGAATGTCGCGCCCCTGAATGCCCCTCATAGATATTTAGACTATCTGCCTCTAGCAGATAGGGATTTCCAAATTAAAGACCTCGTCCTCAGTGAAAATCCTCTCCGAATTTTTTTCCACTGCAGAGATAGCTACCTGAATGGCTCTGACATTTTTGGACTATGGGAATCCAATCTTCCAATGTATCTTCTCCCCTCAGTCCACATTTTTCCTGAAATAATCTATTACTCTCATGCCAATTATGATCCCAATCAACGAGCAGTCATGTCCCCGAGTCAAACCGTCCTTTTCCCAATAATTTCTCAGTCTATCAATGAAATGTTACAGTTTCAGCCAGGTCAAGCCCTGACTCCCCTTTCCATGGGAGATTTACTTGAGAAATCGACCAATTTATCCCAAGAAGAGTTAAATCGCCTCTGCCAAAATTTCATGTTGCCAGAACATCAGCCCAAAGGCCCTCCCCCTTATGGATATACCTTTTTCACTGATGTGGGAAGACTCATTTTGAATATGATATCTTCTGTAATGGGTTTCAATACTAGTGAATATGTTGATCAATTAACCCTAGTATTGTTGTCAATTTTTACCCCTGGACAGCCCCTTGCTGTCAAATATGATTTTGCTTCCTACATTGCTGATAAAATCCATGATCAGTTCGTGAAATTGGAAAATGAAAGAGTTTTCAAATATTCCTCTGTTATTTACCATCTCATGCTTTACTATCAATCAGAGAGTTTCCCTTTCCATGTCATGAAACTTGATGCCAAAGGAAATCCTAGGTCTGTAATCTTTTGGTCTGCAATCACTCATAATTCCTCTGATTCTCCTTATTCTTACAATGAGTTCATTGACCTATTTGTACACCCTGCAACTACCTTATTAACAGGAGTCTCCCCTCCTAGGGTCAATAGTGACATCAAGAAAATTCTCCAACTCTCAAAGCAATACAGGATAGGTGATTAGTACCTATACTGGAATCATACAGAAATCAGAATGTATGGGTGTGAGTTATGTCCTTTCAAGTTACCAAAATATGTCCCAATGAGGCTCTTTGCCTTAGAATATTTCAGACAGATGATAAATTCAGACATAGTCCATTTTTGCAATGCCAAGAAAAAATCTCAGCTCAAAATTAAGAGTCAATTAGGTCCTTTTGTCTGCAATTCTAGGGATGCTGGAAAAAAGCTGAAAGAATTCTAGAAGACTATCTCAAATTGCAGAAAAGTTTCTACTGGGTACCTTATGACCCAAACAGCTTTATTTGTGATAGGAGGATGAAAAACAAATTGTCACCATACCTTCATCATAGAATTCGAGAAATTGAACAATATGCCAATATGAATGAATGGATGGAATGGACGTTGATAGAACAAGATAGTGAACAAGCCGGTGTTGAAAATGTTATGAAAGATCTTGAGAAAATACTTGACCTGGATTCTTTTGGACAGGTCCAAAGACCAGGAATTGGTCCTTCTTTTGCTGGAACCTTTCAGTAAAATTTACATGAAATAAGTGCATTGGCCACAGTAGCATCCAAAGGGAAAGAAAAGGAGGCTGATATACAAGTTACCGAGAAATTCACAATGACAGAACAACCTGAAACTTCTAAGGAACAGGGCCAAATACAGACTTCCCCCGCTCAAATTAATGTGGCAGAAATTTCAATTTTGCAAACTCTTGTCAATGAATAAAAAGGTAAGAAGAGAGATGCAGAAACAGCTACCCCTATCAGTGGATCTTCAGAACAACCTAATATAAAAAAACAAAGATTAAATCCTCTTTCAGAAGTAGAATCTTTTCAAGAAATCCCTGATAGTCAGAGGAGAGAAGAATTAGGAAGTCAGCAAACATGTACAATCAGTGGAACATCCACTAATTCACAGAGAAAAGAACTACAAAGGCAGCAAAGTGCAGAAGTATCTTCTTTCAAACCACCAGTGAAAGATGCCTGGGATATTAAAAGGACATTTATAAATATAAAGGCCTGAAATGATCCACTAAGACTTCAAGTCTACAATCAATATTTGAAGATGGCTCCTAAAAATCAACAAAGATTGATGTCAGCCTATGACATCCAGCAAGGTAAAATGGTGATGAGTCATTTTAAACCCAAAGTGCAGCAGCCTCAAACAGCTGCAGATTATGTCAGAACTAATTTTGAAGTCATAGCAAAGGATATTCATCCTTTGGATCAGATTGAGCTGCACAAACAGACAGGTGAAATTATTTATTCCACTTTAACTGATAAATCAATGATGACCCAAAAATTACAAGATTCTTTGGAGAATACTAATGCTCAATTGCATCTTGAAAAGGCCTCTTCTCAGGCTAAGGACAACAGGATAAATACTTTGGAAGAAATAATTATTGGATTAGGTCATAATCCCAAAGAAGTCAAGGGTATAGAAGCCTTGATTAAGAAGAAAGATGATGATATTGCAGCCTTGAGAAAACAACTGAAGTTACCATCCTCAAGGCATCCACAGACTGCAGAAATTATAAAGCAAAACTCTGAAGAAGAATTGATGGATTTTCTCTCGAAACTGAATGAGCAACTAAATGAGACTGAAAAAGAGCTTGAAAAGGCATTAAAGGACATGCAGCCAAATATTCCAGCATCTAGACCAGAAGTGATTACAGGTACAACAACAACAGGTCAGTCAACAGAATTATTACAGGGCAATACTTCCAATTTAAGCACTGAAGAATTAATAAAATCAATGGAGGAATTGAAAATCCAAGTGACAGAGCTCCAAAGAACAAAGGTACAATTCACCACTTTAGAACAAAAATATGATCTCTCGAAGATAAGTGTTGCAGAGAAAACAAGAGAGGTCAACAGATTAGAAAAATTGGTCAAAACATTAGAGAAGGATCTTACATTGGAGAAACATTTGAAGGAAATAAAATAAATTCTTTGGACCAACATCATTCAGTCAATAAATGATGTCTGGCCATCAATTCAAATAATGTATGAGCAGAATGATTTAGTTAAATTGGCTCTGGAAGAAATTCTAAAAGCAGGAGAAGAATTAGGGAACATGTCTGAAGAAGCCAACGAACTTATACACTTTTTGAATACTAAGAACATATATCAACTTGAAGAACTCAGCATCCAAGACAGAACAGGAACAATTTTGGAGATAAAAAGAGTTTTTACTAAAAGAACTCTAATGCAGAATATAGAAAGAAGATGCTCTGATATGCAGGAAGAAATCAATGCCTTTACAAAGAGATTGGATATTCTGTTGAATAAAGGATTGCCAAGTCCTTTAGTTTCAAATGATAAACTAATGAACCTTGAAAGTTATGTTGAGAAATTGAACAAGCATGTTGACAATCAGGGCAGTTCCTCAACTAGTTCATCAGCAGCAACAGCATTGCCTACAGGCAAAATTCTTCATGACAAATTGGAAAATTTGTTTTATCTCGAGCATGAGGTAAAGCATTTATTCCCAATTCAGCCTAGTTTATTCAGATATACAGAGACTGATGAAACTCTGAGGAAGCTTCAAAGAACCAGAATACCAGAAGCTCAATGGTGGGAAGAAATGTTAGAACTTTTGTAAAAATTATCCTTACATGAATTTTTGATTATTTACTACAGTAAGTCATGATAAGAAGGATAAAAAGGATAAACAGAGGTCAAATTGTATCAGTACAGATAAAGAGTATCAGTAAAACAGAGCAGGCAGCACAGAGTTACTAAAGATGACAGACACAAGCCAAATCATAGGGCCTGCCTCCAGCATATTCATTTAAAAAGGGAACAGCACAACATCGGTTATCCTTTCTCTTATCTACGAGACCATCTGTCTCTATTTTCTTGTAATATATCCATGATTCATCCTAGATTATATCTCATTTTGTTAGGAGATATTTTTATTAATTCTTTGTATAAATACTCCCTCAATTGGAGTATTGAGTGGTGGATTCTTAGACTTTGCTGTAACATTGATTACTTTGGAATAAAGTGTTGTTGGACAAATTTTGTATGGCTAGCTGAATAAGGAATTGATGTAAAAGACTTTTCACAGGATTCTTGAGTCAGACAACGGATCAATAAGTCATCTATCTCTTATGTTTTAAAGTTTTATACTTGTTTATTATACCATCTGTGTTTCATATCTGAATGATTAACGAAAAGGAATAAATCAGAAAGTGCTTAAGTGCAATTTGTTTTCAATCGTTGTTATTCTAAATGTTTTCTTCTGAACTAGTTTAAACAGTGAATTCTTAATTGCTCTTGTTTTCTAGTTTATTCATTTTGATATTTGGTAAAGAATACTTAATTTCTCTTTAGTAATAATCATTCAAGTTCCCTCTTTCGAATATGTTGAAGGATTCTTAGTTGCCCTTCACCCATTTCGAGTCCATTTCATTCTATTTAGTTTTATGATTGTTCCTTATTTGATTACCTTGCCCTGTGAAACCATCTCTTATTAAGAAAATTAATCGAGTTAAGCCATCTTTCTTTGACTCCATTAGCCCAATGGCCTAAATTACTCAGTCTTACCCTCTGCTATAGAATTTCATCACCCAATTTCAATCAAAAACCCTAAACTTTCATAACTAGCCTAATAATTTTTAAAACAAAGCTAAAACATAAAGAGAGAGCCCTCTCTGGGTACAGATTGGCTATATTCTGTACCTAAAAGTTGGTTTGTGGTTACCTCGGACCCCTTTCCTTTTCCCTACAACTTCAAGGAAAATCTGAGTGATAACAGTATGAACTTGTCAAACATCTCACAAGATCTTCATCTTGTCCTTCCTTCAACTATGTATAAGCTTCCTCATGAGGCCTAACTGTCTCATCCTTTTTCTTTAAAACAAAATTCAGATTATGTCTCTCTGCTTCCTCTTCTTTGACCATACCCAAAGATTGTCCATCATCATGTATTACACCTGCAACCATACAAAAATTTTTAATTTCAAAATCATAAGGCTCGGTAGCTTCAACTGATGTTTCAGACATCACTACTCCATATTCAAGTTCAAAAGGAACTTGTTCTTTTCCAAAAACTTTCTTTTGATGTAGCTCAACTCCTTTGAGCTTCTCTGACCTCAATTGAACATTAATTATATGTTCAAGCTTCCTCAGCTCTTCTATTAGTTGTATATTCACCTGCTGCTTTCTCTTCTCTTGTAGCCTATGTCATTTCACTTTCTTTCTCATAGTCCAACCATACCTCTGGTCTACCTCATTTCTCTGCAAAATATCCATCAATAATGCAAGTTGGAAATTTATCTTAGATTTATCTCTCTCATATTCTTCATTACTCATCTGTCTCCATACACCATTTGAATTGGAATCTTCTTTCTTCACTTTGTGGCTGCTTCTCGAACCTCTGCTATGACTATAAATAGTCATCTTCTTCTTCCTCTTCATGAGATATTCACTCACTATGAGCTGCACTTAAGCCTCTGCAATAGCAAGTCCTCCCTGCTATATTTACCTCTCCAAGCTTTCCTCTATACTTGGTCACTTGTCCCCTCTCTAGAACTTCCCTTGAGCATTCCTCTGCTCCTTCTAGACTTCTACACTCAACTCATTTTCTCTTATATTCCAATCCTCAATTGGAACAATCAGGTTCCGCCACATTGTTCTTTCTCAAGAAGTCTTTGTCGGTTCTTCATCACTACTTCAAAGTTATGATCTTCTTTTGTTGAGATACTTCATTAGTTGCAATTATCAATATTCAATATTTATTTAACCTGCAAAACTCAAATCAGAGTTACTATAAAACAAAACCTGCATGATTTCACAAGCAATCTCCTTCCACTCTTCACATTTGAGTGAATCTTTATTCTCTTCAAGAAAAAACCATCACTTTATCAGATTTTACTATCTAACTTTTATTTCTGCACTTTTCTAAACCTTTTCAGATTTATAATCCGACTTCTTCTCCTCTGATCCGGAATCACATTGAATCTTGTTTTGGTCTGCTACCAAATGTCTTCTGCATAGTTTAATTCTAAAATCTTCATAAAAAACTCTGCTTGTTCTAATTTCTCCTCCGAAGAACATACTTGCTCTAACTCTCTCCCAAAAGAGCTTTTACTCACTCTGATACCAGATTATGCAACCATAAGGTCGCAAATAACCAAATATGTAGGGTTAGTAGAATTAACCCCACACTTACCCACATTCATGCAACGAAAACTGCAATTAACATATACCGTGAACTGTGGGTTATGGCCCACATAAACTCTTTTTTTCTCGCAGCGGATTATAATTTTGGAGTTTTATTAACATACATACGTTTAGCAATCAACAACGCTTAATTTATAACAGAACGCACATAACAGATATCCCTTACATATAAACGAAACAGGGGTTTTCGGGTCCCACAATACTTGACCAATCACAATACATCGCACTTCTCTTTCCTGCAACTTTAAACGTTTCACAATAACCGTATATCCTATCTTATGCGATATGCGATCGCATCACCTCGCATCCAACATAACTTACCGTCCAAACCTTAAAACATAAAATCTGTGATGCGCGCTAATGCGTAGTGCTGACACGTGCCTCCTCCCTTCCACTGCATCACAACTTTCAAACCTTACCGCATCGCAAACAAAATACTTTACCTTGCGAAGCCTTAACGCCATCCACTAACATTTGCGATGTGTGAACTTGAAATTTGTTGTCCGCTGTTGATCTGCTACATGATCTAATGGTCCTCACTACTTTCCCTCCATTGCATCTCATCTTCCCAACTTAACTTGCTATTTCATCTTAACCGTTCATCTCTCGCCTTCACATCTACGATCTAATCATGACCATCCACTCACCTTCACATGGCTCTTTCTTCACCTCTTTTGCCTGCACTGATCTCTACCATTAAATCTTAAAACCTTGATTCTGCGATTTGATCCTCATTGTCTGATTGCCTTCCTTGGAAATCTTCTAAGTGTCTTTTGCCTTAGTGGATTTCTCTTCTTTCTACATTCACCACTCTGCAACATTGTTATCCTTCCATGCTACTCCTCCCAAGCTTGTTCCTGTTTTCTTTAACGCTATCTCCCCTGAGCTTGTCCTTGTTATTGAATCTTATCCTGAGTTATCACACTCAATGTACACTTTTTCATAATTTTTAAAGCCAAAATTCGTGATTTATTCCTTTCAATCCTACACATAATTTTATCTACACAAATTCACTCTCGTTAGCTTCATTCACAACTAATTAACTCCCAAACTGGAATCATCGAGATTCTACCCATCCATATAGTATTTTATCACTCAGAAAGACTTATACATTCAATCTAGAATTTGTTACAGGGAATTATGACACTGATATCTAATTATTTCTATTATGGATCACTCAGCACATAATAGAAATGACACACAGTAAAAATGAAATTTCCTCATTAATTAAATAAATGTACAGACACAAATTAAAACTCTATTTACAACCTAGCTTTGGCTTGATCTACCTTTACATGGCACTTTCCTCTTCCTCTCTCTCTATGCCCATAGGCTTACAATTAAGTTTCCTCTGTAATTATATCTCTTTTTTTTGTCCCTCTTGTTTGTGCCTTTGAGGCTTTACAAATATATACAAAAGGTTCTGTAACCAATTTTGGTTCAGATCCTCAATATTGTCGAATAATTTCTAAGAATCCTCTAAGTCCTTAATTAGTTCCTAAAATCTCTTCTTTATCCCTTGAGAATCTCAACATTGAACTAAATCCTAAGGATCCTCCATAAATCATGAACTACTTTCTAATCTAAGATTTACAATATTTCAGAATATCTTAATCCACACTAATCACTCATCAATCACTCGTGTTCTCCTACATGCGAGAACATTTACAAATATGCCTCTCAATATTTAATTAAATCCTATTCTAAATGTCTCACAAAAATCACTCAAAATATTGCAAATTACATTAATTAAATACTTAGGAAACCAAATCTTTTGAAAAACACAAGACCCCCCTAGATTCTACTAAATATACAAATTTTCGGAACCAAGATGCTCCTGCATCACGATCTCTAATCCTATTTGATTGTTTGCACTAGATTAGTGTAGATATTGATTTCTACACTAAGTCTTGAGTTTTAGCTATAATTTAACTTATATTCCCTTATTCAACACTTAAACATATAGTTATTATTATCTAATATAGTTATTTATATAAGTTTTTTACAATTTGGAAGCAACTACCTCTTTTACAAATATTAAATGAATTTGTCATGAGAAATTTCATTGGTATTGAGTCTTGTATTGATGGATGAGATCTCTTTTGACTTTATTTCTATCTTTATTGGTTCAAATTAAGGCTTTAGCTTTTTGTTGGTTAGCTTTTCAAAAAGCTTCTAAATTGACTCTATGGCCTAGCAGTTGCTTGATCACTTATGTTTATAGGATTTCAAAATGTTCCATAAAGATATCTTAGACTAGTGATCTACTAATATAAAATTAGCTATAATTTACTTTATATCCCCTCATTCAACACTTAAACATATAGTTATTATTATCTAATATAATTATTTATATAAGTATTTTACAATTTGGAAGCAACTATCTCTTTTAGAAATATTGAATGAATTTGTTATAAGAGATTTCCTTGGTATTGAGTCTGGGATGAGATCTATTTTATCTATATTTTTATCTTTATTGGTTGAAATTAAGGCTTTAGCTTTCTTTTGGTTAGTTTTTCAAAAATATTTTAAATTGATCTTTTTGATAATTTTATACAAATGTAAAATTGTTTATATTTTTTAATTCTTAAAATTTACTCTTATAAATTAGTCATTTATTTTTTCTATTAAAAATAATATTTATTCCCAAAAAAAATTTCAATAACTCTGGCTACTACAACTTTCTTGACCATATTTCCTTTTAGATAGGCTTCTTCCTAATAGAAAAAAATTAGGACCTTGTATTAAAAATAAGAAAAATCATGGATATCAAAAGTTCTATGATTATTTCCCAACAATAGTCTTCTTCATATACTATTAATTTTCAAAATATGAGATGCCTGTGTTATTAATAATCTGAGTGATCTCAAGTCCTACTTTTGAATCTAATAAATACTCTCATTACAAGACCTATCTATATAGTGATAAAATATGAGATGCCCGTGTTATTAATAATTTGAGTGATCTCAAGTCCTACTTTTGAATCTAATAAATACTCTCATTACAAGGCCTATCTATATAGTGATGACATGTAATTCTAGGGTTATAGTAATTATGGGGTTGGTTAGGCAATTGACCCTTTTCTTCTATTTTTAAATTATTATAACTTCCCTTTTGAATGGATTGATGATCATTCACTACCAATGAGGAATTTCCTTCCATTCAACATCATCATGATTGGATTTGCACCAACCGGAACCATAAATTTCATTCTCTAAGGTTATATGATAAATCTCTACTTTATTAAAATAGGAAAAAAAAATTGTCATGCCTCTATAAGTATTTCCAAAAAAAGCACATAGGAGATTTTTTTCTATTCTTTATTAGTTGTCTCTCATTTTTAATAAGTTGTTTCTTAGTGAAATTCTAGTGGTATTACATGTATAATTGGCTAATTTGAATTCATCCTTACCAATCAGGTGATTATGAAATAATTTACTTTAACGTTAAAATTTTAGAATTGACGTTAAGAAAGGTAAAGTATTTAGATTTATTTAAAATATTATTTTGGCTAATTTCAATATTCTCATAGCTTTGATGATTCATAAGATTAAAATAACACTTATGAAATATTTTGAAATCAAAATTTAATTTAATTATACTTTATCTCTAATTTAACATGTAGATATTTTAAATAAAAATTATAATAATTCATAAATTTTATAGATTTTGTATAAAGCGTTTTTTAATAAATTAAAAAATATAAAAATAATAGTTATTTAATTTTTTTTGAGATTATTTAAAAACAATTTTTAAATTTTAAATTTTTATTAAAAGTAATTTATTTATAAATTTAATTTTAAAAAATAAACTATAAAACTATATTATAAATAATTAATTTAACTTAACAATGTAATAATTTAAAATAAATATTTTAAAATAATAGTACTATATTTAATGTTTGAATGAGACATAATCAAAATGGCATGGCTTGTAAAGATGTTTGAACTAAGGACATATAGAATTTTGTGATGGGAGGAGGAAGGGAAGTACGGGTTGGGAGATGAAAAATGAGTTAAATTTGGTGTTATGTTTTATATATATATATATATATATATATATATATATATATATATATATATATAGATATAGATATATATATATATATATATATATATATATATATATATATATATATATATATATATATATATATAGTGTTTGATTTATTATAGTTTTATTTGTCACAATTGAGTTTAGCGGGGGAGAATAATAGTTATTTTTTCAATCATTCTAGATAAACCAAATTGACATATATATTTATAAAAGAAACAAATGATAGAAGAGATAATTTTAAAATTATAATTTAATTAGGTGAGTAAGCTCCACTATGGTTTTTTAGAGGTTTTGTAGGTGATATGCCCTTGTGACCACATTTATATTGGGTAGGTGTAGTTTTTGAATTTGTTTCCTTTCAACTATTCCTTATAGTGTCTTGTCCTTTCCCTTTTACAGTGTCAGTTTCTACTACTTTTACTTGTTACTTTCGTAGTGTGTGTCACATGGACCCTTTGACAAATGCCATTTCTTAAGCAAGGAGGAAAAAGTGGACTATTTTGTTAGTCCATATCACACCCCAATTTTTTTGTGCTCAATTGGACTATGGGGGATTAATGTCAAAGAGGGTTCCCAAATATCAATATTAACCCCATGAAAATATCCTATTTTGTCTCTAGAAACTTTTTCCGGACATCAATAGGGATTATGTCAATCTAAAAAGTCTCAAAAGTCAATGAAGGATGGTTCATTGCCAAAATATAACAAGGCTTTATTTGACATTAACTCACCTCTCTCAGTTCCTTCCCCTGTTTCCTCCAATGGATCTTATCTGTTGTCCCCATTGTTCCCTCTCCTTTTCAAATAACTTCAATCAAGCTGTGAAGAGCAAGGTCCCTATTTAGTCGATGAAGAAATGAACTAATAATTCCAAACCTTTGAAGGTCTATGTTGTGGTTGGTTTTGAATTTTTCCTGGATGTTATCCCATATATTGTGGAAAATCCCTAGGTGGTAGGTTTTACTAAAAATAGGTAAAGGAAAAATCCTTAACATAATGGTTAGATCAGAAGTGGAATTTTGTGGTGGGTTATCTTCCATTCTTTCCTCTATTGGTTTTAGGTTGGTTCACATTGATTTTCTTATCAAAGGACGACTATGGAAAACTACTTGTTGTGCCTTGGAATTGGGGCAAATTTGGACTCATTTTAAAACACTGAATTGTTGATTTTGACCTATCAAGGGAGCTGATGTCGATTCAAAAGTATTGTATAATTATTCCTAGGCTCCCACTAATTTTATGGGTTGAAGATACTCTTAGGGACATGAGGAAAAGAATGGGTGATTTCTTTAGTTGAAGCCAAGTTGGTTAGAAAAAATGGACTAGTTCAAAGTGTGTTTCAATGAGGGTTTATTGAGGTAAATTGAGCTAAATTTTGGTCCTCTTCCTGGACTCATAAAATAAACTTTTGGCACCTTCCTTTTCACTCATATACATGGCATGAGATAGGTCACTTATAGGTTTAGTGCAAAAAAACCAATCCACTAGTGAGGGGACATAAAAATGTTTAGAGAAAAAAGATATCAGGGACCGAAAGCAATGGTGCAATAGAAGCAACCTCACAACAAGGTAGTCTTGTTGGATATATTTAATATTTAATGCCTCCTATTAAAAATTATAGACTCAAATGGGAGGGGGATTCCTCTCAAATATTGATTGGTAAGGAATCCTCTATTGGGCCCTCTTGTTATCATGTGTCTTCCTTTGTGCATGTTAATATTGAAAATGGCTCCCTTTTTGGTGATCTTTTGGATAGGTTTGTTTCTTCCTCCCTAGTTAATGTATCCCATGTTTCCCCTCCTTTCCCTCTTTCCCCTATTTCCCCTTTGAATATTCCCTCTAGTGCTCATGTTTATCTTGATATTTCGGTGGCACGTACCATGGGCGAGGCTCCTATGCCCCAGCCATAGGGCCCTATTAATGGGTCCTCTCAAAGGAAGAATTATGTGCTACACTCGTGAATTCATCTAAAAAATGAATCGTTGTCTCAAGGGGGCCTGATCTTATACATGATCCTCTCAAATCCCATGGGGTGAAAATCCCACCTCTTAAAAGCTCAACAAAAAACTATTACTCTCAATAAAAATGGCAAGCAATCGAAAATATCTAGGGCTCTTAGATTTAGGATCACCTAAAAATCCATGCACCTATCATTATCCTTTCTTTCAATTCCAGAGGGGTGGGGGGCACCCATTAACAATTATTCCAAAAGTGTCTTATTAAATCCCATAATATTGACACCATTATTGTTCAAGAGACCATGGTGGATGGAGAATACACGAAAGTGGCATTTGAAACCTATTTAAATAATTTGTCCTTATTTTTTCTAGACACAAAAGTTTTGCTTGGAGGTATACTTACAAGATGGTGTCATGCTTTAAAGGAAATATTTATATTGTCTGGGAAATCAACAATTTCAATCCCATTAGAAGCTAAAGAATTTTTCATTGAATTATTGGTTCTTAATTTATATTTCCCTTGCATGGATAGGATTCTATTTTTGGCGATTCTAGCTGAATATATTGTCATAAACGGCCCTAGAATCATATTAGGGGGTGTTGGACATAATAATTTAGGATTTTTGTCTTGTAAATAACTAAATTAGGAAAAGGAGAAGATGAAGAGACCCTTGGAATATGAAATGAATGGTCACCTCATATTAAATATATAATTGAATATTAATGGAAAGATCAAGTTTGGTGTTTACTTCACTTGGATTGACATGGTATTATATCCAAATTTAGTTATTCTACCTGCTCTGTGTAACTCCTTTTTTTGGTTGCTCTACACGTTCTCTACCATTTTTTCCATATCTCTCTAAACTATGAAAAATTAGTCTTTTACTTCGATATGGAAAAATATACAATGTATTCTAGAGTAATATCTTATTCCATTGAGGTGAGATAAGGTATGTAGGAGTAATTTATACACTAAAACCAAGTTTGAGGCAGTTGTCACGCTGCATTTCTAAATAGAAATACTTGTGTTTTAATATTGGTCATGCTTTCCTTAAGTGGTGTATACTATTGGTTGGTTCATCCATTGTTGGTATTGGGCATTAATTTCTATTATTATTTGTCCATTCATATATGATATTTTCATGGAAAAATGTTAAACCCTTTTTTCCAGGCAGTCACTGAGATTGCAAGGGATATTACTAATGAGGATGCAACTTCTCATCTCCATTGTCAACATGGTGTTGAATAGAAAGGATAATTATAGACAATGTTCCATAAAAATAAGACACACGCTCATTTTTAATGACTCATGGAAAGGAATCTATGAAGGAGAGGAGGGAAAAGCACCCACCATGCCCACATTAGATAAGGATCTAGTTATTTGGGAAAAAAAGAAAAACAAATCTTGTCCCTTGATTATTACTTATATAAGTGAAGATGTGAGTCATCATACAGTTTAAACTATAAATTATTATGTTGCATTGAAGAAGTTGATAAATCTATATGACTCACACTGAGAATTAGATATTTTTAGATTGATGGTAATCTCTGTAACCATGAATTGAAAGAAGATGAACCTGTGTCCCTAGCCTCTAAAATTAGAGCCAACATACATGACATATATGCCACTGGAGTTAAGATGTACATTCCTCTCAAATCCTTCTTCAAGGCCCTCTACCCTACATATTCTCATTATATTGAATCCATCCAAGCTAGTGAACAACTCAAGTCCATTATTTTTGTCTCTTTGGTGGAAAATTTTGTAGAACGAGAGATATTTTGAGAAGAGGAAACAACTAATTAATACCTTGAAGAATAAATATTCCTTGCTCGGAAAGGGAAGAATCAGTCATATGATTCTCCTAAAGGAAGTGGCAGTAGAAGAGGATGTGAAGAAATAATTTCAAAAGTAAGGGGATAAACGCCATCATGGAGATTTGATCTTCACTACATTATTTGAAAAAGAGATGGAAATGATACATCAACATGAAAAATCCCTTGGGAGAGAATCAAAGACAATTGATACTATAAATAAGACAAATGTAAAACACCATATCTAGCTAAAGGTAAAGCACTTGAATCTTCCCATTATATCATTGCTCATTTCCGTAATGGAGTAACAAAATATTTATTTAACACTTCATTTAGTTCTTAGAAATATGCATGGTTTCTTGATTCAGGGGTAACATGCCACATGACCTTTTGGAGAGACTTCTTTGAAGAATTCTGGGATAACGTAGATGGAACAATGTATTTTGTAGACAAATCAAGTCTCAAGCCCTTAGGAATTGGCACTCTCAGGCTTAAAATGCTTAAATTCCATTATTTTCTCCACATTATGTGCTTTACCTTCTAGAGTTGTGAAGAAATTTGTTTTCCCTTTTTCACATTCATCATCAACGAAACTCTATATATATCTTCAATGGTAAATTGGAAATAATAAAGGAATTTAACAACCTGGTTGTCATGACTAGGATGAAAAATTATTGAAGCTAAAAGAGACATTTGATAATGCACGAAATTATGCATACATCTCTCATAATGATGAAGGCACATTTCCATCCTTTAAAATCATAATAATCAACCTTTTCATGATTCCACATCGAGAGCATGTAGAAAAATTGGACTAATACATTATGATTTTTGTGGCCCTATGCATATTCCTTCTACCAATGAAAATAAATATATGATGACTTTTATTGATGATTACACTAGGATGTGTTTGGTTGACTTGTTGAAAAGTGATTTTCAAGCTTTTGAAACTTTAAGAAATTTTCTTGTATGGATTGAATATGAAGCACAATCTCATGTTAGCATTGTTTGCACCGATGATGGAAGAGAATACACCTCCTATAAATTTGAAATCTATCTCCATTACCATGGGATCCAACACCAAAGAATATTTCTATATAATCATAAACAAAATAGTGTATTTAAAAGAATGAATGGAACTATCTTGAATATGGTTCGCTCAATGATGTTCTTAAAAAGGGTAAAGTTGATGTTTCGGGTTGATGTGTTTCAATAAAAAAGTGTAGTGTATGTAAAAAGTAGATGTCCAACTCATGCTCTCAGAAATGAGACTCCTTATGAAATGTGGTATGGCTACATTCCTTTGATCTCAAGGTCTTTGGTTTTACCTACTATGCCTTGATTCCTAAGGAACGAAGAAGAAAGCTTGATGCAAGGATTCAGAATTGAATATTCTTGGGGTGTTCACATACCACCAATGCATATTGTCTTTATGATGAAGATAACAAATAGTAAGTTTATTCTTTCTAGAGGTGATTTTTCTTGAATCTTCCAAGATTGGAAACAATGTTTAGTAGTTTCTTGATCATTTGGATAGTTTCGATCACGCAAAGACATATCATTAATTTTATAATGAGATTCTGCATCTTGAAAGAAAGATCCCTATCTTGGATCAATGTATGAAAACTCCTTTTAAATAACTATCTTCCCCTGATGCAATTTAGGCAACTTCTTTATATAAGGAAGACCTTTGAGTGATGTGATTGACAGGATTGGAAAGTTGAATATTTATGCATCCCTGTCTCAATCAATGGATCAACCTATACCATCTCATAAATGTCCCCAAAAAATCTCACTAAAGCACTTGAAATTATTCCTCCCGCTGAGACCATAAATATAGGAACTAGAGGTTCCACCAAACAAGATCGAGGTGATGTACATAATTTTGATTTAGTTGATGTAGATGATATTGATGTTTCACGTGATTGAAAATTAAATTTATCTACTAAATTTAAACCAACTCCCTTTAAAGAAGTTTCTTCTCATGATGAATGGAAAGAAGCAATGCAAAGGGAATATGTTTCTCTCTTAAAAAATGGAACATGGAAGTTGGTGGACCCTCCATTTGGAACTAAATTGATTGGATGCAAGAGGGTCTACAAGAACTAGTTCAAATCATATGGCTCACTTCACAATCACAAAGAAAGGCTCATGGTAAAAGGATTTGTATGGAAACGAGGTGTTGATTATGAAAATACTTTTTCCCCACATCAAAATGGGCCACCATCTAAACTATCTTTGCCTTTGCATCTCATAATTGATGGAAAGTTCTTCAAATGGATGTGAAGACTACTTTCTTGAATGGAGACTTGAAATATAATGTCTTCATGGCTTAGTCAAAAGGATTTTTTGTAAAGGGAAAAAAATAGAAAGCATGTAAACTTATTAAATCCTTAAATGGCCTAAAACAAGCACTGCGGCTCTAGTATGAAAGTTAATTGAGCGTATTCTAAAATTGATGCAACTTTGTTTGTCAAGAAAGTTGGAAAAATTTGTGTGTATATTGCAGTGTATATAGATGATATGTTAATAACATGGAACAATGAAAACTATATTACATCCATAAAGAAAAGTTGAAGAAGGGCTTCGAGATGACAAATTTGGAACACCTTCACTACTACTTGGGAATTTAAGTGACCCAACATGCAAAGTATATATTCCTCTCCCAAAATAAGTACATTGGAGAATTTTTGAACAAGTTTGACATGGTCAATTGAAACCCTCTATCTATTTTGATGGAAAAAAAACTAAAGATCATGTAAAAATAAGGGAATGAATTTGAGGATGCAACAAAGTATAAAGAACTTATGGGAAGTTTTATCTACCTCACTACTATTAGACTAGATATTTCATTTGTTGCTAGAATTATTTCTAGATTTATGCAAAAGCTTTGTGAAGGACATTGGTCTATTGAAAAAATAGTTTTAAATTACTTGAAAGAAACTCAAGATTTTGGACTAAAACATTCACGAATAGATGACTTTAGTTTGATTGGATATTTAGATTGAAACTTTGATGGAGACAAAGAAAAAGGAGTGTCAACTTCAGGTTATCTCATGGTACTTGGATCAAAAGTTGTCTCACAAAAGTCATGCAAACAATCAGTTCCAATAGATTCCACGACAAAGGTAGAATATGTGGTAGTTGTAGAAGAAAAAAAGGAGATCGTGTGGCTTAAGGAAATACTTGAATATTTGCAGGATAAAAAAGTGAATTTTACTCTTCTTATTAAAAATACTTTTGCAATTAGAATGGCTAAGAATCTTAGGTTCCAGGATCAAACCAAACACATCAACACAAAGTATCATTTGATTCGATCTCATGTAGATTCCAAGACTATTCATTCAGTACATTGTTCCACTAATGAGAAATTGCATACATTTTCACCAAAGCACTTAGAAAAGAAAAGTTTGAAAAATCTAGAATGATGGTTGGGCTTAAAAACACCCTTCTACTTAAGTGGATAATGTTGGACATAATCCTTCGATGTTTTTTCCTTGTAAATATAATGTAAATAAATAAACTATGAGAAGGAAAAGATGAAAAGTCCCTTAGAATATGGAATGAAGGCTCACCTCATTGTATATAACTAATTGAATATTAATGGAAAAATAAAGTTCGAGGTTACTTCATTCGACTTGAAAGGGGGAGATTTAAACTTTACTCTTTCATTGAGGGAGGTATGGGTGTCGAATCCTCGGTTGGACTCCCTGAATGGTTTTTTATTGACACTTGTTAATAAGTATCTTCTGACAGAACTTGAGCCCGTGAAAATATCCCCTACTTAGTGTAACTTCTATGCAAATGAGGAAGTATTCTCTAAGAGAATGGATCAATTCTTGGTTTCGATTGGGCTCCTAAACTCATCCTTCATCACCCAGTCTTTGGAATCCATAAGAGGTCTATTGGATGACCTCCCTATAATTTTGTGAATGGTCTTGGATAATGACAAGCCTCCTTTGATGTTAAGATACAATCACTCTTGGCTTTAAGAAGTTAACTTTGAGAAATTAGTAGAATATTCTTGGATGCATTTGGACTTATCCCCATTTATCCCTTATATGGCTCAATTTCTAGAGAATATATCCAGGTTGAGGGTTCCTACAAAACAATGGTCTCTTCGTTTTAGAGAAAAGAAGCATGTGCACTTGAAGGAAGTGAAATAGGTCATCAAATCTCGCTTCAAATCAAATACAAGTGGTGTATTCTCAAAACCAAACATGCTTAGACTTCACTCTCTAGAAATGGAAAGACAACCTTTATTAGAGGAGGAGGAAATTGAATGGAGATTGAAAAGTAGAGAAATGTGGATAAAGGAGGTGGAAAAAAACACAAACTGCTTCCATGAATTTTCCTCTTTTAGGAAGAAATTAAATTCTATATGGAATATACATAATTTCGATGGTTCGTTGTTTCATACCTTCAAACACAAGGCTTCGAAAATAGTGAGGAATTTTTAAGCTTTACTAAAAGATATAGTTGGTTGCCCTATTTAGGAAATTCCATAGGTGATTTCAAATTCCCCCACTGTGATTATGGAGGTTATGAACCAAAATCTAAAAGGGGAAGTATTTGAAAATGAGGGTAAGGTTGCCAATTTCTCCGTAAAAAAAAAGGAAAAATTATAGGTCCAAATGGTCTTCCTGTAGAATTTTATGTGGATTTTTTAAATTCTTCAATGGCAATTTCCTAAAAGCGGGTTTGGAATATCAACACTATAGAAAGGTTTTTTGGACTTTCAATTTAAAAAATTTGACACTTATTCCCAAAAAAACAAGATGAGATCACCTTTGATGATTTCAATCTAATATCTTGTTTTAATGTAATTTACAAAATAATCTCAAAGATCATTTCTCAATGAATTAAGCCTACATTCAATGACATTATTTCAGAAGAGGAATTTGGCTTCATACACAGTAGGCATATCCATGATGTAGTCTCTTTAGAATAACAAATAATACATTTTATAAAAACACTAAATAGTCTCGTTGTAGCTCTCAAAGTGGAGTTATCAAAAGCATATGATCAGGTGAGTTGAATGTTCCTTTGGTTGGTATTGCTAAAAATGAGAATAGGGTTCTCTTATGTAAATTGGATAATGTAATTCTTACAATTTGCTTCCTTTATAGTGTTAATAAATGAACCCCTTTCCTCTTTTTTCAAGGCTTCCCATGATGTGCATCAAAAATGTATGCACCTTCCTTTTCTTTTCCTTCTAATAGTAGAAGTCATCAAAAAATTATTTGTGGAGGCCCAATCCAAGGTAGTTCTTAAAGGTATCATGGTTGTAGAAAATCAACTCCTTTCCCATCTACTTTTAGTGAATGACATTTTATTTTTCTCTATGGAATGTTTGAGGGATCTTTTAGATTTAAAATCCATGTTGTATAATTTTTGTATAGCAATGGACATGTAAGTAAAAATAAAAATATATTACTTCATCTCTCATGGTATTCTTGAGCATATCTCTCTTCAAGGTCTTCTTGAGCATATCTTTCTTCAAGAGGATCTCTTTTTCCCATTCCTACATAAGCCTCCGAACAAGAGATTTAAATATATGGTCTTCCTCCTCAATCCAAGTGGTTACAATGATGTGGACTGGCTATGGTTTTACAAAAAGATAAAGATAGAAGATCGAAACACTTTTTGGTTAACCGATTTTTCTCTGGAAGTGGCAGGATTACCCTTCTTAAATTTATTCTGGAAAGTATTCATGTTTATTGGATGTTGATTGCCCACATGTCCAAAGCTATTCTATCTGAGATTTGTATCTTTCTCTTTTTTCTCTATTCTTTGTTGATGGGAGTAGGTGCATGAGCGGTCGCTCTTTCTGAGCCCAACGGAATACATCACGCTTCACAACTTTCCTAACTATTACTGTTCTTCCATTTAATAATTCAGTTGTTGAGGCCATGGAAACAGTGGATAGATATAATGCATTTGCGGAGAAACCACGCAATGCCCATCAATGGTTGATGAGAGGCTGAGGACAATGATGAGAATGAATCAGTTCTTTCTGCACCACTTTCACTATTCTGGCTAAACGTATTAATGCCGAGGTATGATCCACTGTGAAAGAATCAATGCCACTTTGTAATACCGTCAATACTTTTGGATTTGCCACTTTGTAATACCGTCAAAATATTATTTTGGCTAGTTTCAAGATTCTTATAAATTTAATTATTTTTAAGGTTAAAAAGTACTTTATTGTGGCAAATATTGAAATCAAATCTAATTTAAGTATACTAATTATCTTTAGACATTTTAAATAAAGAATATAATAACTAATAAGATGGTGTATTAAAATCTTTTTAATAAATTAATAAATCTAAAAATAATAATTATTTTGAAAAATTCTAAACTTTTAAATTAATATTAAAAAATTAATTAATTATAAATTTATTTATAAAAAAAACTATGTTATAAATAATTAATTTAAATTAATAATATAATAGTAATATGTAAATAATTTAAAATAATAATAAGAGCGAGACATGATTTAAATGACATGGTTTTCATAAGAAGCAAAGGGTGTTGAATGAAATGCATATAGAATTCTGTTATGGGAGGATGAAGGGAAGTAAGTATAGTTTGGGAGTTGAAAAATGAGTTAAATTTGGTGTTATGTTTATAGGTGGGGAGAATAATAGTTATTCTTTCAGTCATTCGAGATAAACCAAATTGACATATATTTATAAAACAAAGAAATAATAGAATGAATAATTTTAAAATTACAATTTAATTAGGCGTGCAGGGTTCACTATGGTTTTTCACAGGGTTTATGTAGGTGATATGCCCTTGTGACCACATTTTTATTGTGGAGGTGTATTCGTTTTTAGTCTTTTAGCAATTCTCTATAGTGTATTTTCCCTTCCCTTTTACATGTCATTTTATGCTACTTTTATTCGTCTCTTTCCTAGCTTGCGCCACATGGATCCTTTTTCAAATGTCATTTTTTAATCAAGGAGGAACATGTGGATTATTTTGTTAGTCCTTGTGCTCAGTTAGACTATGGGGGATTAATGCCAAAGAGGGTTCCTCGATCTCGACATTGACCCCAAGAAAATCTCCTATATTTGTCTTTGGAAACTTTGTCTAATCATCATTAGGGATTGTGTCATTCTACAAAGCCTCAATAGTCGATGAAGGATGGTTTGTTTCCCAAGTCTGAAAAGCCTTTATTTTCACTAACGCACATCCCTCGGTTCCTTCCCCTATTTCCCCTAATGGATCTTATATATTGTCCCTGCTATTCCCTCTCCATTTGCAAATAACTTAAATCAATATTTGAAGATTTTTTCCCCTATTTAGTCGAGGAAGAAATGAAATAATCATGCCAAAACTTTGAAGATATATTTGGTGGTTGGGTGTGTTACACAGTAATTTTTCACCCTGCTCACTTCCCGTCCCTGATCCTGAAGTGCCCTAAGATGATTACAGTGCAATATATCCAACATGGAAAATACATCATGATATCCCTTGAAGACTAGCAGAAAGTTGCCCTGAATATTTTCTGGAGAAGCTCAACTAAAAACCTAAATTTTTGGGTCAGCGCTCTTTGCCAGCTTCCTGCCTGTGTTGATGACAAGTTGAAACACTTTGACCTAGCTCCACCAATGCGCTTTTGATAGGAAACCCCACATTGAACCCTTTCTGGCAATGTTTCCTCAAATGGAGAAGAATCTTTTTGCACTAGAATCTTCCAGAACAGCGAGCTGGATATGGTTTTATGCAAATATGCTCGAGCTCTCTCATTTGGAGCTCTTGATCTTATCATTAGGGAAATTTCCCTTGATAAGTGGGCCTTCCTCCTTCTTTTATGGATCCCTGACTCCTTCTCCATACCTATAGATTGAATCTCATCCTTCCACTACTGGTTGGTATTACTTAATCATTAATCATTTCCATCCCTATGTTGTGATTATGCCTAATTTGTCACTTAGGAGAAGGATTGCTTGAAGAGCCTAAGTTTGGACTTGGACATCACCAAAGGGATGTCTCCAACATCAATGCCACGGTTGTATGCTTCCTCTTTCTATAATTAATAATACATATGATGTTTCACTTTCCATATTTCTCTAGATATCTATGCAAGTAGCCTAATGTTCCTTGATCTGTTAGGTAGTTTGTGTTCGATGTATGCTATGTATCTTTTCATGTTTCTTGTTGTTGTCTTTTGATCTCTTATAGGTATTTGAATGCCACAAGTAGCAAGAAGCGAGCCTTAAGGATCGTGGAATCAAGGTTTTCAACAAAGGAATGGACGATAGCATCAGGAAGAGGTAGGTTCTTCTTCTTCTTCTTCCACTTTGAATACAAGCTATGAAAGGGTTTATTAGATACTCTCGTGCATTGCTAGACCCACTCTAGGGCTAGAGAGATCACCTCTATCCATAGAGGGGATTGTCTTCACAACATAGTCTGACTTTTTCCTAGATGTTATCCCATAGATCTGTTGAAAATCCCAAGGTGGTAGGTTTTACTGAAAAGGGGTAAAAGAAAAATCCTTGACATAATAGTTAGAGCAGGAGTGGAATTTGGTGGTGGGTTATCTTCCATCTCTTCATCTATTTGTTTAAGGTTGATTCATGTTGATTTTCTTATCAAAGGATGACTATGGAAAAATACTTGTTGTGCCTTGGAATTGGCATCAATTTGGGCCCCTTTTAAAACACTGGGTTCTTGATTTTGACTTATCAAAGGCGTCGATGTCGATTCAAAAGGTTTGTATAATTCTTCCTAGGCTCCCACTAATTTTCAGGGCTAAAAATACTCTTAGGGCCATGGGGAAAAGATTGGGTGATTTATTTAGTTGGATCCAAATTGGTTAAAGAAAATGGACTAGGTCAAAGTGTGGCTCAATGAGGGTTTATTGGGGGAAATTCAGAAAAAAAATTGGTTCTCTTTCTCAACCCATAAAATCAAATTTTAGCACCTTCCTTTTCACTTGTATACATGTCATGAGATAGGTCACTTACAAGTTTAGTGCAAAAAAATCAATCCACTAGTGAGGGGACATAAAAATGTTTAGATAAAAAAGATATCAAGGCCTAGAAGCAATGGTGAAATTGAAGCAAGCTCACATTTAGATAGTCCTATTTGACATATTTGAGATTTAATGCCTCCTCCTAAAAAGGAAAGGCTCAAAGGGGAGGGGGTTTCCTCTAAAATATTAATTGGTAAGGAATCATCTACTAGGCCCTCTTGTTTTCATGTTTCTTCCATCATGTATGTTAGTATTGAAAATGGCTCCCTCTTTTGTCATCTTTTGGATAAGTTTATTTCTTCCTCCCTAGTTAATTTATCCCATGTTTCCCCTCCTTTCCCTGTGCCCCTATTTACCCTTTGAATATTCCCTCTAGTGTTCATATTGATCTTGATTTTTCCGTGGCACCCATATGGGAGATGCTCCTATGCCCTAGCCATAGGGCCCTATTAATGTGTCCTCTCGAAGGAAAACTTATGTGCTACAGTTGTGAGTTCGTCTCAAAGATGACTCCTCGTACCAATGGGGTATGGCTTTAGAAATTATCCTCTAAAATCCCATGGGGTGAAAATATCACCTCTTAAAAGCTCAATAAAAAGCTATGATTGAAATTAGAAATGGAAAGTAATCGAAAATATCAGAGGCCCTTAGAGTAGGGATCATAAAAAATCCAAGCTCCTATCATTATGCTTTCTTTCAATTCCATATGGGTGGGGGGAACCCATTACCAATTAATCCAAGTGTCTTATTAAATCCCATAATATTGACATCATTATTGTTTAAGATACCATGGTGGGTAGATTACATACTAGAGCGACATTTGAGCCCGAGTTAAAAAATTGGTCCTTCTTTGTTCTAGACACAAAAGGTTTTTTTGGAGATCTACTCACAAGATGGATTGATTCCTTAAATAAACTTGTTAATTTTTCATAAGGCTATATTTTTATTTTATTTGATAATTGGATTTATTCATTAACACATTAATTTCACCCCATAGCATCATAACATTATTCCGATTTACATCATTATTCATCAACATATGCAACTATGTAGAAAAAACAATAAAATCGTCATCAATGCAGTGGAACATAAAGGAACATAGGAAGAAAATAATGCACACATAGAGACACCAAGATTGGTCGGAGACCAGCACAAAACCCACTATGGGGAAAACCCCTGCAAATTATTCTTCGAGTAGATTGTCATCAAATGATTCAGTAGAAGAGAGTACAATGATCCATATCTTCACAACAACTAGAATATCCATGAAACATGTTTAAACATAAAAAATTTGATTTTTATGAATGTAATATATTTTCACTGCCTGTAATATATTTTTGAACACTGGTGTCACTGAGCAGAAACTTTGGAGTATTGTAGATTCATCTTTGAGTCCCGAATACATGGAGGAAGAGTTGTGTCAGCATATATGACAATCCTGGATGCTACCATAGGCCTTTGTTCATGCGGCTATGGGTTCCAAAGGCCCGATCTACCTTATGACGCCCTAGATGATACCAAAGGCCATTGTGTCTGTGGCTATGGGTCCTTGGATGCTACCATAGACCTTTGTGCCTGCAGTTATGGATTTCGAAGGCATGATATTCCTTCTGAGGGCTTGGACGCTATCATAGGCCTTTATTCCCGCATCTATGGGTCCCTGAATGCTATCATAGGCCTTTCTTCCCGCGTCTATGGGTCCCTGGATGCTACCATACCCATATCATGCATGCATCTAGGGAAGAAATGTCCCACTTCTGTTCATGTAGCTAGGGACGAAATTTCCCACTTATGTGCCTCCATACAAAAACTAGAAAACCTAGTTTTGTGTGAGTTGTGACCCTGTAGCTTCAAACCCTTGTGTGAGCTTCTTCCATCAAACATGTGTGAGCCAAGAAAAAATAGAAGAGAATAAGAAATCTTAATCAATGTATCCAAATGAGCTTGAGGTATCTTCTATTTATAGGTTTCCATGAGGGTCCACTTGATGTTGAGGCCGACTTGTCCATTGGTATATGTGCATAGGGCCGATGTAATCCAATATACATGAGTGGGTACATAAATTCAAAAACCAACTTTTCCTTATCTGAACAAGGTGATTTTTAGGTCGATTTTGGTCCTCTCGAAAAGAGGAATTCAAGGAAATCATAATATTTGTCATATGAGTTGTCTAAGGTGTAATTTTACAGCAGTTGATTACATTTAGAACTCCCTCTCAATTATGGATAATTCCATTTGTCAATATTTGACCATCGATTAATATGACATGCGTCCCATCTCAAGTATCTCAGCATCCTGAATCATCAATGTACATCTCTTTCTAATTCTTGCTTACTTTATTGTTCTTTCTCATATGTTTAATATTATTGAATACAGAAGAAGCATAATTTGTTACGAGAGGGGAGCTTAAGCTACCACCCTCTATTCATCATGCTAAAACCTAAAACCTTTTCTAGTGGGATATTACCCAGAATTTCTTTCAGCGGGATACTACCCAGAATATCAGTCGATGGGCTACTACCCAGAATATCATTCA
Source organism: Pinus albicaulis (assembly GCA_034641835.2). Taxonomy (NCBI): domain Eukaryota; kingdom Viridiplantae; phylum Streptophyta; class Pinopsida; order Pinales; family Pinaceae; genus Pinus; species Pinus albicaulis. The sequence goes on from CM076572.1 coordinate 765,365,094, forward strand.
GTAGGATACTACCTGGAATATCGGTCGATGGGCTACTACCCGTAATATCATTCAACGGGTTACTACTCAAAATTATGTCATCACGCTACTACTTGGAAATGTCATCGGGATACCACTCGGAAATATCGACGGGGAGTCAAATTTGTGACGTGCATCATCATCAGAGAGCATATCATGGAGCACAAATCAACTTGAAATCATGTCGAGGAGCTACTACTCATCCCATAATATCATGGGGGAGCTACTACTACGACCCTATGCCAAGAAATATGTGACATAGGGGAGCTACTACTCAACCCATCATATTTCCTACTGATATTCCCAACAATGACCCAGAATAGTCATGTGGTAGAACACCTACATCATAATCTAGTGTGGACAAGATACCCAACTTACCAAGAGGTAAGGATCACACGCCTCCAAGCCTCCTCATTTGTTGGCCAGACAGAGAGGGATAAGCCCACAAAGCCCAATCTTGTGTGTATGATGCCAGCTCGAGTATACTCGGCAACAACCACGATAGGGTGAGCTACTACTCCAACCATGTGGGTAACGGATAGGGATAAAACCCTATTTTCCAGAGCTCCCTCAACCCCAAGGGATTTTTTTCTCAATTCCTCACCCTGGGAGCTCAAATAAGGGGGAAGAGTATGGCTTAGTTTCCTCGATCAACGTTTATCTCATCATACTTATAACATCATACTTGTATCAGGTGATAATCATGTATGAGTAGCAGTAGTTTCTTGTTCATAAAGGAAATCAAATCAAATATCATGTTAGAGCATAAATAATCATTTAAATCAGAAAAGGAATCATCCTACCTCTTAAGGAGGTGCCAACGACAAGCCTAAGCTTGTCTCATACAACTGCAATGTCTCAATATATGAGAGTATATCAGTCCCAACACACACACACACACACACAGATATATATATATATATATATATATATATATATATATATATATATATATATATATATATATATATATATATATGGTATTATTTGCTTCTCTAATCAACGCAATATATCCATGTCATATTCAGGACTTTCTAAAACATCTCTTCAAATGCTTCTTCATCCTACTTCATAGCTAGGCATGCTAGCAAAAACATACTCAAACTTGGTCATGCTACAGACTTCTCATCATGGAAGATCTCATACTCAGAAAACACTCATATGTTCTCATCTTCATCAATAATCAACATCATCATATCATACAATCATATATCATAGGAGGAATATTACAGACCAAGAATAGATCATCACATGCAAACATCTCGAAGGATTCTTGGTGTAAAATCAATGTGAATGAAGTGACTCAATCATGAATCAACTAGGTTCTATGCACATCACTTTGTATATACGGAGGGATGTTCTAAATGGAACAACAATGCTTCAATCAATTTTTGGTTGTCGTTTCAGGTTCAACAACGTCTTGAACTTCAAATCAGGGTATCCAAAGACTTGCATTTACACTTTCCAATACTTATTCAATAGATTATCTTTTCTCAACTTCAAAAATTGATTCATCATGTCATGATACACCATTTCGAGCTTGAGAAGCCATCTCCCTCTAACTTATATCATCAGAGGATTTTTACTTGACAATAGTAGATCATCAGTATATAAAAACCAAAATCAAAATCAAATTCATACCTTGGAACACTTCTGAAGAAAAGGCTTGGATCAATACAACATCTTGTCTTCATCAGATAATTGTCAATGCAGATATATCTGGATCGAGGGAGCTTGCTTCATGCAATGCTCCCTGTAACCATAAAAATTAACCAAACCATCATGTCGAGCCTTTCATAAATCATTATTATCCAATCAAATCAACTAAATCAGCTCATCAAAGTTTAGAAACCATATCAATACTAATATCAAAATTCATCAATATCTCAGTGTCAATTCGTTGGACCAGGTGGCATCCAATGTTATAGTTGAAACATAACATTAAAACAATATACCATGCATACCTTCCAGTATTCAAATACCTGTGCACCTTCACATAGGAAACTTGTAGTACTTTTCACATTTTCATCAAGTGCCTCTTTACCTTTTCCAGATCTAGCTTTTCTTTCCTGCATCTCAAATGATCCTCAAGAAGGATAAACTTATCACATCTCATCAAGGAGGTTAGATACATGTAGAAAGTATAAGAAATGATCTAAAAAATAATCATAATCCATAATTCTAAACAAGAGTAAAGACACAAAGAAACATCCAGAGTCAAGGAGTACTTATCTTGAATGAGAGACGATCCTCTCCCTCTTGAACTAGTCTTCAAGAGCCATCAATATCCATAGTCCACATAATAATGTTGCCTTCAATCAACTTTATCAATAACCATGTCACCTAGGGCTTCATCAAATCAATCTAGAGTGCTTTAGAATATTTACATAGACCATGATAGGGTGTCATACATCAAATCTCAAGTCTTTTCCATAAACGAAGCTTTCTCTCAAACCCTAACCATCAAATCCTTATGCACTAACTACCTATGGTTTTCTTCATACCCTAGAATTATTTTAGGTCTCCACCATCCTCTTTTTTCTTCCATAAAAAGTGTCTCCATGGGGGTGATCTCCATGTTTTTTCTTCGGCCTATATCTAATACCATGTTAACTTGTTCTTTTCTTTGATCATAATTTAATTTCTTCATTAACATATTAAGTTCACCCCATAGCATCAGAACATTATTCATATTTACATCATTATTCATCAACATATGCAACAATGTAGAAATAACAATAACATCATCATCAATGCGGTAGAACATAAAGGAAAATAGGAAGAAAAGCATGCACACATAGAGACACCAGGATTGGTCGAAGACCAGGAAAAACCCCACAATGGGGAAAACCATTCAAATTATTATTCTAGTAGATTGTCATCAAATGATTCAAAAAGAGAGAGTACGCTCATATTTGCTATAGACTTCTCATCATAGAAGATCTCATACTCAGGAAACACTCATATCTTCTCATTTTCATCAATAATCAACATCATCATGTCCATACAATCATATATCATAGGAGGAATATTACAGACCAAGAATAGATCATCTCATGCAAAAATCTCGAAGGATTCTCGGTCACAACTCAATGTGAATGAAGCGACTCAATCATGAATTGACTAGGTTCTATGCACATCACTGTATATATATAGAGGGATGTTCTAAATGGAAAAACAATGCTTCAATCAATTGTTGGTTGTCATGTCAGGTTCAACAACGTATTGAACTTCAAATCAGGGTGTCCAAGGACTTGCATTTACACTTTCCAATACTTCTATAATATATTATCTTTTCTCAACTTCAAAAATCTATTCATCATGTCATGATACACCATTTCAAGCTTGAGAAGCCATCTCCCTCTAACTTATATCATCAAAGGCTCTTTAACTGACAATAGTAGATCTTTATTATATAAAAACCAAAATCAAAATCAAATTCATACCTTGGAACACTTTTGAAGAAAAGGCTTGGATCAATACAACATCTTGTCTTCATCAAATAATTGTCAATGCAGACATATCTAGATCGAGGGAACTTGCTTCATGCAATGCTCACTATAACCATAAAACTTTACCAAACCAGCATGCCAAGCCTTTCATAAATCATTATTATCCGATCAAATCAACTAAATCATCTCATCAAATTTTAGAAGCCATATCAATACTAGTATCAAAATTCATCAATATCTCAGTGTCAGTTCATTGGACCAAGTGACATCCAATGTTATAGCTAAAATATAACATTAAAACAATATACCATGCATACCTTGCAGTATTCAAATACCTGCGCACCTTCACATAGGAAACTTGTAGTACTTGTCACATTTTCATCAAGTGCCTCTTTACCTTTTCCAGATCTAGCTTTTATTTCCTGCATCTCAAATGATCCTCAAGAAGGATCCACTTCTCACATCTCATCAAGGAGGTTAGATACGTGTAGAAAATATAAGCAATGATCTAAAAAATAATCAGAATTCGTAAGTCTAAACAAGAGTAAAGACACAAAGAAACATCCAGATTCAAGGAGTACTTATCTTCAACAAGAGGCTATCCTCTCCCTTTTGAACTAGTCTTCAAGAGCCCTCACTATCCATAGTCCACATAAGAATGTTGCCTTCATTAAACTTTATCAATAACCATGTCATCTAGGTCTTCATCAAATCAATATTGAGTGCTTGAGAATATTTACATAGATCATGATAGGGTTTCATACATCAAATCTCAAGTCTTTTCCATAAACCAGGGTTTCTCTCAAACCCTAAACATCAAATCCTTATGCACTAACTACCTATGGTTTTCTTCATACCCTAGAATTATTTTAGGTCTCCACCATCCTCTTCATTATTCCATCAAAAGTGTCTCCATGGGGGTGATCTCCATGGATTTTCTTCAGCTTAGATATGATACCATGTTAACTTTTCATAGGGTTATATTGTTCTTTTCTTTGATAATTTAATTTCTTCATTAACATATTAAGTTCACCCCATAGAATCATAACATTATTCAGATTTACATCATTATTCATCAACACATGCAACTCTATAGAAAGAACAATAACATTATCATCAATGCAACAGAACATAAAGGAAAATAGGAAGAAAAGCATGCACACATAGAGACACCAGGATTGGTTGGAGACCAGGAAAAACCCCACAATGAGGAAAACCATTGCAAATTCTTATTCTAGTATATTGTCATCAAATGATTCAGAAAAAGAGAATACAATGATCCATATCTTCACAACAACTATAATATCCATGAAATGCATCTAAACATCAAAACTCTGATTCTGATGACTATAATATATTTTCACTATGTGTAGCATACTGTTGAACATTAGTGTCACTGAGCGGAAAATTTATAGTTTTGTAGATTCATATTTGAGTCCTGGATGCATAGAGGAGGAGTTGTGTCAGTGTCTATGACATTCCTTGATGCTACCATAGGCCTTTTTGCCTACGTCTATGGGTTGTGAAGGCTCGATCTTCCTTTTGAGGCCTTAGATGCTACCATAGGCATATGTTCCTACATTTTTGGGTCCCTGGACGCTACCATAGGCCTATGTTCCTATGTTTGTGGGTCCCTGGACACTACCATAGACATTTGTGCCTGCGGTTATGGGTTCTGAAGGCCCGATATACCTTCTCAATCCCTGGACGCTACCATAGGCTTTTGTGCGTGCATCTATGGGTCCCCGGATGCTACCATGCCCATATCATGCTTGCAGTTAGGGAATAAATTTCCTAGTTTTTTGCTTGTGTTTGAAAACCAGAAACCCTAGTTTCTTGTGAGCTACGACCCTATAGCTTCGGACCCTTGTGCGAGCTTCTTCCGTCAAACCAGTGTGAGCCAAGACAAGATAGAAGAGTGTTATGCTGGAAAATCCTCTCTGTGGACAGAGACAATCCATCTAGCCCTAGGATGGGTCTAGTAACAACAGGGTACAATCTAAAGCCTACTTTCCTAGATTGCAAAAGAACATAAATCGTGAATAGATCACCTAGCTCGATCTAATGTTGTTCCTCGCTTGAATCCTTTGGTCCTTCGCACTTCGTAGTCATATCCTCATTATTGCCAACGCTTGGTTACCTACACAAGATATCAAACAATAGAAAAAGTGAAAGCATAAAATATATCTCACATAAACAATCTACCTAGTTGATCAAGGAGAACTAGAAATCCAATCATACATTAAATATGAGAATGGAAAGCAAGAATCAATTGTATTATATTAAAATAGAGAGGGGGAGTTACAACCTCTGCCTTGATGTCGTATCTCTCCTTCAACGGGTCCAAATCCAGGCATGTCTCCAAAGCACTTGTTTCAACTTGATACGAAGGGGTTGAAGGTCTCAACTCTTTCTCAATGTCTATAGCAACAAATATCTCTCTATTGTTCTTATATCTTTGTTCTAACTAGCAGAGGTATGGGAGGATTTCCATTTTATAGCAAGGGAAGAGGGAACATGGATCCACTTAAGGTGGGGAAATGGGTTATCCCTTTGGGTGGTTCCACTTTTGTAGGAACAAGAAGCCCAAAGGGAGAATCTCGGTTCTATCCTCAGGAAAAAACAACCAACTCTCTGCCACGAAGCTTCTAGATCTCAAAGCTTCACTTCCATTTTTAAAAAAAAATCCAGAATAGGATTGGCGTGAGTATGGTTCTCATTCCAGTGCTGATCGGCACTGCCCCAGACCAAAACATAGCCATCGGCGCAAGCAAGACACGTAGATGGTGCGCCACTCCATATAACCATGTTTTTAAGGAGTTTCTTCAGGAATGGTTAACATAGAGTTTACTCAATGTGCTGCAAAGGGACATAATGGCACATTTTCATGATGGAAAATAGACACAGGGGTCACTGTTTGGGGTGTCCCGGATTAGGAACGGGGAGTACAGGGATAGTGACAAATTGATGCTTAACAAAGAGCAGAAGAGAGCTTAATCAATGTATCCAAATTAAATTGATTTCTCTTCTATTTATAGGCTTCCATGAGGGTCCACTTGATGTTGAGGCTGACTTGTCCATTGGTATTTGTGCATGGGGCTGACCTAATCCAATATACATGAGTAGGTACATAATTCATAAACCAACTTCTGGTTATCCGAACGAGGTGATATTTAGGCCGATTTTGGTCCTCTCAAAAGGAGGAATTCAATGAAATAATCATATTTTGCATTTGAGCTATCCAAGGTGGAGTTTGATTACAATTTCTTAAATTTAACAAAACTCTCTTTATCATTTAAAAATTTGACAATTTCAATCCCATTGGAAGCTAAAGAATTTTTCATTGAATTGTCGGTTCTTAATATATATTTCCCTTACATGGATAAGAATCCATTTTTGGAGATTCTAGCTGACTCTATTACCCTAAATGACCCTGGACTCATATTAGGGGGTGTTGGACATAATCCTTTAGGATTTTTGTCATGCAGATATAAATTTAAATAACTAAATTAGGAGAAAGAGAAGATGAAGAGACCCTTGGAATATGAAATTAAGGGTCACCTCATTGTATATATCTAATTTGATGTTAATAGAAAGATCAAGTTTGGGGGTTACTTCACCTGGCTTGACATGGTATTATAGCCAAATTTATCTATTCAACCTGCTAAGTGTAACTCGTTATTTGTATGTAGCTCTACAAGTTCTTTACCATCTCTTCCGTATCTCTCTAAACTATGAAAAAAATATTATTCTACTTCGATATGGAAAAATATTGCAATCTCTTCTAATGTGACATCTTGTTCCATTGAGGTGAGATAAGGTATGTAGGAGTAATTTCTACACTACAACTAAGTCTGAGGCTGTGGTCACATTACATTTCTAAATATAAATCCCTATGTTTTCATATTGATCATGCCTGCTTTAAGTGGTGTATACTACTTGTTGGTTCATCCATTACTAGAATTGGCATTAATTTCTATTACTATTTGTCTGTGCATGTATGCTATTTTCATGGAAAATGTTGAATTTTTTTCGAGGTGCTCACTAATTTTTTGATTAAGTTGTAACAATTATATCACTACTATGAATCACTTAGAGATTGAAATTGGATATTACTAATGATTAATATGAAATCTCTCATCTCCATCGTCAACATGGTGTTGAATAGAAAGAATAATTATAGGCAATGGTCCATAAAAATAAGACATACACTCATTTTTAATGAGTTATGGAAAGGAATCTATAAAGGAGAGGAGGGAAAAGCACCCGTCGTGCCCACATTAGATAAGGAGCTAGTCATTTGGGAGAACAAGGAAAATAAAGATTGTGCCCTAATTGTTTCTTTTGCAAGTGAAGAGGTGATGCATCATACAGTTTCTATTATGAATTATTTTGATGCATTGAAGAAGTTGACATATCTATATGACTCACACTAAGAATTGGAGATTGTTCAATTGATGTTAGTCTCTTCAACCTTGAGTTGAAATACAATGACCCCATGGCCCTAGCCTCTAAAATTAGAGCCAACATACATGACATAGATTCCACTAGAATTAAGAAAGGCATTCCTCTCAAAGAATTTTTCAAGTCCCTCTACATACATACTCTCATTATCTTGAATCCATCCAAGCTAGAGAGAAACTCAAGTCCATTAATTTTATCGCTTTGGTGTAAATTGTTTTAGAATGAGAGATATTTTTAGAAGAGGAAGATAACTAATCAATCCCTTTAACAAGTGATATTCCTTGCTCGGAAAGGGAAGAATCATTTACAAGATTTTCCTAAAGGAAATGGTAGTATAAGAGGATGTGAAGAAATCATTTCAAAACTAAGGGGGTAAACACCATCACACAGAAAGACCTGATCTTCACTACATTCCTTGAAAAAGGGATGTAAATGATGCATTAAAATGAAAAATGTCTTGGGAGAGAATAAAAGACAATTAATACCAGAAAGAAGGAAAATGTAAAATAACAAATCTAGCTAAAGGTAAAGCACTTGAATATGCCCATTATATTGTTGCTCATTTCCATATTGAAGTAACTGAATATTTGTTTAAAACTTCATTTTTTTCTTAGAAATATGCATGGTTGCATGATACAAACGTAACATGCCACATGACCTTTTAGAGAGACTTCTTTAAAGACTTCAGTGATAATGTAGATGGAACAATGTATTTCGTAGATAAATCAAGTCTCAATCCCTTACGACTTGGCACTATCAGGATTAAAATGCTTAGATTCCCTTATTTTCTCCACATGATGTGCTCTACCTTCTAGAGTTATGAAGAATATGTTTTCCCTGGTTCACATTCACCATTAATGACACATTATTTATATCTTCGATGGTAAATTGGAAATAAGAAAGGAATTTAACAACTTGGTTGTCACGACTAGAGTGGAGGATGAAAAACTACTGAAGCAAAAAGTGACATCTGATTAGACAAAAATTTTTGCATACATCTCTCATCATGATGAAGGTAAATTTACATCCTTGGAAAGAAAAATAAAAAACCTTTTCATGGTTCCATGTCTAGACCATGTAGAAAGCTTGGATTGATACATTATGATTTGTGTGGCCCTATGCATGTTCCTTCCACTAATGAAAATAAATATATGATGAATTTTATTCATAATTACACCAAGATATGTTTGGTTGACTTATTGAAAAGTAATATTCAAGATTTTTAAACTTTCAGAAATTTTCACATATAGATTGAAAATGAAGCACAATCTCATGTTAGCAAGTGACATGCTTTGTACTAATGATGGAATATAATACACTAACTATGAATTTGAAAACTATCTCCATTAACATGGGATCCAAAACCAAATCACAACTCTATACAATCCTCAGCAAAATGGTGAAGTTCAAAGGATGAATGGAACTATCTTGAATAAGGTTTTCTAAATGATGTTTTTAAAAAATGTAAAGTTGATGTTTCAGGTTGATGCAATTATATAAAAATGTGCAGTGTGTGAAAAAAATAGATGTCCATCTCATGCTCTCATAAATGAGACTCCTTTTGAAATTTGGTATAGCCACATTCCTTTTATCTCAAGGCCTTAGGGTTTACCTAATATGCGTTGATTCCTAAGGAACAAAGAACCAATTTTGATGCAAGGAGTTAGAAGTGCATCTTCTTGGGGCATTCAAATACCACCAATGCATATTGTCTTTATGATGAAGTAAACAAGAAGTAAGTTTATTCTTTCTAGATATGTGTTTTTTCTTAAATCTTCCAAGAATGACAACATTGTTTAGTTGCAGCTTGATCATTTGGATAGATTCAATCATGAAAATACATATCATGAATTTGATAATGAGAATCAACAAATTGAAAGCAAGATCCCTATCTTCGATCAATATATAGAATCTCCTTCTAAAGGAATATCTTCCCCTCATGAAATTTAGGCCACTTCTTCAGATAAGGAAGGCCCTTTGAGTGATGTGATTAACAGGATTGGAAAGTTCAATATTGATGAATCCCCATATAAATTAGTGCAGAAACCTTGACCATATCAAAAAGGTCCCAAAAAATGGCTCACTGAAACACTTTACAATGTTCATCTCAATGAGGCCAGAAAGATAGGAACGAGAGGTACCACCAAACAAGATGGAGGTGAAGTACATAATTATTATTTAGTTCATGTATATGATATGGATGTTTCATATGATTGTGAATTAAATTTATCTACTAAATTTGAGCTAACTTCCTTTAAATAATTTTATTCTCGTGATGAATGGAAAGAAGCAATGCAAAGGTAGTATGTTTCTCTCATAAAACATGGAACAAGGAAGTTGGTGGACCCTCCATTTGGAACTAAAGAATTATCTACAAGTGGGTCTATAAGAACCAGCCTAAATAAGATGGATCACTCAACAAGAACAAAGAAAGGCTCATGGAAAAAGGATTGGCATGGAAACAAGGTTTTGATTATGAAATAATATTTCCCCATGGAAAATGGGCCACCATTTCAACTCTCTTTGTCTTGGAAACACATAATGGATGGAAATTTTATCAAATGGATGTGAAGACTATTTTTATGAATGGAGACTTGAAAAATAATGTCTTGATGGATCAATCAAAAATATTTTTTATAAAGGGAAAATAATAGTAAGTATGTATGTATGGATTTAATGATTTATATGGCTAGACTTCACTCCCTAGAAATGGAAAGACAGTCTTTATTAAAGAAGGAGGAAATTGAATGGAGATTGAAAAGTAGAGAAATATGGATAAATGAGGGGGGGGACAAAACAAAATGTTCCATCAGTTTCCTCTTTTTAGAAGAAATTAAATTATATATGGAAAATAAAAAATTTTATGGTTTTTTGGTTCATACCTTCAAAGAAAATGCTTTGGAATGAGTAAGGAACTTTGAAGCTTTACTCAAAGATATAGTTGGTTTCCCCATTTAGAAAATTGCATAGGCGATTTCAAATTTTCCTCTAGTGATTAAGGAGGTTATGAGCCAAGCTCTAACAGAGGAATTACCTAAAAATTAGGTTAAGGCTGCCATTTTCTCCATGCAAAAAGGAAAAAGTATAGGCCCAAATGGTCTTCTTGTAGAATTTTATGTGGATTTTTTTTAATTCCTCAATGACAATCTCTTGAAAGTGGTTTTGGATTCACAATAATATAGAAAGGTTTGTTAGCCTTTCAATTCAAAATTTCTCATGCTTATTCCCAAAAACAAGATGAAGTGATCCATAATATGCCATGGATATTCCATTGGAGAGTCTATCACAACAGATCTGATAATATGATATTAAAAATCTAAAATTATAGACTATTACAATTTTATTGAACTTCAATATATGTATATTTAATTGTAATTAGTGCATGCATGCAAATGTAAATTATGCATAAAAATATAGAATGGAAAAATAATCCCCCGCACACACACATATAAGACACGAAATATGCTCTAGGAAACCCTTTTGAGATAAAACCCTGCTGGAAGGTGAGGTCACTTTGCTCTCTTTCTCTGTATGGAAATATGGCTGCAGGTACAAATAATAAGGCCTATAGACTGTGGGAAGCTACACTGAAAAAATACTCCTTGTGTGCTCTACCTCCTATCCCTCTTGGATATATTTTCTCAGGTATGGAACAAAATTCTCTCGAAAGAATGGAATGCATCTTCCTCCTAGTGGCCCGGTTATAACACGACTCGGTAGTCTACTAGTGGTTAAGTTTGACTACATCAACTCTTAACTAGAGTTACAATATAGAATCCTCAAGAGTATTTTACATCACAATCACGTGGCTAGCCCCCTTTTCCATGAATAATGGGGGCTGACGTGGCATCCTCACGAAATATAGGTGTGAAAATAGGAAGGTCAACTTTTGAGTGGCATAACTTTTTCATACGGACTCTGATTGACGCACTTCTTGCGTATTTGGAAAGATATATGTTTTTAGAACAACATGAGAAGTTATTGTGATAAAAACAAAAAAAATTTACCTCCAAAAAACATCATTTGATGCCTCAAAACGTCCCTAGAGGGTTTCAGACCCTGTTTCGCCAAACTAGGTCCCACTCGTAAAAATGGTCCCATGAGCTGATTCCTCCACTTTTTCCACTCCAAATGCATTGAGATGGATGAAAAAAAATATAATGATCAAATATTGATCACAACGCACCATTTTAAGAGCCTTTTGGTCCCCAGAAGCTTCTACTGAATGGGTTGACGAAATGTTTCTCCACCTTCTCTTTGGTGTGCCATTCAACTTTGCCTAGAATTTGTCCCTTCAACCCAATATGCCAAAGGTAATGCTACCCTTGTCTTGTAGTTTTGGATCTATTTTGAAAAATTGTATCTTATGTCAACTCTATCTGAACATCTGGTGCCAAATCCTTCACAAAAGATAAGACATGTTCCTTTTCCTGATCTATCATGGAAGGCTCATAGAGTTTCAAATTATCTACATTCACTATTAAGTAAATGCACATATATGGTGGTAAAATGAGTTGATAGGAATTATCACCTACCTTTTCCAGTACCTCAAAGGGACCATACCTTAGAGCCTTTATTTTCTTACCAAGCCCTTGAAGCCTCTCCTTTTTCAGTTAACCATACTTTGTCTCCCACCTTGTATGATTTTTTTGTTCTGTGTTGATCATGCCTGGCCTTATACCTCTCTTGCAACTTCTGCAGTGTTTCTTGTAACTGTAGATGGATTTTCCTTATCTTTTTTATAATTTTTTCTTCCCTCAACGCATCTCCTGTGAGTTCTTCCCTCACTCCTCCTTGATTCCCATATGCAATATGTAAAGGTGAAGATGGAAAATATCCAAAACAAGTTTCAAATGAGGACTTTCCTGTAGAAGGGTGGACTACTCTATTATAATAATGTTTTATATATACCATATTTTCATCCCAAGTCTTTGAATGCTTCTCGTTGTATCCCCTCGGAAATTGCAACAAAGTCCAGTTGACTACTTCTGTCTGCCCATTTGTATGTGGATCGAATGTTGTATATCTCTTGAAATTTTTGTCCATATTCTCCCATAATGTAGTCTAGAATGCACTAAGAAATCTTGTATCCCTGTCTGAAAAAATGCTCCTTTCCATCCCAAAGTGCACCTAGACTTATCCAAAGAAAAATTTTGTTGCCTCTTTCTCGTTGATGGTCTCTTTACAAGGCATCAGAGCACACATCTTGTTGAACCTGTCAACTACCACGAACATGTAATCATGTCCCTTCCCGGTTGTTAGTAAACCTCGCATAAATTCCATGGAAATTATTTCCCAATGATTATTAGGTACATGTAAGGGACGTTATAGACCCAGTTTCCTATTGCTAGGCTTGTTGGTACAACAAAGCATGCATCCTCTTATGAACATAGCTACCTGCTCTTGCATCTTGGGCCAATACACATAACTCTCCAAGTTAGCCACAGTCTTCCCTACACCAAAGTGCCTTGCAACCTTGGAGGTGTGAGCCTCTCTAATCAACTGTAATCGCTCACCTTCAGGAACACATACCTTATCCAGCCTATAGAGTAATCCATCCTGGAGATGGTAGTCAATGGTGCTATCACCATCGTGCATATGACTCCGACTCTACAACTGTTAATACACCTCCTTGAAGTCCTCATTCTCTAACTATGCCTCTTTGTATGCATCATGGGTGAATGGCTCCATGTGCATAAGAGTCCCTAAAGTTGTAATATTTGATGTGGGTGGCCTCGAAATCATGTCAGCTAACTTTTTTGTGCTTCCCTTCTTATACTTGATCACTAAACCAAACTATTATAAAAACCCCATCCACTTGTAATGTGTGGTCTATTGTAGCTTACTCTGAGCCTACAAGTACTGTTACAATTGGTGATCTGTGTGTGTCAATGTCTCCTTTCCCATCATAGCTTGCACCATGGCATAAATATCCTTATCTTAGGTAGGCTATTTAAAGACTTCCCTATGAAATAATTAGGAATGGTAGCACACACACCTTCCTCCATGCATCAAGACAACTCATATAGAATACCCACTTGCATCTGTCTCCACTTCAAAGGGTCATTGCAAGTTTTGTAATGCCAGAACTGGTGCTTGATTGATATTCTTCTTTAGCTCTTCGAAAGCCCTCTACTAACCTTTTCCCCACTGGAAACTCTTTCCACATGCTATTATGGCATGGAGTGGTGCTGATATTTCTAAAAATGAGGCTATGAATTTCCTCAAGTACTGTGCTACCTTAATGAAACTCCTGAAATTAGAAAAATTAGTAGCCACTGACCATTTCATGATGGCCTCCATCTTGGAAGGATCTATATTCAATGTCCTCCACTGATCACATACCCCAGATACACCAAAGTTTGTTGCGAAAAATCGCACTTCTTCATATTTTCTAGCAGTTGGTGCTTCTTTAATGTTTCTAGCACCCGCATCAAATGTTAAATATGCTCCTCCTAGGTATTACTGTAAACAAGTATATCATCCAAATATAAAATAACAAATGAATCTATAAAAGGGTAAATTATATCATTCATTAATATCATAAACATAGCTGGTAGATTACATAGGCCAAATGGCATGACTAACCACTCATACAAACCATGCCTGGTTTTGAAGGTAGTCTTCCACGTATCTTCTTCTTTAACTCGAACCTGATGATATCCATACTTCAAGTACAGCTTGATGAAGTACTTTTCTTTCTGCAACTGATCCAACATATCATTTATCCTGGGCAGGGGGTATCTATTCTTGAGCATGATTTTTTTCAACGCCTTGTAATCTATACACATTTTCCAAGGCCCATCCTTCTTTGGCACAATGATGATGGGTGACCCGCATGGTGATGTACTCGGTTGAATGAAACCCTATTCTAGTAGTTGCTGCAATTGTTTCTTCACCTCACTTTCTTTTAACATACTGCCTATATAACCCAATATTCGGCAATGGGGATTTTGGAAATAGATGGATCTCGTGCTCCACTTCTCTCTTAGGTGGTATCCCTTTAGGCTCTCAGAACACATCCATGTATGCATGTAACAAATCCTCCAATTGTTGTTTATGTTTCTTAATACACCCCTCCAAGGATGCTTTTCCTCTTATTGACTCCTCTTCAGAAGGAATTTCTCGATAAAATAATAAAACATACTTCTTGATGGAACTAATCAATTTCTTGGCTTGGTTGGAACTTACCACTAAAAGTTCCAACTTGCCTTTGTGTGTGTTGATGATTAACAGTTTTCCATCCTTGATGTGCCAATACTGGTTTTCTCTCCTCAAGAATATTGCATCACGCATGTATGGACTCCCAAACATGACTCCACATACATCAAGGGGAACCACATCTAGATCTAATTCATTAAAAAAATCAAAACTGATAGCAAATATAATTTTGCATTGTTTTGTTACCTTTAGCTCTGCATTCTTATTTACCCATTCCAGTGGATATGGATTAGGATGACCACGAAATTCGAGCCCCAACTTCTTGTCCAGCTCTACTGCAATGAGATTCGCCTGCGATCTTGAGTCAAACAGAGCATCAATCTTTGTCTTCTTGACCTGTATACTTATATGGAAGAGTTTGGCAATTTCTTTATCTTCTTGTTGCTGAAGGCTACTCACTGGTTCACCTCCTTCTGCAAAAATGTACAGATGATCTTCTCATCCATGTATGAGCTTCTTTCAACTTGGTTGCTCGAAACTGTGGCCATGAGATTCTTCTTCTTATTATTTTTCTTTGTGTTCTTCACGTTTAGTTCAGGATGCAAATTTTAATACTTCTCCTCTGTATGGCCATCAATGTTGTAGTGGTTGTAGCGGTTGTTAGGATCTTTTCACTGGTGTGTTGTGTTTGTCATCTTTTTATCCCTTCCCCCTTTTTTATTCTTCTTTCCATCCTTAGAAGCATAATTTTGCTCCTTCTGCTTCAATCCACTTGATTGTTCTATCTTAGTTCCTATGTTCTCCAGGTATTGTGCATGTATACAAGCCTCGTCCACCGATTTGGGCTTGAAAATCATCATTTTCTCACGCAGATGGCAGTGCATACCCCCCAAATACTTGAGGAGTACATTTCGGTTCTTTGGAGAGATACCAAAAATTATAGCCATCTTTCTGAATTTTTTGGTGTACTTTTGCACGCTTTGGCTTGGATTTTTCCTGAAGTAATGCCACCGATCCACTGATTCTCCACGTACCTAATGGGATAAAACTGTGACTTAATGAGGGTTTTGAAATCATCCCACTTAATCACTAGAGGTTCTCCATCCAACCTCAGGGTTTTTGTGTGGCTCTCCCACCAAGCCAGTGCACGACCCTCTAATTTCAACCTTGCAAATGAGATCTTTTTCCCTTCCTCAATCTAATGGATACTAAAATAAACTTCCAGTTGTTGCAACCACTCGTTAAACTTCAAAGCATCGATCTCATCGTGGTAAGGCATGATATCAAATTTTTCTTCCAATTTAAATAGGGATTGATTCACGACACTCAAACTAAGTTGATATTTTTCGAGTTCTTTCTTCGGTTGGTTCTTTGTGTCATCCCTATCTCCCGATCCCCCTTTTGATTTTTCATCTGCATTAAAACCACCATCTTCTCCAAATATCCCCATCTTATTACTTAAGGTTGCCATGCGAAGGTTTCTATTGTGGTTTATATCCATGACTTGTTATTCTGTCCTTGAAAACCTGACCTATGCATGATCATGAGTGTCATTTACAGATTCGTTGACCATAATTAGGGTTTCACGAATTTTGACCCCATCGACCTAGATCCCCTGCAAACTCCAAAAAATGCCCAAAGAAAATTGCTCTGATACCGATATGATCCGTAATCTGTCGTGGATATTCGACTGGATAGTTCATCACAACATATCTAATAATATTATATTAATAATATGAAATTATACATTATTATAGTTTTATTAAACTTCAAGATATGTAGATTTAGCTATAATTAGTGCATGCAAGTGAATGGAAATTATGTGGAAAAATAGTGAATTAAAAATTAAGCTTACACACACACATAAGACACCAAATATGTTGTGGGAAACCCTTTTGGGAGAAAACCCAATTGGAAGGTGAGGTCAATTCACTCTCTTTCTCTATATGGTAATATGGATGCAAGTACAAAGAAGTAAGGTATGTGGCTCGTGGGCTGCTACAGTGCACAAATACTCCCTATGTTCTCTACCTCCTTGTTGAGATTGCAACAAGATGATGAGCTTAGTGGAAATAAGTCGCCTTCACTAAGTGGGCTCGCAGGCTATTTTTGGTGCAAAGTCTATTTTTAGACTATGTCTATTTTTAGACATATGGATCATATTCTATGAGTTGCAGGATGCTATTTGTGGATGGTTGGTCAAGTTGGAAAAAATAGATGGACTTCTATTTTTAGACATATTAGCGTAATCTATTTTTAGATTTCCGCCTAAAAATAGATATGTCGAATATTATTAGCTCTTAATAATATTTGGACTATAAACATTATCTTATTCCCTGGAGCACTTCGCTTAAGTGCACAGATGTGTACAGAGCCGACGTAAGGAATTACGCTATTCGAGGGTTATGGAGCTATTTCATGGATACTTTAGTTAGAACTCAGAGAGCCAGGTGGAGTTGATTGAGGAAGTAATGGAGTTGTGTCTGGGCTTAACTAATCTAAACATAGTTGAGCTAGTTGTATCTAGTCTAACTGATTGATACACTAGTGAGAGTGGTGTGAATTAATTATTAATTAATTCACTAATTATAAACTCATTAATCAACTAAAGAATACATCGGTTAACTTTAGTGCATGGACATTTTCAGTGGAGACCAGTGAAGAGATAGGTGAAAGAGCAGTGTGACTATACTGTTGCATGATTTGCAACAACTAGTGATTGGAGTTGTCAATGAGGATTGCACAGTACAAGCCAGGTGGTTCAAAATTATTTATGATCCATTCTTCAGCATTGATTGCGCAGTAGAGGCAGGCTATCAGGTGGCAGAGATTGGAGCATGTGTTTTGCTAGATCTAGCTTGATTAGTGTGTAGCAATTGGAGATTGTATTGAGAGCTTGTGAGGAGTTTTGTATGATGATTTTTACATGATCTCTATGACATATAATATACAGATATTTGGGGGTTTTCAGCTTTAAGCTTTCCCATAAAATAATGTGTTCATATGTGTGATTGTTTATGGTTTTAATGTGCGCATGCGATTGTTTTTATTTCCGCAATTAATGATCAATGGTAGAAGAGATTTTGTATTGTGCATGAAGTTAAAATAGTGTGTGATCAGGAGAATCTCGATGGATAACATATCAGTTATTCAAATTTCTACACTCCTATCCCTCTTGTCTATCTTTTATTAGCTATGGAACAAAATGCTTTTGAAAGAATGGAATGCCTCTTCCTCTTAGTGGCCCGGTTATAATGCAACCTCATAACCTAATAATGGTTAAGTTTCAATACAACAAATCTAAAATAGATTTACAATATAGACTCTTCTAGAGACTTTTACATCACAATCACATGGATATCCCCTTTTCCATGAATAATGAAGGCTTACGGGACATCCTCCCAAATTATAGGTGTGAAAATAGGAAGGTCAACTTCTGAGTGGCATGAATTTTGCATACAGACTCTGATTGACATGATTCTTGCACCATTGGAACAACTTGAAAATTTTTTGTGCTAAAGCAACAAAGTTTTACCCCCAAAAAACGTTGTTTGATGCCTCAAAATTCTCCCAGAAGGTTATAGACCTCGTTTCGCCAAACTGGGTCCCTCTAGTAAAAACGGTCTTGTGAGTTGATTTCTCCACTTTTTTCACTCCATATGCATTGAGATGGATGAAAAAAAAATATAATGATCCAATCCAGATCATGGGGTCACATTTGATGATTTTAAACGGATATCTTGTTGTAATGTAATTAACGAAATAATCTCAAAGATCATTTCTCAACGAATTAAGCCAATGTTCAATGACATTATTTTAGAAGAGGAATTTGCTTTCATACACAGTAGGCATATCCCTTATGTGGTCTCTTTGGCATAGGAAATAATAAATTATAAAAACACTAAATAGTCTAGCTGTAACTCTCAAACTGAACTTATCAAAAGCATATGATCAAGTGAGTTGGATGTTCCTTTAGACGATATTTCTAAAAATGGGAATGGGTCTCTCTTATATAAATTAGATAATGGGATGCTTGCAATATGCATTAATAAATGAGACCCTTTCTCATTTCTTCAAGGCTTCCAGTGGTCTGCATCAAGATTTTTTTCACTTTCCTTTTCATTTCCTTATAGTAGTGGAATCCATCAACAAATTATTTATGGAGGCCCAATCCAAGATAGTTCATAAAGCTATCAAGGTGGCATAGAATCACCTCCTTTCCCATATAATTTTTGTGGATGGAATTTTATTTTTCTCTATTAGATGTTTGAGGGATATTTTAGCTTTAAAATCCATGTCGGATAATTTTTGTATAGCAATGGGCATGTAGGTAAACATAGAAATACCTTGCTTCATATATCACGGTCTTCTTGAGCATATCTCTCTTAAATTGGATCTCTTTTTCTCATTCCCACATAAGCCTCTGAACAAGATATTTAAATATATGATCTTCTTCCTCAAGCCAAATGATTACAATTATGTGGATCGACTATGGCTTTACAAAAAGATAGAAGGAAGAATCTCTTTTTTGGTTAATTTCATTTTCTCTCGAAGTGGTAGGATTACCCTTCTTAAATTTATTCTTGAAAGTATTCATGTTTATTTCCCATGTGTCTAGAGGCATTTTATCTAAGATTTGTAAGATTAATTTTCAATTTGTATGGTTTGGACCTAGGAATTCAGGTGGAATTCATTTAGTGAAGTAAGATAATGTTGTTTTCTTGAAGTATCTTAGAGGATGGGGGATCAAGAATTTTTTCATTTCAGTAAAGCCTTGGTAGTCCACAGTCTTTAGTGACTTGTTCACAACTCATCTATTTGGGGCAGGATTATGAAATCAACGTATCTTTCCCCATGTCTTTTGAGGAATGGTTTGGGCATCCTTATAAATCTACAAAAGGTTCCAAGTATGGAAAGCTCTCATTTTGACATTTCAATTAATTGGATCATGGATGGTCTAGTGTATTGGAAATGGGTTGAAAGTGAAGCTGGTGGTGGATCCTTGTCTTAGGGTAGGAGATCATTTCCATTTTTTAAACTCTCTTCTTAACCAATTGAAACAAACTAATATTTTCATCCTCTCTTATATAAAGGCCCAATCTCCCCATTGGTGCACATGATGGAAATCCTCCATTTCTCTGGGTCTTTTAGCATTGGAAGCAACATAATGGAAATCCTTCATAAGCTTGATTGTCTCAAATTTTAGTGGATGATATTTTGTGGTCAAAGAATCCAACTAATAGTCAATTCAAAACCAAACTTGGATATTCTTCTTCTTTGGAAACATTTTTTTTAGGTGATCCAAAGTGGTGGTGGAGCTCTATCTGGAACCTTCATGCTCCACTAAAAAGAAAAAAATTACAAGATTGAAATATAGTATAAAGGATTATCTTGTGTGGTCAAAGAATCCAAGTAATGGTGAATTCACAACTAAGCTTGGATATTCTTATTATCTGGAATAATTTTCTTTTGGTGATCCAAAGTGCGGGTGGAAGCATCATGCTCCACTAAAAAGCAGAATTTCTCTTTGGCTTACACTAAAAAAAAATTCTTGCTTGGGATAATGTATCAGAAAGGGGTTCGGTTCGTCTAAGTAGATACCCTTTGTGCAAGACAACCTAATAATACATTTCTCATATTTTTGTTTCATTTCCATATACAAATTAACCAGGTATATACAAACATGCTCATTGAGCTCAATATATAACCTAGTTGATCTCATCTTGAGCTAGTGGTTTGCATGAAAGCCTGGAGAGAGGAAAGCTCTATAGCAAAATTTGAAGCTTTTATGTGCATATCAATATACGAAATATGGTGGGAAAGAAAATATAGTATATTTAGTTATTGTGACATTGTAATTGAAGTTATAATATACTTGATCATTAAACTTTACAAAGAATTCATATTGGATCCCAAGTAAAAGAAAAGAAGGAATCTTGTAAAGCCATGTTTGGATTATGGCATACCATGGGGTTTTGTTGATGGAATTTTTTATTCACCCACTGGTGTGTTAGATAGATGTCATTTTATATCTCAATTAGTCCCATTTCGTGCATATCACATATGCTCTAGGGCACAGGTCAAACAATAGAGTATGATTTGTTGCATTAAGAACACTTTTATTTGTTGCTTCTCTGAAAAATGTTGCGAAATTACAAGTGATGTGGGACTCAAAACAGGTAATTGATTGGGTTAATAACAAAGTTGAAAATGTTTTCTTGTAGCATCTTCTTCAAGTCATAAAAGAGGCTATCCTCTCATTTGAATGACTATATTTTTCCCACATGCTCAAAGAACTCAACATTAACTTAACTCTAAAGTAAGGGCTATGTCTAAAGAAGCTTTGGAGCTCTCTATCAATTCCTTTGGGATTACTTAATTTGTGAATGGAGAGGAACATGAATCAATGGATTTTCAGTTATGATTAGCTCCAATACATGTAAATGTTCTTAGCTTATTTTTTGGTATTTAGATAGAATAGTTTTTATTGTATTATGTGAATAGTTTTATATAAAAAAATATAAATTGTATTGGTTAGTCTATAATATGGAAGATATATTTTAAAAAGAACTAATTTTGTTATTTTTGGATTAAAAAATAAAATACTTAATTAATCCACTTAAAACATCGAATATATATATATATATATATATATATATATTTTTTTAATAAAGTATTTATTCTTAAAAAATAAAATTTAATTAAGTTTTAAATTAATATATATTTTTCTTATTTAATTTATAAAAATATGGCCAATCAGTTTTAAATGTATATATCATTAATATAAATTTATTTTATTGTAGAATTTAATAAATTTTAATAAATTTTAAAATAGTAAAACATAAATATATTAATACTTGAAAATATCAAATTTAAAAATAAATATCAATTCATTTATTAAAAAAAAAAAACCTATAATGTTCAAATTTATTATTTTGGACAAAATTTTGTACTGGCATGACACCGCTCGTTAGTCATTACGCCTCTCACACAGAACGCTGAATTGTACAAATAATTTTTTGTAGCGTAAATGCAACGAAGGGAAACCAACAAATAAATCAAAAAATAATAGTGCGATTTCCACCGGCAGTCACAATGAAATGAAAGAAAAGCAACCAATAATACTGTTGTTGTCGGCTACGGCAACGCTCATAATCTTAAACTTCGATTTTATTTTATAATCTATCAATCTAATTTTTTAAATTAAAATATAAAATATATTTAATTAAATAATTAAAATTTGTTAATTTAAAAATATAATAGTAGATAAATGTTTTATGGATTAATCACATTATTTGGTCGACGTTTCGAACCATTTAATGTGGTTCATCCTCACGACAAGGTGAAGAAAGGAATTCGATCTCAAAGAATAAATAGTAACGTTGCATCATTAATAAGGCTTAAAGGGATTGAATCTAATGGTGGAAAGCTAGGAATTTTTCATTATTGGGTAAGGTTGAGGTCTAGATTTTTTTGAAAAAAAAAAATCAATTTGGGGGGAGCTGAAGTTGGGCGCATGGCGAACTGGTATGGATTAACACTGTAAATCATTTGATGCTCGGCTAAGACGTACACCCTGCCTCTCTTTTTCCCACTGGTGTATCTTTTTGTTTTTTCCAGGCTATCTGGATTCTGCTCTCATGGCTTGGCCATCTCCGTGGAGCCATGCACCTCTCCCCTGACTCTCCTGGCTCACGGATTAGCACTCTCACTGGTGCTATTTTCCTTTTATGCCTTATGTGCTTCTTTATCTAGCTACTGCTCTACATCATATATCTTCTTTTCTTTATCCATCGAACTCTTGGACATCACTTACCTGTTCTTTGAGACGACTAATCAGTGCATGTTCTATGCAGTGGGTAGTGTTGCTTTTCACCTTTTTGTTGCGGTTGTTCTTATCATTTTTTTCATATGGGGGCTCCTGGTCACTCTCATCTAATCTACCATGTGTCTTTACTTGACCATGCAGTGGGAACTCCTCCATATACTCTTTCTCTTCTTTTGCGCCATTTGCATAAACTTTCACATCTGGATTGCACATTTTCGCCACCTTCATTTGCGCTTCTGTTGAGGATATGTTCTGGTCTAATTTCTATGTGTTTTAATGACTGCCCTTGTCTTTCTCCTTATTCTTTCTCTTCGTCGCCTCGTTTTTTTCTGATTATATGGTACCTTGGCCATCTTTTTTTTGAACTTTTCTTGTTGGTGGCTCACTATCTGACATAGAGGCAGTGGAGGACATGACGTTGCCTATACTCTAGCGTGGGTGGCTAGATAGTTTCATCATTTCTCAACCCTTTTGTGACATCAATTTCATGGTTTGTCATCATTGGTGTCGTATCTGGGGATATTGGTGATGTTGTTGTTGTTAATAGCACCCTCATTGTTTTCCTTCCATCTGCCTTTATTCCTCTTGCGGTTTTTATTGTTTTTGTTGATGGATGGCCTAAGGTGGCCCACATTGGACTTTCCATAATTCTATGTTATCACTGGGTTTCTTGCTTCATTCGCTGGTGGCACTGGGGTGGCAAAGGTCCATGGTGGCACGACTGCTGGGGTGGTTTGGGGTGGCGAGGTGGATGCTTTGCTAGAATATGGTGGAACTCGCATGTTTCTTCTCGATCATGCTTTGTTTTTTCGGGGGACGTGGGGCTTGACATTGACCTTTCACCTACCTATTTTACTCCCTACCTACTTTTTCGTCCTTGACATGGGAGTTCTCTTGGGATCAATGACTCCGGTTTTGGTCATTCCTATTTTCCTTTCTCGGTTTATATTCCCTGTTGTATTTGTTTGGTTCAGTCGACACTCTACATTAACTCCATTCGACCTGTCTCTCTTAGGTGTGTTGCGATCACCTGACATCGGGTTTTTTTTTATCTTATTCCTCTTTTTACTCGATTTGACGACGACACTCTTCGATCTATGGGTATTTCTCATTTGATACTAGTGCATGCTGGATACGTGGAACACATCTTGCATACATCATTTGGAGTGACCTTTTGTCTCACTGATGAGATGGAGGATTATCTGGCATCTCTAGACGAGGACACCTCAACACAAGAACTTTTCTTACATGCCACCTTGGAAGTGGAACGTTTTAGGGACTGGCCACCTATGATGGGGATGGGTCTAGGCGAAGGGGGACCATGTGACCAAGCGGCCACATTGCGTGGGACATTCAACATGCCCATTCCAAAATCCTCCACTTAGCTGCTAAGAGAGGTGGCTTCGACACATGGACTGGAAGGTGGGAGTGGGGTTTTGTCCTATCAACCCTCCCATGTTTCTTGACAGACTTCATCTCATGACTAGCGTAGACAGAGACCCAAAACCAAGATCATAAAATGCACCATGGAACCAAAACTCCTCAGTTTTGGACATGATATCCTGTGGGATCGAGTGCAGAGTCTCCAGAACAGGGCTCTGGTTAGGCGATGGTACTTTGTTGGGGGAAATGTCATGGATAGGCACGGGTCCTGGAAAAATGGAAGCCACTACTGGGATACACCCCGATAATCATCATTATTTTAAATCGTTGGTTTATTTTTCACTTCCTCCACCAAGCAGACACTGAGAAGGTCCTGGGCATGTCGTGGGTGAAGGGTTGCAGCTTCCTTTTTCTTCACCACTAGTGTGTGGGCTTTAAAGCTTCCTAGTCTCCCACTTGAATTCTAGTCGAAGCAGCCACTCACGGGGATTGGGAATGCATTGGTTTCTTTAGTTTACATGGATCCTAAATCCCTGGGCACACGAGAAAAACGACTTTCTTGGATGTTGGTGGAGTTTGATATGACTAGTGGACTTTGTAAACATATCATTCTTCCGTGGGGTTCTCTCTATTTTCAACAAAGGGTGGACATTGGAATGTGCCTTTTTTATGTTTGTTATGACATCATACAAGACACCTTCTAGAGCATTTCCCATGACGACTACATACACATGCATCATCAAGAGGTGGCCAACATCATATTAGACCCTCCAACTTGGTTTTGGATGATTGCGACACCACCAGACGGGACACTGCATTGGAACCAGGTACCTTCAAATTTTTTGATGACACTATTAATACTGATTTTGAGGTGCCTCCTTCTCAATTTGATGATCCTTATTCTCTCCATGAGGATCCCTGCTCGAATACCATTCCTTTGTTTCCCCAGGCTGTGGATGCGACACATTCTACTTCCACTTATGTTGATCCCCCTCCCTCTTCCCACTCTGTATGTGCCTTGGATATGCCTCCCTCTAACCTCATTGACCCGTCATCCTCTACTACTCATGAGACACTGTGTCCTCCATCAGAACCTTTTAACTTGTCTGACCCCCACAATTCTATTAACAACGACCTGGGGTTCCTAAAGCGCAACTCAAACTTGGATTTGGTTGCCTTAGTTGTCCATGATGTTGGCCCTATGGTCACATTTCCTATTATTAGCCCTATATCTGGCCAGAATATCACTTCACGTAGAAATAATGGCAGGGGAAGCCGACATTTTTGGGGTCGGATCCATGGAAAAAATTCTTTTTTAGTCTGGTGGACTGCATGACATTCCTGTGCTTGATTCCTCCCTTCCCAGGGCCCTTAGAGCAGAGTTGCCCCATCCCTCAGCCTCATGATGACCATCCTCTCTTTCATATTCATGGTCTAGGGGACGCCACTAAAATACTCTCCCTTTGTCACCTTTTTATGTCCCACCACCCTTCCATCATTCTTGTTCAGGAGACTATGGTTGTGTCCCTCAAGGCCATTCAATACTTCTGTGCCATCCTTCCCAACTGGTCCATGACCGCCTCTGATTCAAACAGTCAATCAAGGGGTCTCATTTCCATGTAGGATCCCCGCAATGCTTACTTTAGGGCTTAGATTTTTTTCACTGGCATTCTATTCTCTGGTTACATTTGTAGCACAGGTGATAGATTACATATTTGGAATATATATGCACCATCAGGACTCTGGCATTCTGAATAATAGCTCTCTTATTATTGCGGGTGTTTTTAATGCTATTTTACTTTCCAATGAAAATTGGGATTCCACATCACACGAAGACCCTCTCTCTAATTATGTTTTTCAGTTATGGGTAGGCCATCATTTACATGATTTTTTTCCATGGCCATTGGTTCCCACCTGGAGAAATGGCAGAAGTGGAAATGCATATGTCGGGAAGCAACTAGATAGATTCCTCATCCACTAGGGTTTGTTTGAGACACTAGGGAACTGCAGATCATATGTTGTTCAGAACAGTATCTCTGACCATTGGCCCATTATATCTAGATGAAGAAGGAGGAACTCAGAAAGGGCATCCCTTTTAAATTTAATTCCACATGGCTCAAGGATACATATTTTAATGAAATGGTATCTAGAATGTGGGGGGGAGGTCTGGGTGGACATGGGGCGCAGACTATGGAGAGGCTCATTGGATGGATAGCTGCATTAAAGACTAAAGCATGAATATGGGAAAGGAGAAATAAAGTAGTCTTATTGCATGAACTTAATACTATCTCTATTGATATTGAGGCCCACAGCCAATGTTTCTCTTAGGATGTCCCTGATAATCTTTCCATTAATCAGATCACAATTATTGAAGGTAGGAAAAAACAAATCTTATACATTCTTGAAAAAACTTGGCGTTTAAAGAGCAAAGCAACCTGGATCAGGGAATGTGACCGAAACACCAAATTTTTTCATAATTTTGCAAATCATAGAAGAAATAAAAATGTGATCTGGAACATTTTGGGGGAGGATGGATCTTATAAATTTCTGATGCATAGCTTAAAAATGAAGCCAAATTTTTTTTTGACAAAAGCTACAGGGCGACCAATGCTGATAAATTTGAGGATCAACTATGGGTGATCTAGGCATATCTAGTTATGTTTGATTTGGATGCAAATAATGCTATTTTCCACCTGGTTACTTTCCAAGAGATCCATTTTGTGCTTTCATCTTTTCAGAAGGATACATTTGTAGGCCCTGATGGCTGAACGAAGGAATTATTTCTCCATTTCTTCTACTTGATGGGGAATGACATATGTGCCATGGTGGAAGAATCAAGATTACAGGGGTAGATTTATGGAGCCCTAAATTCCACTTTCATTTCTCTTATTCCAAAAGTTGGAGCTCTAGAGACATTTGGAGATTGTATACCTATATCATTATGCAATATACTATACAAATTGATATCCAAGGTTATAGCGGAGAGATTCAAGGATACTTTATCGACCCATATTACCCCTGAAAATTTTGGGTTTTTGAGAGTATATATTCATGATGTTGTGGCTATAGCCCAAGAATGCACAAACTCTGCTCAGACTAAAAAAGGGACTTGGGAGATTATGAAAATTGATTTGAAGAAAGCATATGACTACATTGATTGGCGGCTTCTCCGACTCATCCTTGTTAAGATTGGCATCGATCACTGGAATATGGACTGGATCATGGCCTACATCACTGAGAAGAAATATAGTATCCCCTCTGCTCTTTATTTTAGTTATGGATAGCATTAGCAGGAAGATTTCCGAGGGAAGGGGCCTGATCTTTTCAAGGGCTTTCAAGTTACTCCTTTGATTATTGTTACACACCTTCTATTTTTTGATGAAATTCTTACTATTGGGGAGGGTGATGGGGTGAAATGGGAGTTTATTCACTATATTTTTAACAAATAGGGGGAGGCTTTGGGTCTCCTCATAAATTTCTCCATTTCTTCTACTTGATGGGGAATGACATATGTTCCATGGTGTAAGAATCAAGATTACAGGGGCAGATTTCTGGCGCCCTAAATTCCACTTTCATTGCTCTTATTCCAAAAGTTGGACCTCTAGAGACATTTGGGGATTGCGGGACTATATCATTATGAAATATCCTATACAAATTGATATCCAAGGTCATAGTGGAGAGACTTAAGGATACTTTATCGACCCATATTACCCCTGAACAATTTGGGTTTTTGAAAGGAGTTTCTATTCATGATGTTGTGGCTATAGCCCAAGAATGCATACACTCTGCTCAGACTAAAAAAAGGACCTCGGCAGTTATGAAAATTGATTTGAAGAAAGCATATGACTACATTGATTGGCGGCTTCTCCGACTCATCCTTGTTAATATTGGCATCGATCACTGGAATATGGACAGGATCATGGAATCGTCACTGACATCTAGTATTATGCTCTTGTAAATGGCCTTCCCAATGATTTCTTCCGTGGTCATAGAGGGCTCCGCCAAGGATGCTCTCTATCCCTATGCTCTTTATTTTAGTTATGGATAGCATTAGCAGGAAGATTTCTGAGGGAAGGGGCCTTGATCTTTTGAGGGGCTTTCAAGTTACTCCTTTGATTATTGTTACACACATTCTATTTTTTTATGACATTCTTACTTTTGGGGAGGGAGATGGGGTGAAATGGGAGGTTATTCACTATATTTTCAACAAATATGGGGAGGCTTCGGGTCTCCTCATAAATTTCCACAAGAATTTTCTCTACCACACTGATGGAGACCCGGATGTCTTTTCTTATATTTCAAATTTATTTTAGATTTTTCACAGACACATCAAGGATGGTTTTTCATATCTTGGATACAGGCTAAAGCCGAACTAATACAAGGGCGAGGATTGGAACTGGGTCCTTTCACGTTTTTAGCATTGTATCATTGTTTTCAAATTTTTATTATTTCCTAGCCTATGTCAAATTTTGAGTCATTTTCGATAAAATTCAAGAAAGAGTCTCATAACCAAAATACTTTTAAGTTTATAGGTGGTATTAGTGTCTTAGGTTCATAAAAGAAGTTAAAACCATTGTTTTAAATTAGGTTAGTGTTGAAATCTATTGGTCATTTTGTAATAAAATTATATATCTTTTCTTTATGAGAGAATAGCTACCTCTGTTTAAGTTTCATTGGTAACACGGTGATATAATGAAGGGCAGTTATTTCTCTGAAATTTTCTTATATTGCAAAACAGAGATAAAGTCAGATATTTCTTAGGCATATAGGGGCTGCGAAGAAATTTTTCAGAGAAAGGACCATTCTTGTTTTCAGTGAATGAAATTGGAAAAGACTTTTGAGGACTTATTACATACTTGATGTGTGTATTGTTAATTTTCACATGTGTTTCCACATCTCATTTTCTTCAGTTGCAGTTTGTGATTCTAGATGTTGTTGTATCTTTTTATTAGTCTCTTGATATGCTTATGTATTTTGTAAACTTTTATCAGTTTCATACAATGAGATTTCTTGATAAGATATACATAATGACAATTTAAGGAGCATCACTTATGACAGTCACTTTTCATGATATTTTAGTAAGATTATTGTAAGTCTAGATATAGCCTTCTCTTGTTGAAATATTTTCAAACTGTTCCTTATGTTACTTTTCACCCAAAAGCAGTGGATTTATACCTTGCGGACCCACTGTCTCTTCTTCTATTTCACACTCTCTTCTCTCCATAGGCTACAAACTTACCTTTCTGCTACCACATCAGGACTCAATGCCCTCATTAGTGTGACATTGAACTTGACTGAAATCCATTTTTAGTGATTGAGGGTTTAAAACACCTACCAAAATTATAATACAAATCATTAAATTGCCTTAGATCTTAGGATGTGACTGGTCAAGCACTTGAAGCAATCCAAGTGTTGATTCTAGCGCTAACATATTTTGGTGCGTCTGCCGGTAGACAAAGGCCTTGAAAAGAAGTATTCTCCTCAGTCTCTTGTTTTGAATTGTCGAAAATGAATTCTTGATGGTGAAACATAATTGGTAACTTGAAGAGGACTAGAAATTGGTTCACCTGGCGACTCCACAAAGAGAAAAAGGGGCTTTAAGACCTCCTACTACAAGGAGAAATCAGAGATCACCTACTGTGACTCCAGTCGCTGACCCAAAGGTGATCATTAAAGATGAAAAAGGAAAGTAGAGATAAATCGAAGCCAAATCTCAGTCAGTGAAGAAGGTACACAAAAACTACATTCCAAAGAAAAAGGTACCTTCATCTACTTTAGAATCAAAATAAGTTTTAGTCTCAAAATATTCTGCTGAAAATTCTCGAGTTGAAACTGATTCCCTAGAAAATAAAGTAAATGGCGTTAACCTAGGCTCAACTGAAAGTTTTTCTCACTCGTCATTTAGTAAATTTGAGATAAGTACTATTCCAGTCAAAAAGGAAAAAACTAAGGTTTTAAGTTTCAATAAGGAATCAGAAGAGTTTGTGCTGACAGAAGGGGAGTTAGAACAAGTATTAGCAATTGCACCTTTTCTAGATAGGGATGTTTTGACTGAAGAAGATTTTAAAACCATTTTAAATTTCCTTCAAACTCATCCTGAATAACAATCTTTTATTAC
Source organism: Pinus albicaulis (assembly GCA_034641835.2). NCBI lineage: Eukaryota > Viridiplantae > Streptophyta > Pinopsida > Pinales > Pinaceae > Pinus > Pinus albicaulis. Next base: position 765,395,518 of record CM076572.1, read on the forward strand.
CCCTCATCAAGAGTATTTTCCTTTGTCTTGAAATCTAGCTATTGGGTCATCCTCTTCTCATCCACTAGAAGGGAGTGTTCCTGAAGGCGTCACTTTCAACTTATCTGAATTCCTAGCTCAAAAAAATAAAGTTGAATTTACCTCATCCCCTCAAGAGACATCATTTGAATCTGATTCTTCTATTGAAGGAAAATTCAATACCTCCTCTATTCATCTCTTTGGAAATCCACTTTTTTCAGTCCCAAAGCTTGAAAATTCAGCCCAATATTTCCAATTTTTTGTTTTCCTAAATCAAATTCAAAATCCATAAATTGTAATTCCTAATTTCCAAACAGCTACATCAACCAGTCATCCATCAAATGTACATCAACAAACCATGGCTCAGCTTTCCCTTACAAGGATGCAACAGATAGTGGCTGCAAGATATGCACCACTTGCTCTTCCTCAACCTTTCCATCCTCTTCCTCAAGGGGATTACCTGAAATATCTTCCAAAATACATCGGGGAGGGAGAAGGAGTTTCTGATGAGGAACATTTGGTTTCTTTCTATAGTTATGCTGATAACTAGAACATTGAACATGCAGATGTCTGATCAAGACTCTTTGTTTGGATCTTAAATGGAGAAGCTCGTAAATGGTTTAAAAGTCTTCAACCAAACTCAATAACAAGAATAGATGAATTGGAGGAAGTATTTGTGAAACGATGGGGTGATATGAAAGATTATTTGTATTACCTTACAAAATTTGGAACTCTGAAAAAGAAGACAGATGAGTCATTGGTTGACTTTACAAAGAGTTTTAATAAAATTTATCAGAAAATTTCTGAAGAAATTAAGCCTCTTGAGACTACAACCATGATAAATTTTGCAAATGCTTAGATTCTGAGTTTTATTTATGGTTGAGGGCTGAGAAAGCACATACATTGATGGATATGTAAGAGGCTACATTTGGAGTGTAGTCTAATATTATGGCTTCAAATAAATTGAAAATGGAGGAAGGGAAAGCAAAAAAAGACAAAAAGAAAATGAAAGAAGAAAAACCTTCTTCTTCCAACACTCTTATAGCTGAAGAAAATATTGATCAAATGTCCAATTTGATCAAGGAACTAGCCTAAAAAATGACAAAATTAGAGTTAGAAAACAAACCAATTGTTAGAACCAATCAAAATGAAGCCAAGAGAAATCACTGTCCCTTCAGAAGGCCTTTTCAACCTCAACAAATCCTATAGCGCCCAAGGAGGAATGCTGATGATCAAAATGTTCAGCCTCCTTTGAATACTTTTGCTGAAGAAGAGCAACAAGAACATGATAAATAAAATGAAGAAATAAACCTTGTAGGAGAAATATCACAGTCAACTTGTTTGACTTTTCAAGAATATGAAGACCAGTCAAGGATATATTTGTTTTTAGACGATGAGAATGCCCAAATTTATGCACAAAATGATAAAAAACAACAAGAAGCTAAAAAAAAAATGATCCTTTGAGGTCTAAAGGTCATGTTCAACAACCTCAACAAAAATCAGATTCTGATAAACAAACTGCCAAACAAAAGGCCAAAGTCAATGAGGTTCCTCCACCTCAAAATTATGCCTCAATTATCAAAATTTCTACAGAAAATAAAGAGTAAACTCCAATTTATTTCAGTTCCAAATCAGAACTGAATAAAATTAAGATTCATGTCCCACTTCTGGAATTGTTGAAAAATCCAGCATACAAAGAGTCTTTCAAAAGTCTGTTACAACCACCTCTCACTCTTGATTCAGTAAGTCTTGAGGATGAACATCCTACTATTTATTTAGGCTACCATGTCCAAGACCAAAATGATGATAATTCACGACCTTTCTACCTCTCACTCAATATACATGACAAATTGCTGCATAATTGTCTATTAGATTCCGGGGCTTCCCACAATCTAATGCCAAATAAAGTGATGGATGAATTAGGATTAGAAATCACCAAGCAATACCATGAACTATACACCTTTGATTCCAAAAAATTCAAGTGTTTAGGAGTGATTAAAGACTTGGTTGTTTCTCTTACCCAAATTCCTATGAAAATCTTAGTGATGGACATCGTAGTTGCAGACATACCTTCTAGATTTAGGATGCTGCTTTCTAGTTCTTGGTCTAAAAAATTGGGATGCAACCTTCAGATGGATATGTCATATGCTACAATCCCAGTGTTTGGAGGGGAATTTAGAAGGTTGTATAGGGAAACCCAAATATCCTACATCATCAATGATCAACATAATCCTTCAAATCATCCTATATATGTTGAAGAGAAGGAATTTGGGTCATTCATATTACACCTTGCTGCTGATGATAACAATTTCCAACCTAAAATAAGTGAAAAAATCATTTCCAAGGTACAAATGAGCAGCATTTAGAGGGAGAATAGATCTAGAAATTGTAATTTGATGGAGTTTCATCAAGAAAAGGACCGGGAGCCGGTGTAGTCCTCATTTATCCCACTCAGCAAAGAGTAACTATATCATATAAACTACAATTTTCCACCACTAATAACACTGCTGAATATGAGGCGCTTGTGCTGGGTATGAAGGAGTGAAAGGCTTGGGAGATGAGCAGCAAGTTGCTTTTGGTGACTCAGAATTGGTGATAAAGCAGGTTAGAAACAACTACCAAGTGATTCCAAATTGAAGAATTATAGGAATGAAGTGTGGGACTTGATTGAGCATTATTTTTCAGCATTTAATGTAAATTTTGTCACTAGAGAGGAAAATAAAATGGCTGATTCACTAGATATTACTGCTAGAAATTTCAAAGTTCCTCTTGATGTCAAGGCAACATATGATGTTCAAATTAAAAACAGACCTTCTATTCCTAATAACACCAAATATTGGCACGTATTTGAGGATGACAGGGAAATTTAGAAATTTTTGGAGTGTGTCTAAGAGTTTGCAAACATTCAAATTGATGATGAGCATGACATTGTTGAAAATCAAAACAGTAAATATTTCAAGAAAACCATGGCTGGGAAGGACATTATAGATCTGAAAACTAACTATATACCTAATGGCCTAGTTCCTTTAGAAATATTGTTTGACAATAATGATGTCTTTTTAAATCCTAAAAATAAAGTTGATGGAGAGAGTAGAATTCACTGTAATATTGGTACAAAAGATCAACCAAAATTAGTCAAAGTTTCTAAATTTCTCTCTAGAAACTAGAAAAAAATATATCAAACTGCTGAAACAATATGCAAATTTTTTTGCATGGTCCTATAATGAGCTAAAGACCTATGATAGAGGTATAATGGAGCACAAAATTCCTCTGAAAGCAGATGCAAAGCCTGTAGCAGAAAAAATAAGGCATATCAATCCCATGCTACTCCCTATCATTGAGAAAGAAATCAGAAAATTATGGGAAGAAAAAATAATTCCGCCTTTAAGATTTTCTAATTGGGTAGCTAATATAGTCTCGGTTCGGAAAAATAATGGCGAAATAAGAATTTGTGTCGATTTTCGAAATCTAAACTGGTGTTCATTAAAGGATAACTATGCATTACCCAATATGGATTATATTTTGTAGAAAGTTGTAGGCTCCAAAAGATTGTCAATGATAGATGGCTTTTAAGGCTATAATCAGATTTCAGTTGAAAGATAAGATAGAGAAAAGACAACATTTACTACACATTGGGGGACATTCATGTACAAAAAAATGCCATTTGGTTTAATGAATGTAGGCGCAAACATTTCAGCAAGCAATGGATATTGCCTTTGCAGAAGAAAAAGACGGATTTGTTGTCATTTAGTTGGATGACATTACAGTCTATTAAATATGTAATGAAAATCATTTGAAACATTTGAAACAATTTTTTGACAAATGAAATATATTTGGTTTGTCCTTGAACCCAAAGAAGTCATCCTTTGCTGTTCAAGAAGGAAAATTATTGGGACAGAAGGCGGTATCTGTATTGATCCAGGAAGAGTTGAAGCTATTCAGAATATTGGATTGCCAAGGAATAAAAAAGAATTGCACTCATTTTTGGGGAAAATTAATTTTCTGAGGTGCTTTGTCCCAAATTTTTCAGAGCTGATTGGTGAGCCCTGATATTGCACCAAGAGTGCTGCAACTCCTAGGGGCTTCCATACTTTACTTTATCAACCCAGGGTTCATACAAACTTAGAGGTGAAAGTGCTATATACATAACAGATGCATTCTGTTCATGTCATCCTCTTCTGCTTTACAAAAGGGTGCTATTCCTTAAACTATGATAAAAACTGAAAAGTAAATTGTTGGAAGGAAATGACAGAAAGGAAACTACTTAATTTGCAGAAAGGAAATGAAACCAATTTAGTGTGTAGAAAGTGTTGAGATTCAACAAGCTAATGAGCTTAGTGAAAAGAGTCGCCTTCACTAAGTGGGCCCGCAGGCTATTTTTAGCGCAAAGTCTATTTTTAGACATGTTAATCATATTCTATGAGTTGCAGGATGCTATTTGTGGATGGTTGGTCAAGTTGGAAAAATAGATGGACTTATATTTTTAGACATATTGGGCAAAATCTATTTTTAGATTGCCAGTCTAAAAATAGATATGTCGAATATTATTAGCTCTTAATAATATTTGGACTATAAACATTATCTTATTCTCTTGGATCACTTCAGTTAAGTGCACAGATGTGGCACAGGAGCTGAAAGAAGGAATTACGCTATTCCTAAGGGTTAAGTGGAGCTATTGCATGGATACTTCAGTTAGAACTCATGTGAGAGAGTTTGGTGGAGTTGATTGAGGAGTTAATGGAGTTGTATTTAGTTTAACTCAGTTAGACTCAGTTGAGCTAGTTGTATCTAATCTAACTGATTAATACACTAGTGAAGAGTGGTGTGAATTAATTTATTGTGCATGAAGTTAAAGTAGTGTGCGATCAGGAGAATCTTGGATATATAACACATAGGTTATATAATTTCTACATGGTATCAGAGTGATATTGATCAGAGCAGATTGCAATTATTGAAGCGGTTGAGTTTTGTGCTGGTGGAATTTGAATTTGCTGCAGTGTTTTCTTGGTGTCGAAGTTGAGCATTCATTGAAATGTCTTTCAACGAATTGCGATTGAGTATTCCATTGAGGGAAACTCGAATTATATTGCATGGAAGGAAAGGATGGAGGCGGTGCTGGATGATAATGGGTTGAAGGAGTGCATAGATGCAGAAATTCCAAAACCTGCTTTTAGCGATGCAGCCGCACTTGATGCATGGCAAAAGAAGACAACAAAATGTTGAAGGATTATGTTGGAAGGTGTGAAGGATCACATAGTGTCCAGCCTTCATGGTAAAGCTTCTCCATTCTTGATGTGGAAAGCTTTGACAAACTTGTTCCAAAGAAGAAGCGACCAAAGGAAGTTGGCACTTAAAGACAAGCTCAGAAAAATAAAAATGGGGAAAGGTGACAATATACCCAAGTACCTCACGAATTTTTTCCAGTGCGGGGATGAGCTGGGAAGTGTGGGGGTTACTGTAGATGAAGAGGAATTGGTGAGCTTAGCTCTCCTTGGGCTTTCGAAGATTTGGCATAGCTACGAGGACTCTATCAATGGTCGGGAGAAACTGCCAGGATGGGAGCGACTTTGGTCGGATCTTGTGCAGGAGGAGATAAGGCGGGGTACCTGCGATGGATCTTCATCGAAGAATGAAGATGAAGAAAATTGTGCTTTGGCTACCAAAGCAAGGAAAGGGAAGGGAAATAAAAATCCTTCTCAATCCGGTGCAAAAGGAAAGAAGTAGGACTTGTCCAAATTGAAGTGCTTTCACTGTCACCAACACGAACACTATGCCACTAATTGTCCACAGAAGAAGAAAAATAAGCAGGCTGCTGGATCTGCAGCTGGAGAGGCCTTAGCCTCGTAGTTTGAGTTGGATTTTTCACTGATCGCATGCTTGGTTTCAAGTGTGATGGGATCAGTGTGGTTTCTTGACAGTGGTGCGTCTTTCCATATGACCAAAGACAAAGATTTGTTAGTGATTTGGATGAGAAGGATCTTGGAGTGCACATCGAGATGGGCGATGATGGGAGATACAGTGGGACTAGTATCAGGACCATTTCCTTTGAGAGGGAGTCTGGTAAACATTTCATATCGAAGGATTTCATGCATGTTCCAGGATTGAAGAAGAATCTGATCTCTGTGGTGATGTTGGAAGACAAGGGATATGGTGTTTTTTTTAGCGAGGGAAAGGATTTCCTGCGCAATAAGGAAATTGGTGAGACTCGAAGGATAGGGGTTCGAGTTAAGAACCTTTATCAATTGTAGGTAGATGGCTGTGCAGATATGGCAGGAAAAGTAGAAGGAGTGGTGAGCCGGGATGAGGGCGAATTGTGGCACAGGAGATTGGGCCATCTTCACCATGGTGCTTTGAAAATTTTGCAGCAGATTTCTATCGGGCTTCCCAAGGGTACACTTGCGCAGTCAGATCAGTGCAAGGGTTGTCCTTTGGGGAAATTTGTGAAGACCACTTTTCATGAGAAGGATAGTCGCACCACGACGATCCTTGAGAGAATTCACAGAGATGTGTGTGGAGCTTTCTCAGTAGCTTTGATAGTAAAGCACAGGTATTATGTGATATTTTTTGATGAATTTTCTCGTAAGTGCTGGATCTTCTTCATGCAGAAGAAGAGTGAGACATACTCAAAGTTCTGTGAGTTCAAGGCACTGGTTGAGAAAGAGCCAGGGAAGCAGGTGAAAGCTCTTAGGAGCGATAATGGTGGTGAATACATCTCTGGCGAATTCAAAGACTTTTGCAGCATAGAAGGAATTCGAAGAGAGCTCATAGCGCCTCATAACCCACAACAGAATGGGGTCACAGAGAGAAAGAACAGAACGATCGTGGGTGCTGCACGGGTGATGCTGCATGATCAGGGCCTTCCCATACACTTGTGGGCTGAAGCATGCAATACTGCAGTTTATGTGCAAAACCGTTGTCCTCATAGAGTACTTAGCATGAGTACACCCGAAGAGGTGTTTTCTGGTAAGAAGCATGATATTTCTCATTTGAATATTTTTGGCTCACCTGTTTACATTCATGTGACGAAGGATGCCAGGAATAATCTGGAGCTAAACACAGAGGTTGGGATATTTTTGGGGTACACAGAAACACCCCATAACTATCGTGTGTATTTTCCAGACAGTCGGAAGACTGTTGTGTGACGGGATATCAAATTTCATGAGGAGACAGCCATGAAGTTGTCGCTTGAGAGGGAGCTGCACTTGCATGCAGATGAGGAGATACTAGTTCCTAAAGATGAGCCTCAGGATGTGGATCAACCACAAGAGGAGGTTCATGGAGTGGAAGAAACCACTCATGCAGCGCCAAACATCAGAGGGCGGAAGCGCACTACAGAAGCTAAACGACTGAATCTTGATGCAACGCAGAATGTAGGAGCACTTACATCACAATGCCGACAGAGACAGTCACCTGACCGATTTACTGGATACATGGCTCTGATGAGCAAGTGTATCGTGACAGACCCATCTTCTTTAGAGGAAGCTATGGAGGATCCCACATGGGTAGATGCCATGGTAGAAGAGTATGATTCGATTTTCAGAAACAGTGCATGGGAGATTGTCCCAAGGCCGGAAGGGAAATCAGTGGTAGGTTCGAGATGGATCTACAAAGTGAATCAAGCTGCTAACGGGAGCGTCGAGAAGTGATTGTGGTGGAGGGTAAGTTTTTGATCATTGTACTTTATGTAGATGATTTGACACTAACAGGTGATGAACTGTTGATACACTCATGCAAGGCAGATCTTGCAAAGGAGTTTGAGATGAAGGACTTGGGCCTCCTTCATTATTTCTTGGGATTGGAAATTTGGCAGCGGAAGGGTGGACTATTTGTGTCTCAAGGAAAGTATGCCCGGGAGATACTGGAGAAATTCAACATGCAAGGCTGCAAGCCTATCGACACTCCTCTTCCTAGTGGTTGGAGGAAAGAGGATGCTACATTGGCAGAGGTAGTGGATTCCACTGTTTATCGATAGTTGGTTGGTTTGCTCATGTATCTAGTCAATACATGACCGGAAATATGCTATGCTGTTAACCAGCTTTCACAAGCTATGGTTAAGCCCACTAAGCTCTTTCGGAAGGCAGGAAAGCATGTTCTAAGATATCTCAGAGTCACATCGGGATATGGACTATGGTACATATAGTTGGATGAGGTGAAGCTGCATGGCTTCATGGATGTAGATTGGGCAGGGAGACCAACGGACATAAAGAGAACATATGGAGGGATATTCAGTATCGGGTCTACAATAGTTTCTTGGTACAGCAGGAAACAGAGATCCATGGCACTCAGTTCAGTGGAGGCTGAGTACATGGAAGCAAGTTTGGACGCATGCGAGGCTATATGGATGAGGAAGATCCTGGTCGGGTTGTTCGGTTCACACTTAGATCCTACTATGATATATTGTGATAATCAGAGTTGCATTAAACTCTTGGTTAATCCAGTATTTCATGATAGATCTAAACATATTGACATCTGGTACCATCATATCAGAGATTGTGTGCAGCAGAAGATCATGTTGCTTTCTTACATTCTTACGGAGGATCAGGATGCAGATAGTTTGACGAAGGTGCTCACCAGGAGCAAATTCGAATACCATAGAGACAAGATCAGGGTGGAGGATAATTCCTATCTTGTTGAGAGGGAGTTTTGAGATTCAACAAGATGATGAGCTTAGTGAAAAGAGTTGCCTTCACTAAGTGGGCACACAGGCTATTTTTGGCGCAAAGTCTATTTTTAGACTATGTCTATTTTTAGACATGTTGATCATATTCTATGAGTTGCAGGATGCTATTTGTGGATGGTTGGTCAAGTTGGAAAAATAGATGGACTTCTATTTTTAGACATATTGGGAAGAATCTATTTTTAGATTGCTAGTCTAAAAATAGATATGTCAAATATTATTAGCTCTTAATAATATTTGGACTCTAAACATTATCTTATTCTCTTGGAGCACTTTAGTTAAGTGCACAGATGTGGCACAACAACTGACAGAAGGAATTATGCTATTCTTGAGGGTTTACTGGAGCTAATGCATGAGGACTTCAGTTAGAACTCATGTGACAGAGTTTGGTGGAGTTATAGAAGTAGTTGGTGGAGTTGTATTTAGTTTAACTCAGTTAGACTCAGTTGAGCTAGTTGTATCTAGTCTAACTGAATGATACACTAGTGAGAGTGGTGTGAATTAATTAGTTAATTAATTCAATAAATAATAACTCATTAATAAATTGAAGAATACATCAGTTAACTACAATGCATGGACAGTTTCAGTGGAGACCAGTGGAGAGGTAGGTGAAAGAGCAAGTGTGACCATAGTGATGCATTGATTGCATCCAACACTCAGTGGATATGCCAATGAGGATTGCGCAGTGCAAGCTTGGTGGATTCGAGTTCATTCAGAGCCATTCTTTAGCAGGGATTGCGCAGTAGAGGCAGGCTAGCAGGTGGCAGAGATTGGTGCATGGATTTGCAAGATCTATCCTGATTAGTGTGTAGCGATTGTATTGTACTGAGAGCTTGATATGATCAGATTTGCATGAGGATTGTTACATGATCTCTATGACATATATTATATATAGATAGTTGGGGTTTTTAGCTTCAGGCTTTCCCGTTAAAAAACTGTGTTAATGTGTGTGAATTTTTATGGTTTCATGTGTGCATTGCAATTGTGTTTATTTCTGCATGTGATGATCAATAGTGGAATA